>CM070061.1:30196897-30549397 GCA_036320875.1 Cotoneaster glaucophyllus | reverse complement strand
AAACAGCCGTGATCTTTTGACCGAACATGTTATTGTATGAAACAGGTTGGAAGGTACTATAATAGATATCGAAGATAACGATTGCTTGAGGTGGCCCAGTTCAGAATGGAGGTGTCTGAAGGTACCCAAGTTCCATTTTCTGACCATTTCAATCTGAAACTTAAATAACTCTCTCTTAGCATCTTTTTCTGGTTATTCCATTGTTTGATGTGTCCTTCCAGGTGCGATTGGATACTACATCAGATACATGCTTGCATTCCGAAAGGCTTTCTCCTTGGAATATCATACCTCTCCAACCTAAGAAGAGGGCATGTTTACCTGATCCGCCATCACCTGGGGTTTCTAGCTTGGGCAGGAAAGGTCAGTAACTCCCATATATCTCTTTGTGGAAAATTTGTCTAGATTTCAGAAATGCTTTATTCTTCAATTCAGTTTCAATGAAATTTAGCTCAGGATTCATCAACTTATCTCTCTTTTTCTCTTATTAGGTTCATTGGCGATTTCAGTTGAGTCCACACCTCCAAGACAAAAAAAGGTCTTTCAAGGTCAAGAAACTAGTGATCCACCTGCTCATGACCAGTTACACCAAAACAGCTATTACTGCCACAGTTCATCTCCCCCCCAAATCCTGACCAGGACTACACAGAATTGGGATTGGAAAACAATCTCAACGTTCCAATGAACGACTCATTTTACCAATGTCCTGGCTATCCAAAAGCTCCAAGCCTAACTAACCAATGGCCACCAATGTTTAGTTTTGGAGTCTTTGACAGTGGCACGTATAAAAGAAGCATGTCAGTTCCAAATATCAGCTCCTCGGGGTCCCAGAAATTGAGAGCCTTCGAACTGAGGAGTGAGACTCAATCGCCACTAGTAGAACATAAGAGTACGATGCTTTTTGGAGTCAATATAGTTACTAGTCACCCAGAGCTCCCTTCACCACAAGTTGCCAATTCTATTGAACCTTGTAGTCCTTGTTCTATTCCTCCAATATCTCATTCAAGTGTTTCTGAAACAGTCCAGCTGTCAGAGCATCAAAGAGTATCTCTGGCGTTCGTTCTGAGAAACAATGCAAGAAATGCAGCTCCGTCACTAACAGGAGTTGCATAAAGGTAAATTATGTGTAGAACTTCTTCTCAGTTGCCTTTCCAAACAAGTTGAAGAAAAAAATTAAGCTAATTGAATTGTATTTATTGTTTCACACTCTAAATTATTCAGTCAAATTATTCTTTGGTGATTGCACTTAAGATGTATTTCTATGTTTACTTAACAAGCAAGCATCCACATAGGGTGGATTGATTGCTGAATGCTAGCTAATCTTGCCAAGATTTCGATGCTCTTTCAGGTGCTCAAATATGGAGCTCCTGTTGGAAGATCGATTGACCTCACGCGCTTTGATGGGTACAACGAACTCATTTGTGAGCTTGACCAGATGTTCGATTTCAAAGGAAGCCTGATCGATGGAAGCAGTGGATGCCAGGTTACCTACATGGATGACGAAGGAGACAGGATGCTGATAGGAGATTACCTGTGGCAGTTAAGAACTAGAACTCATGCTGTGACTTAAAGTTTGCTATATCTGTTGTGCTTTACCATCTGATCTGTTACTAATTTCATAATCACTCTACATATGCAGCGAATTCCAGTCCATGGCGCAGCGATTGTTCATCTGTCCGAAAAATGAAATGCTGAATCCAGGCTCCCCAAATGCAGTATCCTTCTAAGTCTGCGCTAAGAGGTCACATGTGTTTATCTGTTCATATCAGAGTGTGCACGCGCGAGAGAGAGACATGATATCGACAAACATGTCTACTTGAAACATCGATGTGCACTTTGCGGTACGTATGCCAATGCAACCGTGACAATTTACTGTTCAAGTGTAGCTATATGCAGTATCAGTCTGCATCTTGTTTAAGTTAAACCAAAAGCTTAAAACTGTAGTTTTTTGCTGTTTGAAGAATGCCTAAGATTGTTGTGATGTAAAAGTTCCAGGTAAATGCTCAGAACAACTGTGGAACTAGGCACAGTAGTCTTTGAATAATCAAAAGTACCATTAGATGATTGTTTTTATAATTGCAAAAGGGTAATTTTATCCCCAATGTGGACGACATATAGTTTTTTTCTTCTTCTCTTTCACTAGTTCACTCCGTACACTTTTTGTTTGAATTTGAGTTTAGGGGGAAACTAAAGTTCAGGAGGGAAATTACCCAATAATAAAAATTCAAGGAGGAAATTAGCCAATTATAAAAGTTTAAGAAGGTAATTGGTTAAAATTAAAGTTGGAAGAAATTGACGGTTCTTTAAATATTTGTATTGAGTACGTGTTTATACTATAACCAGACTCTTAACATATTGGCGCCGGTTTGGGCCGACCGGCCCGACCCTAATCCATAAGGATCAGAACGTTACAAAGTTTACCGCCACCAACCATTTTCTCACCAGACAAAATCCAACACAAAAAGAGGAAGTAAAATAACCCAAACTCCCCCCAATCTAAAACCATGAAATCTGTGTCTCCAGCCCAACCAATCACATCCCTCACAAAACTCCCTCCCACGTCTTGCCCGAAAATCTCCGCTCTAGTCAATGTGGCTACGCCTGCGCTCAATTTCCGGGTTCCACGACACCCGATTCGCCTGCGGAATGATATCCGGAAGCCCCAACCTGCTGTAAGATCTCAGTTTTCTTCAAACACACAGAGCAATGAAGACCCAGATGCCCAAGTTGAAGACCTTGTGGTCCCGCAACATTGGTTGACCCCCTCAAAGGCCTTGGAGGTATTACTTCTATTTTTTAAGTGTTTGGTACCTTCTAATTTATCGCTCAATTAGTTTAGTCTCATGACAAATGATACTGTTAGCGTGAAATTCTTCGCCTAGTAGTGCAAGTGCAATAGTTGAGAATAATAACAGTCTGGTGCAATAACGATTGTAAGTATGCTCTCGAAGCGCGCATTAGTTTGTTTACTTTCCTGACAAGTGATAATGTTGGCGAGAAACTCTTCGCCTATTGGCGCAACTACGCAATAGCAGTCCTATAATAATATGGCTCGTTTGAAAGTGCTTTTAAAATGACTGAAAACGCTTTTGATAAAAGTGTTTTTATTTTTTTTTTAAACAATCCTTAGGAAACATGCAAAGTGCTTTTGATGCGCGGAACCAAAAACGCTTTCAATCATTTTAAAAGCACTTTTAATTTTCTAAACGAGCCCATAATCAAGTGCAATAATTGTTGGATACATGGTTTTGATTCAAAACGGAACTTTTAAGTATTTTTTTCTATGAAAGTGAGTTTGGTGGGACTTATGTGTGCTAACCACTTTATTTACATGAATGAAAATTCAGGAATCAGAGTGGCTGAGGGTTACTTTGCACAAGTGGTTGGACGATGAGTACTGCCCGGAACCCACCAATGTCGAAATCAGCAAGATTGCTGCTCAATCGTTCTACAAATCTTTACTCGAAAAACAGACGGATTTGGGTGAGATTTTGTTGAAGATGGCCATAGAATTGGAATCCATTTCGTACCAGGAAAGCTTCCACGGCGCGTTCTCGTCAGCCAACGCGGCCGTGAATTTGATTTCCCAACGGATAGAGCAGGCCTAATTGTCACTCAGTCCAGTTCAAGGTTTTCAAAATTTATCTTGTCCTGCATTTTCTATGTAATGGTAGTAATGTTTTCTCGAAACGTCTGTCCTTTTAAGCAGTAAGTTTTCTGTAAAGAACAGACGTCCTGCAGAGAGAATCTTCGATATAATGAATATATATATGTGTATCTCTTTGCAAATAAGTAGTGACGATGGATGAATGATTAATGCACCTGATCGGGTGCAGGAAGTTTCAAATTCTTGAAAGATGTAAAACCTCCATCCACAACTAAATTATGGCCACTGACATATTTAGCCTCGTCGGAAACTAGGTAAAGTGCAGCGTTAGCGACATCGTTGGGTTCACATTTTGCGCCAGCCAAGACGCCTGCGTTGTGCGTTAGTTCTATCAGCCGTTGCCTATCAACCCCCGGGAAAATTTGAGTCATTTCCTCGATCACAAACGGGGTTGGAATCGCAAATGGCGATATGGAATTGACTCGGATTCCATGCTTGCATAGCTCTGCAGCCACGGACTTGACAATGCCAATGACGGCAGACTTGGACACGGAGTATGTGTGCTGTGCTAGTCCTCCCATCAGTCCCGTCACGCTGGCTGTGCAAAGAATGGAGCCAGTTTTGCGCGGGATCATCACGCGCGAAGCGTGCTTGATTCCTGCCACGACTCCTCGCACGTTGATGCTCATGACGCGGTCGAATGCTGTAAGGTCGAGGTCCACAATGCTCGGGGGAGTGTAGCAGGGCACCCCGGCATTGCTGTACATAATGTCAAGCTGGCTATGTTCGGAGACGGTGAAATCAATGGCATTGGAAATGTCGGACTCTTTCGTGACATCGCAAGCAATGAATGTCGCGTTTGGGCCGAGCTCTTTCGCTGCGAGCTGCCCGAGCTGCTGTTGGATATCGGCAATGACAACTTTGGCGCCATTGTTGATGAACTTCGACGCGGTTGCCTTCCCTATGCCGCTTGCTGCTCCGGTAATCAGCGCCACTTTGCCTTCAAGCCTGCTATGTCACACATAGAACCAAATCAACAGAAGGGCATGCATACGAGAAATGTAATCGAAATCGAAAAAAGGGTATTCGGGAATTCGAATGATTCATCCGAATATTTCCAAATACCCGCTCGATTTTGCCTACCTTGCAGGCTGGGATGAAAATCCCATCTTGAAGCTCGGACAAGCCAATGGAGCTCTTGAAATGGTGACATTTTTTCTGTTCAAACTTCGAACAGTTAGCAACATAAATCCAGCACACCAAATTTCATTCAATGGAAAGAGAAAACCTCAGCCACCAAAAAAGAAAAATCAACATTAAAGAAAGGAGGGATAAACAGTAGTAATTTTGGGAATCCGAGTGTCGTCAAGATGGTTAGAGCAGTATGCTCTCTTTTAACACTTCAGCTCGAATTCTCGTCTCCATAGTAAAAATTAGATTAATTAAAATGTCGCTCGAATTTATAAAGAAAAGGGAAGAGAAGCTTACCTGCAAGCAACCCTGAACATATTTTCTTTTTTCTTGAAGAATTAAGATGGGGTTTGTGTGATACTTTGAGATCAACTGGTTCAACTTCTACCTTTCACGAATTTCTACCTTTCTTCAAGTCATGGCGGCTGTTGATTTTATATGCTTTCGGTTGGGATCGGAACGACAAGTGGACGAGTCATGAACGTAAGGAGGACTCAAGAAAAGCAAAGAATTCTAATTGTTGGTGCACATGTGCACACGTGGTCCAATAGTGGCGTTACACGTGGATGTGACACATGCATTTTGTTTCTTTGTTTTTGGTATAAAACTTTGTAATATGATTTTGTCATTGTTTTTTCTTTTTTGTTTTTACACCCAAAAGTTTATTTTTAGTGCATGTTTACTTATAAGAAATAGAGTTAAGTAACACATTTGTAAGCAAGAGAACTTTTTTGTGTCATTTAGTATTACGGTCTAGTGGTATTAGGGTCGAGTCGGGCCTCATTTTGAAGGGACCGGACCTGACCCGGGTTTAAAAGAAACGGGCCGGGCGGGGCCAAATAATGAAATTTTAGAATCTAGAACCGGACCTAACCTGACCCGTTTGAAACGGGCCGGTTCGGGTCGGGTCCACTGGTCCAATAACATTTTTTTTTTAATTAGAACGTTTATTTTTTTGTCAAAAGGTTCAACTTTTATTACCAACACAAAACTTACAAACACAACTAAAGGCCCAAATTTACAACAACTAAGAACCTCCAAAACACCAACAAAAGAAGAGCCCAACCCAAGAGTTGAGCCTAAAACAAAAACACACACACAAAAACATAACCAACTAAATCCTCTGCCGCCGCCAAAGCACTTTCCACCGACCACAAACCAAGCCCCCTGCAATTGTTAAAGACAAATCACAGCCAAGCCCCAGTAATAGAAACATAAATAAATTGGAAGTATCACAAGACATGTATATATATTCAAATTCAATTTAATTCAACAATAGATTTGAAATTGGAACATAACAGAGGTTAAGATTCAAGAACCCAAAAAAATCCCTTCGAGTTTGACAGGAAGAGAGACTGAATTCGAGAGAGTGAGTGAGTGAGACACAACAGAAATCAAGGAGCACCAGATCATCGACCACGATTGCATTCCCATTCCCGATTTCTTGCATGCATTCAGAAATTAAAGCCACAAAAAAAACGAAGGAATTCGCTATAAATTGATAGGAAAAATTACGAGAGAGGATTCAGTGACCATGGATCGAGATCTGATGATGATGGCGGCGGACGGAGTTGATGATGATGGTGGCGGACGAAGCTGATGATGATGGCAGCGGATGGAACTAGGACGATGGGAGCGAGTCAGGAGGAGAGATCGACGTCTGATGATGATGGTGGCGAACGGAGGAGAGATCGACGTCTGAGTGAGAGGAGAGGAACCAGGATGAAAGATTGAGGGAAAGGGAAACTGAATAAATGATGAGGGTAGGAAATATTTTCGAATGACTTAGATTAGGACATGCTAGAAACGGGCAGGGTCAGGGGCCCGTTCACTCCTATTTTAAGAACCGTCCTGCCCCGCTAAATTTGTATACCCACCCCGCCCCGTCTCATTTTGTGTTCTGAAATTTTGGACCTGCCCTTTGCCCGCCCCAAACTCCGGGTACCAGCCCCGACCAGTGGGTCCTAGACCTGTTTGCCCACCCCTAAGTGGTATTCCTCTTTACCAGTAAATAAAAGGTTTTAAGTTTGATTCTCGTTAAAGGCGAATTTAAATCACATTATTGCTAGCCCCATTATGAGACTTAGCCCCATTATGAGGCTTAGCCCACTTCCATACCCCTTAATGTAGATAATATCGTTTGTTAAAAAAAATAACGAATTTGTAAGAAAAGTGTTATTCTCATTCTTGTGTTTTAAACCAAAGATTTTAAAAGAAGGGATATGATTACCATTTATGCGTTCTTTAAAGTAACTAATGAAAAATAAGTGGTGCACGTTAATTTTGAATATTCCATACCTTCTCACACCTAAAAAATTCTAAGAATGAAATATCCAAGGGGTTTGATTAACTTGATTATCCCATACACACCCAATCATTTGTTGGAAAATATTAGTATTTTTAGGTATTTTATTATTTGAGTAGTTTAATTTTGAGTTTGGCCCGTTACTATTAAGGTTAAGTTTATTCTCTATAAATATAATGCTTTGTAACTTTGTAGAAGATAAGTTAATCATAATGTAGTCTTACGCTTATGACCGTCTTGGCTCTTGTTTATTTGATTCCAATTGATAGAATAATATCGTAATTTGTATTTGTTTGTTTGTCACGCGCAATATTCAACTTCATTCATATCTATATTTATTCTTGTAGTAAGTAAACATGTCTGAATCATGCATATCAAACACCCACAAATCTTTACTCGAAAAAACAGACGGATTTGGGTGAGGTTTTGTTGAAGATTGCCATAGAATTATCTTTCTTAGTTATTTGTAACAAATTTTGTGTAAACGATATGGAAATTTTGTATATGATTTGTCGATATTGGGTGGTGATTTATTTTACTGGAAAACGATCAATGTTGAGTGATAAATAAAATAATATGCCATCTTATCATTATCATACAAGAATATGGAATAAAACGTTATACAGTATTATCAATTATCGTGTTAATAACATTTTGGGTTAGCTCAAGTGGTACGGTATATGGGCTGGAAGGGGTATATTCGAGTTAGAGAGTCATAAAAAGGATCCCAGTTACAGTATATAGGCTGGAAGGGGTATTTGTGTCCTTTTGATTCAGCTAAATTAAAAGTAAAAAAAAAAAAGAAAAAAAAAAGGGACGCAGGGGCATTCCGAGAATTGAACTCGGGACCTCTCGCACCCTAAGCGAGAATCATACCACTAGACCAAATGCCCACATGCTGATGGTTCTCAATTTTATTTTTTTTATCCACCAAAGCCCTTTGCTTAAATCTGCCACTTGCACATAGTTTAAGGCGAGTTGGTCAGGACGGTATGTTTATCTTACTCACTCGAGTTCGAATGGTTGTTTGTGATTATGATTAGGCGATGCATAGTTTATGGGAAATTAGTCTATCGAGTCCTTGTTTCTGTAATACTTTACTTCGTCTGTAACAAGTAACTAACTTCGAGACAACTAAGGGCAAGCTTCGAGCTAGAACTAATGGATTTGCATTAATAGAAATCTTTCGCCATTTTCGTTCGAAACTTTTCCAGATTATGAACCTTTTGGGGTGTAAAGTTGGGACATTTTTGGATATCCGTGGCAATTTGAATGGTAGTTTGGGATTAGCTCTAGTTGTTTGGTAATCCTTGTTTTGAACAGAATTTAGGCCAGGAATTGATACTTTTATCGTCGTTCTCTTTTATAAACGATTAAACGTGGGAAGGAACTATACGAAAAATAGTATTATTACAAGTTCAGGGAGTAAATTTTCGTCAAATCGCTCTCATAAACACAAGTAGTTCAAATAAGATGTGCACTTTTAAAGAGGATACAATCATACAAGGGGTCTACAAAAATGTTAAATTGCACAACCTTTTCATAACAAAGGACAAACTCCTGGTTTGCATCACTGGTTGAAAGCCCCATTAGACCAAGTTATGGCAGCAGAAGACTTCTCCGATGAAGGAGCTGCAACATGAGTCATTTTCCGGGTTACTATTGACCGCCTGTAACGAGAAATACAATGAAAGTCCAATGAGAAAACCAGGAATCCCAATCATCAAAATGTAACAGTTGATGAAAAAGAGAGGCCTTTCTGTTCTTTCGGTTCGGGAGTGAACTTAAAAAGAAATCAAACAATTTCTTTTGTGCTCTACAGTTTCAATCAACGTGTATAGGCTTCTTTTATTACTTGTGCAAGCATAAGAACCACAATCCACCGCGGGAAAAATAACAATTTCTAAAACCAAATTCTTGACAATATGCATATACTCCAATAACTCTGCACCGCATTTTGTTAAAACATCGTGCATACGTCATGAACTTCACATGCTCGTAATACTTAAATGTCTAACATACTGGTGAAAGATGTATCATTTTTCCTAAGTATTGAAGCAATACGTACCGATTTAACCACATTACTGACTAGAATCAGGAGGCTGAGTATTCGGATTGAAACTTTCATAGCCTCCACTTGTTGGTGCTGTTGGATTGGGTTGATACATTGGAGGTGCAGCCATAGCAGGGGGACCATTTGAAGCATTTGGTGCTGTGCTGCCAGGAACTGCTGGTGGAGGATTCAAAGCGGGAGGAGGCCTCATGGGAGCACTTAATTGACCAAGCATGCCGGGAGCACCAGGCGGAGCCATCATCGGTATCATGTGTGGAGCAGAGCTGTAACCTACCACCACCAAGAAAAAAAATTATATATCATTAGTATTAGAATTAGATAGTAACATTCTGTGGCCAACGGTATATCGCTGTGTGTCTCACCAGGAAAAAAAAAAAATCAATACCATATAGCAGCTATTGGATCTAGAAACTAGAATATAGCTGCATACCAGGGTGACACACCAGCGCTAATGTCCATAGCCATGGACAAAAGGGATGCTAATTGATAGCATAGAAAAAATAAAAAAAAAGAACACGCCATGCAGAAGACTACAACAACAACAAAGCCTTTTCCCACTAAGTGGGGTCGGCTACGCCATACAGAAGACTAAAGGACAATAATTAACAAAGCAAGAAATACGCATTCCATTTTCCCTGCCTTCTATTAGCAGTAGTCTCATTAAAAATAGGTAGCATTATAGCAACACAGCAAGTTGATAAGAACAGAATTCGATATACCAGACACCCAGAATGAACGATAATGCAAACATCGGTTTGGTCAAGCAGCGAAAAACTCAATACGTCAACACGCAAAGAAACGTGCACAAATAAATTACATAAACAGCAATACAACGGAATGCCAACGAAAAATAAAGATTTTAGAATAAACATTCCTGATTACCTGGAGCATTGAGTATAGGAGGTCTTGGCAAAACAGGTGGCCTAATCCCGGGGAGCATTTGTGGCATGCCAGGAAGACGGGGCTGAGCCATTAGATGTTGATTGTAAGCAGCACCAATTTGCCCGTAAGGCTGACCACCGTAAGCTGCAGAATTGCCAAGGTGCTCCTTGATCCTTTGATCAATCAAACTTTGGGTTTGTTCCTGCTCAAATTGCTGATAGTACTCCCGCACGTTCGCCTGAATTCACGCACAAAATCAGCAAAAGGGAAAGCCAAAAAGAAGCGGTAACTTACTCTAGCAACACAAAAACACAAAATAACCCAGTAATACCTTGTGTTTATAACCAGCATTGTGTTGTTTTCTCACTGAAGGCTGAAAAAATAGGAAAAAGAAAAACTTGTCAGTAACCGAGATGATCCCGATCTCACTAACTTACCGTGGCACAGTTAACCCAACAAAAAAATCCCAATTTTTTTTCTTCTCATTGTGATTAAACTCTTGAAATTTAGCAACAAAATTATAAACCAAAATCGAAAAGGAGCTGTTATTGGCACCCCGAAAATCTCATTGTGCACTCCTCACAAGCATATTTTTCTTTCTAAATATATAAAATTTGGAGTGCACAACGAAATTTTTGGAGTATAAATAACAGTTCCCAATCGAAATCTCTAACAGAAAACAAAAAACATAATCGAAAATACGATCCGAGAACTAAAAAAATTAGAGCAGAGAGAAGTTACCGAATCGTGGGTCAAATAAGTATCGCAGTAATCACAGTAATACCTGAAAAATTGGAACAAGAAATCGACTAAAGATTACAAATTTCATGAAATTGGGAACCGAATCGCATAATATTGAATGAATGAGATAAATTCGATACCTGGGCATTGCTCTGAATCGCTGGAATTAGGGTTTGGGAATCGGGGATTCACTGAAACTGAAGTAATCCAAAAACCCTAGGGGACTGAAAGACAGAAGACGCTTCTAGCTACCCGCCAATGCTGCTGGGAGAATAATGAATTGAAGGTTCTGGACTTGGTGGGCTTTGGGCCTCTACTAATTTGAACAGACTCAAAGCCCACCATGTTTCATGTTCTCTCTCTTCTTACTTTTGGTTCTTTCTTACTCTCTTTCTTTCTCCTTCAATTTCAGAAACAAAAATAAAACGAGTAAATTATAGTAATGATCTCTCAACTTTAATTATATTAGAGCATTGATTCCTCAACTAAAAATTCATTACCATTAGTCCCTTAACTCATCAAAATATGTAGCTATGGTCATTTTTGTCAACTTCGTCAGAATTTTGTCAAAATGAGTTATGTTGGAAGGACCATTGCTATAGTTGGGGACCCTCAACTCATCAAACGTGGAGCTATGGTCATTTTGGTCAACTTCGTCAGAATTTTGTCAAAACGAGTTATGTTGGAATGACCATTGCTACAATTAGGTTAAAGTTGATGAACTATTGCTTCAATTGAGTTAAAGTTGAGTGACCATTTCTCCAATTGGATTAAAGCTGAGAGACCATTTCTTCAGTTGGATTAAAGTTGAGGGAGTATTTCTTCAGTTCAATTAAAGTTGAGGGACCGCTTTGATGAGTTGAGGGACCAATAATAATGAACTTTTAGTTGAACGATCATTGCTTCAATTGAATTAAAGTTAAGAAATCATTGCTACAATTTATTCAAATAAAAATTTGACGCACTTTGGATTAAAGAGGGATGTCGTTTATGGGGTTAAAGAGGAAGAATCTTGTTAATCCGACGCGTCGTTTCCACATCCAACTGAGTCTTTCCCGTTTCGACATAAGCAAACCGCAGGTCAAACCTCGAAAGTCGGAACGGACGGCAAAATCCGCTCCCGAAAACTCTGGCTTTCAGGTTCCGTTACCTCCTCGTACCTTAATTTTCTGTTTGTTTCCCGAGAAAACTGAGGAAAGGAAAATCACTGAATGCATTTCCATGTTGTTTTGTTTTCATGAAAATGGAAGCTGAACAGCCAAAATAATATAAGGTTTATAGTCAAAAGCTTCAATTTCCTCGGATCCCAAACATTTCTGAATCCTCGGAGTCCCCGAATAAAGATCTTTGCTTGGTTTTTTCTTTGTAATTTTTGTAATGTTTTTATTGAAATATTCAGGGAGGATGAAAGTAAAGAATGAGAAGCAGAGTTGGTCGGCGGTGTCGCCGTCCGAGGTTGCCTATCATTTCGGCACCAGTGGACTTTCCGTTGCGGCGGCTACGGCGGTGACTCATCCTCTCGGTAATTTCTGAGACCAAAATCTTAGATCTTTTCACCTTTTTGCAGCTTCCAAAATGTAAATTTTTCACCTTTTCCCCTTTTCACCTTAACGCTGTAGAAGAATGATTTAGTATCGGAACTTTAACAAACAATCCCGGTACTGTTTACTTGAACGAGAAATCACATTTTTATCCAAAAAAAGTTAATCATGTTACTATTCACTTACAACGCATTTTTGTCATTTTCGATAAAACTCAAAGTTTTCAAGCTCTTTTCGTTAGTTTTCCTTTTAGTATATTTTGTTTGGTTTGATTCATGGATTGTTCACATTCTGTTTTGGTTGGTTCTGCATTGATTTCGCATTGTTCCGAGTTTCATAGAGATTATGGTATTAAGATTTGGTAATTGATAAGATATAGAAATCAAAGAAAATTTTCAGTGAGACTGCCACACTAACCAGCCTTGTTACAATGGACGACATGATTGATATGTTTGTATGCTATGAACATGAGTGAATTAGTACAATGTGTGACCATCATACTCAAAAATTTCTCGGCATCAAGGGGCTGCAAAGATTTTTAATTTCTCTCAACCTGTGGGATGCAGATGTTCTCAAAGTTAGGTTGCAAATGCAACTTGTTGGTCAGAAAGGTCCTCTCACTGGAATGGTATTTTCCCCACCACTTTTCCTAGGTGCATATCTCGATCCAATTAATCAGCGCTGAATGTGATAAAGATTTGATGTGCAGGGACGGTTATTTCTCCATACTTTTAAAAAGGAAGGACCGAGGTTTTTGTATCTGGGATTGACACCGGCATTGACAAGGTCTGTTCTTTATGGGGGTCTCCGTTTAGGCTTGTATGAACCTTCAAAGTATGCCTGCAATTGGGCTTTTGGATCCGCCAATCTTTTTGCTAAGATCGGGTCTGCAGGATTTGGCGGGGCAATTGCAACTGCGTTGACGAATCCAGTTGAGGTTTTGAAGGTAATGCCACAGTGCAGGGCCTTTTTGAACTTTTTGCTTTCCATTCTTGAGACTTGATTTTAAGATCATTTCATTTGCTTCCTTCCATAAGGTGCGGTTACAGATGAATCCAAACTTGAGTCCAGCGGGAGAACTGCGTAGAATTGTTACCGAAGAGGGAGTGAAAGCTCTTTGGAAGGGGGTTGGCCCTGCTATGGCCAGAGCTGCTACGTTGACTGCATCACAACTAGCAACATATGATGAAACCAAGCGGGTCAAGTTCTAACCACGAAGTAATTTCCACTGTTTCTAAATCATTAATGTTTGATTGGCAATACGAAAGTGTTTGTTTTAATTTTTCTTTAAATCTGTCTGTCTTCAAATTTGGTCCCAACTTCTTTTGAATGCAGATACTGATTAGGTTGACATCACTCGAAGAAGGATTCCATCTTCATCTCATGTAAGACACTGTTGCCTATGTTCTTATGTGTCTAAGGCCTCTTCATTTCTTCAACCGAAGTAGATTAACTTGGTGTTCATATACCTGTCGTAAAAAGTCTGAAATTCTTAGTAATATCAAACATATTTATCAAAACTAACTATATTTTGCGCCTTGTGTAGCTCAAGCACCATTGCGGGCATGGTGAGTACGCTCATAACTGCACCCGTGGACATGATAAAAACCCGTCTCATGTTACAACAGGAATCTAAAAAGGCTGGAAACTACAAAAATGGGTTCCACTGTGCTTACCAGGTATAGATTATATGTGCTTTCTTCTCTAGTGTTTTTGCTTGGTCTTCTTTTGCTTTTACATTGATTCGTTGTAGACTTTATATTTGCTACATTGAATCTCGGGTCCCAGAAATTAATTCCTTGCCTGTATTTCTTATCCGAAGTGATTTGTTTGTTGTTCCAGGTTATGCTTACAGAAGGTCCCAGGGGTCTTTACAAAGGGTGAGTGTCTCTTCAACGCCGAATACTCATGCTTTTCCATATACGCCTTCATACTTTTTCGATATTATAGTCTTTAGGTTTAATAGAATCAGTGGTGCGTTCGTTGAGTAACTACAGCAGAAACTTATAGACCGTCTGTCTGTGTGCCTACATTGCTAATAAGGTGTTAAAAACTTTTCAGGAGCCTTGCAACTTTTGCAAGACTGGGACCACAAACTACAATCACCTTCATACTCTGCGAGAAGTTGCGTGAGCTTGCCGGATTGAACGCAATCTAAGCCTTGGGTTTGGCAGTCTGCAATCGCTCCCACTTCTGGCCGTAATGAGAATTCTTTCAAAGTCACAGATAACTCACATCACACTCCATAACTCACATCACACTCCCTGCAAATTCCCATTTAGGGGAAGGAAATTACTTGTACTTGTTTTGTGCACCGTCCTCCCGCATTTTTTCGCTCGAATCTGGTTGTATCCAGTTGAACAGCATCCACAATAACTGTTGAGCTCATACATCGGCATTGTGTGACAATAAGAGAAATGGTGATTCATTTCATGGTTATTTTCTTTTTCGGAACAAGGAAATCTCCGCCGCGCTCTATCATCGGTACAAGTTTTTAAACAAAACTCCAGATACGTACAATCACTCGTAAGGGTGGGCTCGGTTTGGTTTGGTGCGGTTTTGAGTGAAACCAAAACCGAAATCGAATTTTTTTGCGGTTTGGTTCGGTGCGGTTTTGAAGCCAAAACCGTAATGAAACCAAACCATTTGGTTCGGTTCAGTGCGGTTTCAAACGGTTTCGGTTTGGTTTTTAAGAAAAAAATGTACAATTTGCAATTTAACATATTAATAAGCATTTCCCAGTAACAATAGGAAAAAGACATTTGTTATGTAAACAATTAGCATGTTGCATACAGTTGTGATGTTAAAATATGTTTGTGCAACAAAAGGATGTCTCGTACAAGGTATAACATAAAACAAGTTGAATAACTTTGAATTCATTAAACGTGAGCGAAACTTTCATATTAGAATATGTGATATCATGCTTCAAATGAGTGGACTTCATTAGATCATTATTCGACTCTTGATAACAAGATTAGTCCACCCTTGTATTGTACATATATGTGTGTGTGTGATGGTATAAAATAACAAAGGTCCTTCGAGTTAATGAACGAAAGAAAGTGATGAATGATGATATTCTAGTGTGGTTGAGTCCATACTAAGTGTATGGATTCTAACAAACAACCAATTAAAACATGAAATCTAATATGAACATTTAATTAAATGTTTATTAATAATTGCGGTGCGGTTCGGTTTCGGTGCGGTTTTCAAAAGCCAAAACCGAAACCAAACCGTTTTCTATGTTGTGGTTCGGTTTCAAAACCGCAAAACCAAACCGTTCGGTGCGGTTTGATTTGGTTTGTGTTTCGGTTTCGGTTTTCGGTTCTAAGTGCCCACCCCTAGTTATTAGTAAAGTGATCTATAAATGATGACCTAAATTATAAAGAGTAAGATTCTCTCCTCTCTTATTTTCATCAATTTTCCTCCTTTCTTCTCACACATTACTTTTTGTCTTATTGTCTCTATAAAAAAATCAATATAAGATGTTGACGTGGCTTAACTATGACCGTTCAGATAGGAGGAGACAGAAGGGGTGAGAGTTTAGGAGATGAGAGAATCCCCTCCAAATTATAAACGGTTCCAATCATAAATTTATTTTGTAAAGCAAACAAGCGTTGTATTAAATACTAACCAATTAAAATTTGAAAACTCCTATATCAATAATATCTAAAAAGTAAATAACGCTTTCACGAAGTAAATAAAAACAATTATATCTATGTACTCTCGTACTAATTCAGTGGGAAATTTTCTCTCTATAACAATGAGTTGTTTAATCTACTAACGCTATTATTTACTAAGAAACAATATCTAAAACAAACAAGAAAATGATTAGGTGGGGTTGAAATTTGAACGAGAGGCAATTAGTCAGCTCATTCCAGCTATATACTTTATTTATTATTTCCAATAAATATAATAATTCTCCATTTTTGGCAATTAAAAAACATAACAAAGTCTTCCCCCTATTTAAATGTCATTCATAAAAGGCTTTTATACCCGAGAGATTGGAATGACTCACCATTAATCATTTTACTTATTTCGTAAAAGATTTTCATTAAATAAAAATAAGATGACAAAAATATCCTTATTTTTTATCAAATTATTTTGATTCATTGTTTATTAAATTGAAAGTATTTTTGTCATTTTGGTTCTTATTTAACATAATTTTTACGAAAAAGCCAAAATGATTAATAGTGGACAAACTCATGAACCACTCTTATTAATTTCAAATTTTAATGACCAAACCGAAGAGAGATCAAATCTTCTGCACCCAAAATGGGTGTGGCCTCTTTGTGACCTCAATAAGTGTTTGACACGTATTTATTATCTTAACTTTTCTTAATTTTGTTGTCATAAATTTAATATGTGTCGAGCACTTATTGGGGCCACATGAAGGCCACACCCATTTTGGGTGCAAATGATTTGATCTCAACTGAAGAGTTGAGCCAATCTCATAAACCATTACAGCTAAATAATTTATGAATTAAACCAACTTCATTAAGTCCAGGTTTGTAAAAGAGTTTCAAATAGTTTCCAAAAAAAAAAAAAAAGAAAAGAAAAAAAAAAGAGATTCAAACATCACTCGTGTAGAGTTTGTGCATTTAGCGCTTGAGATCAGCGGGTGTGGGTACCGTTAAGCGGCAAACAAATACCGTACGAAAAGAATTTTTTTTCAGTGTCCGAAACATTGAACGATACGTTATATGTTATGATACGATTACAGGGGCATTTGAAAAAGACAAAAAAAAAAAAAAATACCTTCATCCAATTGTACAATGGCATGTTTTATAACACTCTGTGTTCCGACCAATACTGAAAAATTTCTTGTACGAAAGAAGAAAGAGAGAAACAATGGCAATGCTGATTTTATGGTGAATTGTATCGATTTACGCCATGTTGTAGCATTGCTACTCGTAGCATGTACAAATTGGAATCAAATATTACTAAGAACTACTTAAGTTTCTACATGATTTTGCATATACAACCCCCCACAAAGCTCGGATTTGTAAACGATGTGCAGCAGTCAAATAGGCTTATCATGATCTACAACGAATGCTTTACAAATGAATAGTGTCCGATCGATGCAGGGTAGAAAAATGGTACCCCGACTTTCTTCAGTTGCATACGTTGCCCCGAGCAATGTGGCTGGTCTGGTCCTTCACAAACAGCATCTGCCTGAGGTAATTCATAGTGGTTTCGGTTTCAACTGTGCGCGAAAATCTTAAGTACCGGGTAAGTTGCTGCTGGTGCTAGAAAGAATTATGAAGGCACAAACAACGGAAAGTGAGAAGATAGACACCCATGTGTTCTCCGTGTACATCTCCATTGCATCAGTGAAGTAAAAACGGGTGCGGTTTTCTGCCCAGTTCCGAAGTCTGTCTGCTTCTGCTGCGTATAATGCCTTGCCCTGCAAGTTAACCGGTTTGAATAACTGTGTGATTTTCCTGCTGCACTTATTAACTGAAGAACTTCATTTGTCACAAAGCATATAAAAGTAAATGTTACCTGGTCATCAAACCAGCGACCTCGTCGCAGCCATGCAGTTACTAAAGCGAGTAAGATCCTAGGAGGTGTCAAGTAATTGATGGCCTTTCCTGTTCCCTTTACAACTCGCATCCGTGGAACCAAAGTTCTTGCTACTGTTTCAGGAAGCTCACATATGAAGTTAAACATTTGTTTATTCTTCAAGGAAGAACCACTGCAAACAAGCCATAGACAAACTCAATTACACAGTATGAATCAAAGCATTTACACAGCATGCAATGCGATCTGCAGGGGCAAACTCAATTAAGTTATTAACGATGGGCTGGTGCACGGAAAGATTTGAGGGTGAACAATCTTGTTTAACAATAAGCATAGAAAATCCATGCATGCGAAACAAGATATGCATCACGAATGATAATTCATTAAGTGTACCTCAGAAGAAGATCGGTAAGAACCATGCCAGGAGATGCTGTGTGTACTCCAACTTTGGACCGCTTGCACTCCTTTAAAAGTGATGATTGAAGTTGTCTAAGACCACACTTTGTCGATCCATAGCTAAGGGTTGAGGAGATGAAATAGCATAAGTATCAATGTATAATTGTCTCCGATCAGAGATCTTAATTGCAAAATAATAGGTGAAAGTTTGGCCTCGTCTCACAAAAGAAAGGCTATTTTCCATGAACAAGGCAGGGCACTCACACAGCTGTCAAAGGGGTACTTGATCCCCCAGAGCCTGCTCCATCCATGTTAAATATGTGCCCACCTTTAGGCTGATTCATCATTATATGCATCGCTTCTCGAGTGCAGAGTATAGAACCAACCAGGTTTGTCGAGACAATCTGACATAAAATTGGAAAGTTTAAGCTAAATTAGTGAACCAATTTGAAGTGGTTCATTTCATTCTCCACATAATAACAACAGAGAGCCGTTTTTTCGCACATACCTGCTTAATGTCTTCGTCTGTAAACTGAAGCAATGGTCTAAATCCTTTATTAGCACCAGCATTGTTTATCTGTCGAATGGGTTACAGACAAGACAGTAAAAGATTTGAAGCTGCTAAAATATATGGACGAAGTTCATGACACCAAGTCAATATCCCCAGTTGCAAAGTGATAAGCAACAACACGATTGTTCAAAAGCTTACCCAAATGTCAATATGACCGAGTTCACTAACAGCAAAATTTGCCAGTTTCTTCACATCACCAGGTTCACAAACATCACATGTTATGCCAACCACAAACATCACCAGGTTCACAAACTTCACATCACCAGGTTCCTAAACCCTATGATAGTATTTCGCTCACGTCGTATTCCCTTTTCTATCTACTGCTTGAACTTTGAAGTATTTCCAAAAATTGCTTGAGTTGGTATTTAGAAGGTTGTCAAGCGACAATACTCGTATGTGTTTTTGATTAGCAGAGTCATCGGTTAGAAATTTAGGTACAACTAACTTGTATGTTGACTTTAGGGAGAGTTTATGAAACAGCCCCTCATGTAGCGTCAATACTTCATCCTTTGTAGTAAAAGGAGTTGTAGGACGGGAATAGGCTTGTCGTGCTCATGTCGTTTTTGCAATATCCGTTATTTGAAGAGACTGTATCGTGTTAAATTCGTTCTTTTAACAAGTTCTTAATAGAGACCTGATAACGATCCGATTTGTTAACGGATCGTTCCGGGTTAACGGGTCATGCAAGAAAGTATCATGCCTAATGCCTAGATCAGGCAAGCGATATTTTATCGGTTCTTACGATGACACGATTACAACCCACTTGTTAACGGGCGACCGAATAATAACCAGACTCATTAACAGGTTGGCCCAAAACTTGTTTTTCGTGTCGTCTTTTGTCCGGTGAACAAATAGTGCAAGAAATTATCAGGGTACATGAGTACATTGTTACGGCAATTTTCGTACAAATGAATAAAACATGTGTAAATTTTCGTTCACACATTTATTTTACCTTTATTTTATTGACATTGGACGACACGTAACAGTGTACTTATGTTGTAAAGTTATTTTAATGATAAAGACGTCAAAGTTGTGCAGCTTATCAAATTATTGGAAAATAGAGGCTAAAGTCTCCGTGGGCCCGCTCTTAGCATATTTTGACCGGGGAGATATTCCAACGTGGAGGGCAAGGATTCGGGTCCCACTAACGTGTGAGCTGGTTCTTGTTGTCGTCCAATTAATATTTTTCCTAATCATTATCCAAAGTGGATATTTTTAAATACTTAAAAAAAATAAATTTATACTACACATGGACGGATCACTACTCTACTACCGTTACGTTTTAATCAAATAATACAAAGTGGGCAGTTCAGCGCAAGTTAGTGACAATCGTCTATTAAACGATGATATCATTGAGACTAAAAGTTGGATGTATAAAGAAATTTCTCCAACACAACGAGAGACTTAGTTCAATAAATGTTTGTTACATGTTCAAAAAATACATGATCTGTTCAATAAATACTTATCAAACGTTGTATTCAGTTACATAGAACATATGAATTCACGTCCTTAACGTCTATTTCCGCAAAATTCTCTTGCAAGTGAACGAATGACATGACACGACACGAAAATCTTTACCAAAAATATTTTAGCAAGAGTAGAAAGAAGTAAAAACCAAAACCATGCATGCCTAATTTTAAGTGAGGGTCAGAATTTTGCCAGTTTTAATGTAGGGAGAGCAGTCAAGATAGTGACGTGGCAGTGTAACGGTTGGACAACCTTTTGGACCAACAGGATCCCCTCTCCTCCTCATCCTTTTGGTGAGGATCCGTAATCGTGTCCGTTCATCGTACATTGTATGCTCAGTTTTTATCAAGTAATATTTGTGTTTAATTTTAAATAAAAATATTTAAAATAATTATTGACCGCACAATGTACGATAAAGAGACAAGATTGACGAATCTTTGGTTGAGCCTTGGAGGAGAAGCAGCTATGGGTGGACAGTCTGGCGTGCTTATCCTTCTGCCACCGTTTCCGTGCTAAACTACACTCCTACCCTTTTTCTTTTGGTCCAAACTACCCTTCCCATCCTTCATTTTTTATTTACCATCCCACCCCTTGCCTTGCTAAATACTCACAATCCAGTTTCTTTCAAAACGCGGCAAATGCCCGTACTCCTTTGCGAAAACGACCTTTATCTTATTTAGTCAACGACTCAAAACGCAGCACCCAAAAAATTTATTAATTTAATATTTCATAGGTTTTATACGTAACCAAAAAAAAGTTCATATTGATACTTCAAACTTTCCAACATGGTTACATGTGAATCGTCCATAATTTTTTGAAAGAAATAATAGATCGAAATTTCAATTGAAATAGTAATTGACACATTGCAACAAAGCATATGATCCAAGTGACATGAACATACTTACAATAGATTATTTTATATGATTGCCTGTATGTGGCATTCATGACATGGGTGAGACCACGAGATGGTTTTTTTGTGACAAAAGAAAAATGCAAAAGCTCATTTATTTCATTATTAACCATACAGACAGTGATTTGTTCATCAAACAATAATGTACGTTTTAGCTATGACTTATTATGATAAAGTATTCATTTTGAGCAATGTCATGAGCCTGTGCTTGATCACACACCATACCTTTCATGTCCTGCATATGATTCTGGAAATGTCTGGAATTTGACTTAATACAAGAAAAGGTCAAACATGAAAGGGCCAAAACATAGATGGACATTGGCATGTGGAATTTACAATTTTTTTTTCTTTGGAATATAATTAGCATGTTAGGACCATGTTTCTGTCTTTGAAAAGGTGTCTACGTGCTCTTAGGAAAAGAAATATATACAAAATGGTAGTGAAGATGTCACTCAGTATTACGGTATGATGGTATTCATTTTTACTTGGAAGTGAGAGGTTTTAAGTTCGAATCTTGTGAATGGCGAATTCAATACCAAATTAGGCTGCCCATTGTGTAGCTTTGCCGAACTCTCCCTCCTTTTAGTGTAAAAATATCGATGTACTAAAAAAAAAAAAAAAAAGGTAGTGATGACAAAGTCCTTTTCACAATTACATGTTATAGAACATTTTAGGTGGTCACTTTTTACTCTTTTTTTTTTGCTTGGCATGGTTTGAAGGCACATTGAGAGTGTTTCATTCTTTTCGTTTGAGTGCTTTTAATTTTCGACCATTGGATCAGATAAATTGAAGAAGATCAAATGACATAAATTAATAAGGGGTGTGTAAGAAATAAAAATATGTGTCTGGATAGCACACCCCTTGGTTTATAAGGCTATTTACAATTTAATAGTTAAAGTTATAAAGTTAATTTTGGAGTCAAATTTGACTTTAAATGTTATATTATCTCAAATGCACATCAAATATAATATTTAAAGTCAATTGGGATCCTCTTCGGATCCCTTCCACCAAATCCATCAATCTGGGCTTTTGAAATTTGATCCAACGACTAAAGTTATTATAACTTTTAAAGAGATCTTGTTTTTAGCCGTTGGATCAAATTTCAAGGTTCTGGATTGGTGGAAATGATCCATTTCCGCCAAATTTGACTTTAAATGTTATATTTTCCAATATTTTTCTAGTTCAGGGTACACGAAAAAAAATTTGTGATTGAAAAACAATTTGCATGAAACGAGTTTAGGAACACGTGAGGGACCTGTCAAATAAATGCAATATTATTTGAGTATTCTTAAATAATAACATTATCTAGCAATATCTGAGTAGCCAGTGGTCATAATACCATTTATTAGCCAGTGGTCATAATACCATTTATTTTTCTTATTATTAGGACAAAAGTTGTTGTATTTATTCTTCGGACAAATAATGCAAAGGGTACAAAGGTAAGTTCAGCGACACACATTGCAACTGCTCTGAGGTGGCAATCCCGTAAATAAACCTTAAACGGGCGGGTAAACTCATCCTGGAGATGCCCCAATTTTTCCCTCGACGACTCCACGCAGAAAATAAAAAAGAAAAAAGAAAAAAGAAGAAAATCGTTTTCACACAGGAAGAGAAAATCTAGAGAGAGAAAATCTTAGAGAGAGAGAGAGAAGCAAAACAAAGAAACCGGAGAAGTTAGAGAGAGAAAGTCGAAGACAGAGAGAGAAGGCAGGCATTAATGGCGGAAGGAGGGAAGAAGGAGAGGAACTCGCACGGCGAAGACAGCGTGAAGCTGTTCGTCGGCCAAGTGCCGAAGCACATGACGGAGGCTCAGCTCGTCGCAATGTTCAAAGAGTTCGCTCTCGTCGACGAAGTCAACATCATCAAGGACAAGGCCACGCGCGCTTCCAGAGGTCTCAAATCTCTCTCTCTCTCTCTCTTTCACTTTCTCTCTCTACATTCTCTGTTTTACTTCACGATTTGGCTCTCAGTTGAAAAATGTGTGTATCTTGATTTGGTTAATGTGTGTGTTTTTTCGCGATTTGGAGGATTTGTGGCGCTTCGAGTGGCTGAATTGGTAGTTGAAACCCTAATTTCGTGCTCGGATTTGTGTGTGTGTGTTTGCAGGGTGCTGCTTTGTGATATGTCCGTCGAGGGAGGAGGCGGATAAAGCGGTCAATGCGTGTCATAACAAGACGACTTTGCCCGGGGTTAGTGCAATTTGCAGCTCTGTCCACTGTACTTAAGTGTGCTTCTTTTGTTGTTTTAGTTTGTAGGCTCGCAGCTTCGAATTTCGGCGGAGAATGTGATTCGAATCTAGGCTAGTAAAGTATGATTAGATGATTTCCCAAGTCATTCGAAATTGTATTCAATTAATAGTAGGAAGAGTAGCTGCGTAGTGTTTGACTATTTATCGATCGCAGATCACGGTTATTTGAACTTTTAACAGTAACTAAACCATATACACTGACTCAATTTGAGAATGTTGACACTTGTGACCAAATGGTTCTGCAATTAATCGCCCATAGGAAAAGTTCCTTTGTTTTTTTCCCTAGTTAAATTGGAATAGGCTCCTTTTGGATTTGCAGAGGGCTAGCAAATTCACTTTATTCGCGAAATGGACATGTTGCCAATCCCAAGAGTGTTGTAGGATGGAGTTGATGAAATGCGTGTTGTAATTTGCATATGGTAATGCAGATTAGCCCACGACTACTAAAAGTAGAGTATCAGAGCATGACCCTGCATGAGAAATTGGCTACATTGCCCACAAAATAAAATTGGGGTTTTGGCGTTCGAATATGATACAATTGAGGCGAGCTTAAATATGGTTATGGTATCAATTTACAACATAGTTAAATGAAGAAGGTTGCATGTTTGTTCCAGAAGATATGAATATCAGTGACCGGGGTTAGATTATGTGAGTAAAACATTGAATTTGGCCGACATTGCAGGCAATCTTCTTTTGGTACAGTAGATCCACTGGAATGCATGATTGGCAGATTGATTGGACAACTTTATATGAAATGTGTGCTTATGCAACTTGGCATTTTCCTGGCATAGGTCTTTAGAGCGACTGGGAGAGCCAATGTAGGCCTTGCTGGAACCCCTGCAAGATTCTCAGTTGGGCTCTTGCCTATGCCTGCTAATGCGACTTTAAACATGTATTACTTGATGAAAAACATAAGGTTAAATAAAACTTTGTTGGCTGTCCGCTATCCCTCGGCTGGTGCTAATTTTTCACAATTTGTGCTTTTACTTCCTCTTGTTGTGTTTTTATTCTCAGTCTGATTGGAAGCTACCCTGTTCTTTCTGTTTAATCCAGGCATCTAGTCCGTTGCAAGTGAAGTATGCTGATGGTGAGCTGGAAAGACTAGGTATAATATATTTTCATGATTTAATTACCGATTTGTCTTCTTCCTATGAAGTTTTGTTGAACCAATGATTATTAGTTTTTCTTTTGTTCATCCCATTTGTTTATTTGGTATTATTATACGGACCCTGATTAATAATCGTTGCCCTCTCCTGCAATCCAGAACACAAGCTCTTTATTGGTATGCTTCCAAAGAATGTTTCCGAAGTTGAAGTCTCTGATCTTTTCTCTGAATATGGGACAGTTAAGGACCTACAGATATTAAGAGGTTCTCAGCAAACTAGCAAAGGTAAGACCCACCCTGCACGCGCACACACACACACAAAAGCAACCACTAAATATACTGATTCTCAACTAATAAATGTATTTTCCATGTCCTTTTTCTTTTGGCAGGCTGTGCATTCTTAAAGTATGAGACAAAAGACCAAGCTCTTGCTGCCCTTGAAGCCATCAACGGAAAGCATAAGATGGAGGTTTGTGTGACTATATATATTTTGGTGGTTGGAAATGTATATTGAAAGCTTTTAATATGCATGTAGCATTTGATATCTGTATTTTCTTACATTGGGAGAAACACATTTTTATGGGTTACTGATAGAGGGGGTCCATAATGATGGATGATAAGTCAGCCACCAAAGACTTTGTCTAATTATCCTAGTGTATCAAGTTAATTAAAAGGCTTGTATGCTTACTCATTGACGCATTTATTTGAATTTGTTCTTGACATTGCTTGTGATAATGACGACAGGGAAGTAGCATGGATCTATTGGTACAAGGCTCTAACCCACTCTTATGGCTTGTGTATCAGGGTTCAAGTGTTCCATTAGTTGTCAAATGGGCAGACACAGAAAAGGAAAGGCTAGCTCGGAGAGCTCAGAAAGCTCATTCCCAGGCTGCTAATGGGCCAAATGGTGATTCACAACATCCTTCATTATTTGGAGCCTTACCTATGGGTTATGTTCCCTCATATAATGGTTATGGTTATCAGGTCAGTTTTTTTTTTTCAACAATTATGTCTTTGTAAACTACTTTTTATCTTTGTTTCTTTTTTCATGGTGAGGAAACCACTAGCACTTTTGTAGTTGTTTTGACATGTGAGAGTCATGACCTACCCTATATATGTTCCTGACTTTATCCATATATTGTCGTATTATAGTAGTGGAGTAATGTCATTTCATTTCCTCTATAGGCTCCTGGAACCTATGGACTCATGCCATACCGCCTACCTGGACTGCAGAATCAACAAGGTTTCCAAAATATGATCCCACCCATAAACCATGGAAATGCTTTGCATAGAATCCCGCCCCGCAATATCGCCCCTAGAAATTTTCCTATGTCTCCTACGAGTTATATGGGCTCTGCTTATCCTGCAGTTCCAGGTCTTCGGCATCCAATGGTGTATCCTGGAGGAATAATGAGCCACCAGCCATTGAGTTCACCTGGTTCAGTGTCACCTACAGTTGTGAATATTAACCCAGCAACATCGCCAGGCACTAGTAAAAGTTCTGGGGGTCAGGTTGAAGGTAACTATCTACATGTATATGTATATTTTTCAAATTAAAAATAAAGTTCTTGGTGGTGGTATTTTTTCAGTTACTCTTATCTTCTTTGATTAGGTCCACCTGGTGCTAATTTGTTTATCTATCACATACCTCAAGAATTTGGAGATCAAGAGCTTGCCAATGCTTTTCAACGATTTGGTAGGGTTTTGAGTGCCAAGGTTTTTGTCGATAAAGCAACCGGCGTCAGCAAATGTTTTGGTGAGAATATTCTCTACTTACTTTTGATTGCCATGTGAGCTATGTGAAAATCTTTACCTCTAATCGGTCTCTGTTTTCAGGATTTGTAAGTTACGATTTACCGGAGTCTGCTGAATCTGCTATCAATATGATGAATGGATACCAATTAGGGGGTAAGAAATTAAAGGTTCAGCTTAAGAGAGACAACAAACAGAACAAACCATATTGATTTGAAGGTGAGTTACGCAAGGACGCGAGTCCTCTGGTCTTATGCAAACCGGATGTATGGGAGTCACTTCATCAACATCGTAGGGTGGATTTAGCTGATCTGCAATTATATTGGTTATTCCATCCTTTTTGTAACTTCCTCAAGGGAATGAAAGCCCTCAAACTTGTAATTCGTGGTGCATACTGTGCCAATACAATCTGTAATTTGGGTATCATGAAAGTTCATTTAGGCAGTAACTATCAATTTATTCATTCTTCCCTCATGAACATCTGGCTGTATACTTGATCTCTGATTATTTTGTTTCACAGTTCACAGACATTATTTCGCATTTTCATTTATTTCTACTCTCATTTGCTGTATTCTGGTGACTTAATTAAATGTAAAGCTTGCCACCTCATATGCATTCTCGTTGTTGGAGGTTATTTTCCAAATTATGTGGCATATGTTGAAGTAGCTAATGAACAAGCATTCTTCTATCTGAAAAGGTGTCTTGTTTAGGCGTGCCGGATTCACATGTTAGGTAGAGTGGTTGTCTATGCCATTTCTGAATTATCATTTGAATGTTGTGCATTTGATTTATATGTTAATGCTATTCCGTGTTCTTCTTTGCCTCTTTGGGTGTTCGTTTTCCATATTCGCTGTTTAGCATTTAATTCGTAGATAGGAGCACTTGCTAATAATTATTTGTTTCCATTTATGTAGAAGTCGAATACATAAGTTTGTAGTGTACCAATTAATATATACTTGTCTCCCTATAGTTAAATATTTCATGGCCTTTACTGCTGCAACGCTTGTGATTTAAAATGTTCTTTTCCAAGTTTCATCTGGTACTATGTTTTGAGATGTTGGAGATTTCCCTGGGCTCATTTTGTCGCAGATGTAGGTACGTTGGAATGAAGTTTGAGCATGTTTATGTCTCTTCTTAGCTGCATTCAAGAGTACTAAACTGCTTAAACATTGCTGTTGTTGTAGGGTAAATGTAGACTCTGCACCTGTGTTCTCAGTTTTTGCTCCTTTGTGATTAACTATCGAATTACCATGTAAGATTGTGGCATTTTTCGGGGCAGATGAAAGACTTTGCGGCACCAGTATTACTGTCCAGATTGTCGGTGATGAAGGTATGCCATAACCTTGGACATGTCATTAATTCCTTTTGAAGTTTTGATTGACTTGACTATTATTATTTTTCCAAAGAAGAACTCTTTATCTTGTGTTATGGGACATCATCTCTCTCTCTCTCTCTCTCTCCTCTCTCTCTCTCTCTCTCTCTTGTTTACTCCTGTTGTACCCTTTCATGCCAATTCTCTTGAATGTTATGTTCCTTGATCTACGTAGTCAGGAGTTGTGGTTCTATATAGATTTAACGATTGACTTGTTGCATGCTGTGGGTTGACAAATAACTTGCAATGGATTATATTCTTCAAGTTGAAGACTTTGGAAAGGAATAATAAGAATGCAGAAACTTAGATCCACTTGGATTGAATATTGAGTAGGGGATGAGCAAAGTGGAATTAAGTTGCTTAGGGTGAAAGTATATGTCAAAGAAACTGGATTGAGATCGTTTGTCGTCTGTCGTGAATGTAATTATTTGTTGATGTTGTTAAAATGCATACGTTTATCATTATGACATTGGTTTGCCCTACAGTCGGCCAAAATCACACTGGTGTGCTTTACGTTCAAATCTAACCAAGCATATAAATCAAGTAATTATGTAGTTAATCCTGACATTGGTATGCCTTATGAAGTAGACGGCCGTAATTATTTCATGATCATTTTACGTATCTTTTCTGCTTAAATCTAATCTTCTATCCATCCAACTGGGTTCTTCAGCTGTAACCAAATCTTGGTTGATGCGATCAAAGAACCGACATTAAAAGTTTTGAATGCTCGTAGGCTTGTAAACCTCTTGAAGTGTCATCATGCTTGGATGTGGACCTCTGTATCTGTCCTGCTATACTCGGTAACTTTCTGCCCCCTTCCGTTGAATCCTCTACTGAAATTTTGAAATGACAATGTATGGGGGTCTACTGAATCGTGAATAGATGATTTGACGTGGATTTCTGGCTGTCGGTTAGACTGCGGTAGGACCAATTTCTGAGTGTTCTTTATCTGTAGTTTGATATCTGCAGCTAGCAAAGCTTCATGGTGCTTCAGCTCGATGCTGCATCCCACCAGCTTTCTTTGCTTAACAACTGGTGCATCTCCGAGGCCCCAACGATGAATTCCGACTCTTTCATGCCAATGTATTACTTTTTGTTTCATTTTGTTGTAAGTTTTATACCATATGGAACTCCAGCAGCGCATCTTCTGATACAATATGTAGAAATTAATGCAGTGAGATCAATTGTATCTCGACATTTTTCAACGTTTTGTTTGTTCGAGCTTCCTTAAAATCTTTCCCGCAATCCTAACGAGAATTGATCTCGGGTTTCATGATGCATCAAGAACATCACTTGCAGGGATGAAAGGTTTTGAATGCTGTTACGCAGAGAATGCAGAAAGGATACAGATAACAAATCAAATTTTCAAGTTCGAGCGATGTTTTTTCACACGTTGGAGATGAACAATAACGATGATTTCAGACGGGCTGAAATTAGACACAGATTACCACTAACATTCTAATGAAATGTTAAGGTTAGACGTCCTAATCCTACTACAAACCAAACCATAAGTTCAGCCCAAAGCTGAACCCTGATAGCTCACAAAATCCTCTCACAAACCATCACGCACATTTACACAAAGCAAACAACGCTGTAAGCACGAAACCAAATCCGCGGAGAAAAGTATGTCTAAGCACCGGAAAATTGAAACGTTGGTCAGATTGATCCACTGGACGCCACAAACGGAGTAGGCGAAGCTGAAACAGGCTCTCCGAATTCGGCCTCCACAACCATTTCATCCGTGTTTACACGGGCTGTTGAAGAGCTCTCTGCATCTATGTCATGTTCTTCCTCAGATATCGTACATTTTCTTGAGACCTCGTCCCCTTCGCTCGAGCTAAAACCCGAATTCACATCCTTGCTATCAGAAAATGATGCGCCGGATTCTGCGTTGAAGCCCGAGCAATTTTGAGGACTCTGACACTCCCCATCCAGCTCACCTGTTGGTTGATCCAACATTACCAAACTACTTGTGACAGTTTTAATCTCATCCAATTGTCTCAAAAAGCATTCTTCTATCTCACTTAGCGACCGAGTTTCATCTCCGTTTTCGCTTCTGCGGCTGTTGTGGGTGTTTTCATCGCAATCTGATGTTGGTCCACTCAACTCAGAGCTGCTTTCCATCTCTTGCTGGCTATCGAAGTCTCCATCCGTTAGATGATCAGACGAACGAGATGACATTGGCGAATAGGATCCAGTATCGGTCTCTTCACGCTCTCTTAGCGTTTTCATGATCAGGGTCTGAAGCAAATTCATAACTTGAACAGCATGCATCAAAGCCGTCAGAGGATCCGACATCTGCTAGGGAAAAAAGTGTTCAAAAAGAAATTAACCACTCAAATCTTAATTGTTCACAAATGCTGGATTAACGAATTGTTTTTGAGGGGTTTTTTAGATTACCTGAGTCATGTTTGGAGAGAAAACCATGGCGATGTTTCGCGGGTTCATTTTGTTGAACTCTTCTTCTTCGACAACATCAGCCATCAGATCAACAGCCCAATTGAGCAATGCAGCCTCAGTTGGCTTCAGCTGCTTCACAAGCTCGACATAATCCTCTTCTGTTTCGCATTGAAGAACTTGTTCGGGGGACAGTCCATCTAGCACCCCGGAAGGAAGCTCTCGAAACCAGGCCTTAATCAGACCTGACAAGCAATGAACATCAACGTCATCCGGCACCATGCCCCGGTTCAGTTGGCTTCTCACAATCTCCTCTTGGCTGTTCTCGGGGTTTATACGAAATATTCCTTCCGCCTGCAAGACTTCCAAAAGGACTAGTTAGCAGACCGATATGGAAACAAGAACTCAAATCAAAGAGATTCACAAATGCACACAAAAGATGGCATTGATATTGAAAGTTCGGAACGAAAAGAACTTGTACCTTCAATCCTCCTTGTGAGTATAATCTCTCCTGCATCAGCAGGAGAATAGTGGGAACACTATTTCCTTTCAAATCAAAAGACAACTGCATCGAGTCCACTGAGACGCCGAAAACGCTTGCACTGCAAAATTATATGAATTTACAAGTTAAATTACACATAAAAACATAGGAGAATGAACCAATTAGAGCATCTAATCTCCTATATTAACCTAAATTCAACTTCTAGGCACTTACTCAGCTACCAAAAACATGCAGTGATAAGCAAATTTCAACCTCATAAATCCCATGTTGGGAGCTTAAAGAGATAAATAAGTTCAAATGCAGTTCACCCTCATAAATCCACACTCATCAAGCAGCTTAGTTTTAACTCTCAAAGATTCCGCAGACAAATGCTTCCTTTGCATGAAGTTATATCAGTTTAAATTATACTATCGCTGGTATAAAAAATAAAATAAAATAAAATAAAAATAAAAACCTCTCTGGAGATTCAGAAACAGCCTAAATAACAGTAATTCAAGCATTCTAAGCAAAACCCATGTCGAATTTCGTAAATCTAAGGCTACCCAGGAAGTAAAAATTTGAACTTTTTACTCACCTAGCACTCGGAACCCGACCCGGAATCTCAACCTCGAACTCGACAGGAAGACCCAGAAAGCCGTTGAATCGGTCGAATGTGACATGGGTAATGTGGCGGACGTTCGAGGGCCACCCGATCTCCATTTGTTGGACGGCGGACATGAGTTCTTCACTGCCTCGCTCCACATGGCAGGCCACCATGGATTTCCTTATAGCAGATAAGAGAACTGCTACTAGAGAGAGCTGGTTTTGATTTTTATCTTCAAGCGCTGAGCTCTTACTGCTTCCCTTTGCTGCTCCTTTCACATTTCCACCACCGCACCCGCCGCCCCTTGTCACCATTACAACCCCAGTCATCCTCTGTTGGTAGTGAGGGGAGAGAGAGAAAGAGAGAGAGAGAGAGAGAGTTTAAATCTGAGCGTGGATGGAAGGGTTTAAACTTTTAATGCATTTGTTGGTTTCGCATCGAAGAAGGAGTTGCTGTTTTTGAAGTTCCAACTTCTTCCTTCCAAGTTCAAAAGGGCCAACGGCCACCCGTTTTTCAAATTTTACTTTATCTTCCATCTTTGTAACTTGACCTCCTACTTGGTGGTAATAACAAAGGTGCCATTCTAAGCGTGACACAAAAAAATGTTCTTGTAACCATATATTATGTGCTAAATCTATCTCGTAAAATCATATTATTTGTTCTAATTTAGTACATTATAGCAGTTTTCATGATCCACTTTGGTAGTGGGGAAAATGTTATAGTTATAACGGTTCTATACTGTTCTTTATGGAGCTCTTATTACGTAATTGACTGATCATCATGTGATGAGAGATACATAAAGAAGTGAAATACACAATACATTATATACAAGTTATTCTATTCTTTAAGAGCTAAACCATACTCAGACCTAAAAGATTTAATTTGTTCGAATGAAAATAGTTACCAACAACATGGAGTAATTTAACAGAGCTACGTTCAAACATGAAAGTTTGGTTTCAACTTGATGAGAAGTCGTAAATTTACTATTAAAAAGATAAAGAAAATGAGTACCGAATTTTATATATTATGATCATGAAGTAATTATTTGACCACTGAAGTTGTGACTTTCATTTTCATGATAGGTAGACTAACTTTTAAACCAAGTTTACAAATCATATTATCTGTAATTAATAAAAAAATAAGCACGTTAATCAACAATTAAATAATAAGTCAATCAACAATGATCTATGTAGCATTAGTCCTTTCTTAATTAATTGTCTTAGCCAACTAAAGACATGTTATATGCAATTTGCGTAGATTTATATAAATTGCAAGTTGGTAATAGTGAAATTATGACACTTTTTTTTATCAGGTCATCTCCGATCATAGAAGGCTAAATATAGCCCCTGATTATACTTTAACCTTTCAAAAATTAATATTTTAAATCTTACTCTAAGGCTAAATTTTCTATTTTCAATCATACAGAGCTATATTTTATTTTTCTTCACATTTTATTACTTTTTACGGTCAAATTTAATCTCTCCTGAAACTACATGTTATCTACCTTGAAGCTAAATTTGGCATAATTATTTTATCGCGATTCTTTTTAGCTCTATAGCTAGAGACAGATTTTATAATTTTAGCTCTTGGGTGGAGATGTCCTAAGAATTCATAATGTTCATTGGAATTTGGAAACAACGCATACTCTTCTTCCTTTTTCTTAGCAGAAACGGAAACCATTCGAATTCTTGAGAAGACCGTTGAAGATGATGATGGTGTCTTATCATGGTGTCTTATCATGTTTCTGGTCCTTTTAAAAAGGTCATTAGATTTATTTCTAATTTTTAGCTTCTATGTCTTTAGCTTTAACAAAGGGAGAGCAACTAGAAGATTAACCGTTTTCGTGATGTTTTCATGTAAATAATGTAAATGTGCTGAACAGAAAAGACTTTTACATTTCGTCGAATTATCAACACGAAACAATACAGTGAATGGATACTGTATCATAAAATTTTCTTTCAACAGAGTACAGAGATTGGATCAAAGTATTGTTTTTTTTTTTTTTTTAAATTATATTATATTGCATATCATTTTCTTTCTTTCCTCAACAAATCTGTCATCTTGTCTGCGACACCGGGGACCCATGCAGATCTTGGTTCTCTTTGATTTGAGAGCTCGAAGATTTCTCAGAATATTTGTTTGTGAAAATTTGGATCCACAGATTCCACACCCGCCAATAGTTTTTGTTTTACAACTTCGGGAGTGTGAGGAAAATTTGATTAATAATGAAAAAAATAAGTTACATTGAATTAGGAGATATACCTTATATAAATACGAAAATCCACCTTATCCCTTATAAAATAAAGAAAAAAACATGAAAAAGAAGGGGATATAAACCTTATCATTCGCAAGTGGTTCGTGCTGTTTTGTTTTCAGACTATGTTGGTTTGTTTGGCTTCCGCTTCTCAAATTAATATGCATTTCGACATATCTATTTATCTCACATTCTTTTTTTCCTCAATCTTGTGGTGTTGTTCGATTTGTTTTGCAGGTGTAGATCTTCTAAGTTTAGCTTTAGAGATTATAAGTTTCATGTTCGATCTGCCAATAGTATTGAAAATAATAAACTTTGTCCTATATATTGCAAAGAAGAAATTAGAAAGAAAAAAAGTTGTAACTTTGATTCTTCGTACTTATTATGTCACAATATTCTTGGAGCTTGCTGGTTTATAAAATTTATGAAAATGGTCACTAAATGCATGAAGATTCGTTCATTATTTAAATGGTCTTTTGTGATGTTTGAATTGTTCCACATTAACATTACACGAAGATTCGATCCAATGTATGTATGTATGTTTGCTTTCTATAATTCGAGTTCAATCACAACGAAGGACGGATCCACCAGGGGTCAAACTAGGTCAGTTGACCCCATGGAACACCGGAAGGTTGTGTAGAGCCTCGGATGACCCCGTGGTCTAGCGTGTTGGCAAGTTGTGTACATCATGTGTTCGACGAAGGTCTTCAACCAAACTCTGCAGGCTGCAGTTATGCAGCACCCAGAGCATGCTGCTTGTTTGTTTTCTTTATAACACCTGGCCAAAACGACGTCTTTTGGAGCCAAGTTTAAAATAAACGATGATGAATATAGAAAAATACTAAGAAGACTCTTTTAAAAGTGGGGTCTTTATGAACTATCCGTCACCTCATAATTTTGACACAATTTTCGTTCCAACATTATAAATATTGTGGCAAAAATATGGAATATTCAAGTCTTACTTTGAGAAAGTCTACTTAATATTTTTCTGTAATATATATTGTGTTCTAGAGGATCGAACCAGTTGAATCTTTGTTGGATCTGTTTCCCTCGTGAAAAGTTGAGTAATATTCAGCATCGTCTCCGACCATATTGGGTCCCTCCACCGGTGATTCTACTTAAATTCGAATTTCAAAAATTGAGACCTGTGATTGTTTTTTCTTCTTTTTATGTACCAAAATCTTATTAGCTTATTTAATTTACTGATCTTTATGTACTTTTTAGGAGCGTATACAAAGAGTGAGTTTAGTGCATAGGGTTTGTCCGGGGCTTTTAGGAGTAGTTTCCGTTATAATACGCAGAGAGCGACTCGAATAACGTGAATCACGATATTACAATTGAATTTATATATTTAAGAAGCATTTATAAAGTGTAAGTTTTGTGCAAGGGCTTTTAGGTGTCGTTTAACGGATGAATTGCCTATACAATACGAGCGAGACAAAAATGACTTGCAACAATTCACAGAATGAGTCGTCTATACTGTATTGCAATCGAACATTAATGTCATATAACGGATGAAACATTAAAATAAGCATACAATACGAGCGAGACAAAAATGACTTACAATAATTCATAGAAGGAATCGCCTATACTGTATTGCAATCGAACATTAATGTCATATATACAACGTCGTATTGACGTATTGATACCAAATATCGATATTGTATCAATGATATCTACCAAATATAGTTGACACATCAACAACATCCATTGGATATCTTCGTAAGTTCTTCTTCTTTTTTTTGTATCAAATTTCAGGCTCTCTCACTCTCTTCATGCCCAGTCCCCATTCTCTCAAGAGTCTCAATCTCCTTACTCGTGATTTCCCCAGATCTTGTTGGTGAGGGAAAAAATGCCAGTCCATATTACAATTCTCAAACTCAAAAGCTTGATGTCGAATTTTGGTACTTTTAGTTACAGTTTGATACTTGGCCAATATTCTTTCTTTTTCTCATCCTTTGTCAAGTCATTGCAACTCCCTTAATTTGAAAGCTTTCAGCTCCTTCTAGTAACGTACGATGTCGTGTTGCTAATACAAGAAAAACTTATTTACACCGTATTAGATACCTTTTTCTTTTCTCTCTCTAACATAAAACGAGAAATAAACAAAAACATCTCGTCGCATGCAAATTCTTTTCTTCATGCACATATATTATACTTAGAAAATGCTAATGAGACTCTCTTAGGTTTTTGGCACAATAATTTATAATATTGGCATGAAAATTGACATTAAACTGTAAGGTGACATATAATTCATAAAAAATTTCACTTTTGAGAGAGTCTTCTTATCATTCCTTGAGAAGCAACTTTCAAAAAAAAAAAAACTTTTTATGAGAGAATGAACTTACTGACAAATTAAATGAAATAATATAAATTGACTTCTTGCAAGGAGAATTTTATTGGTAGACTATGGATCACAATATTTTATCTTTCTGAAATTCTGGTAATGCATACAGTCATTCATTCAAAGGAATGCTCAAATTTTGGTCAATAATATCAGTCCATCCATAATCCATTAAGCATGGAAGCAAATCTCCCCATGGGTTACCATATTTTATTGGATTTTTGACAAATTCCCCCATTCGTTTTTGTTGAATTTAATCACTTCATGTACAAGATCACAAGCTATCTCTACACCACTTTTACAAGATAGAGCAAAGCACATAATATATATCTAGTTAATCGAAACTCTAATTTAATTTAAACTATGAAAAGAGGTAAATTCGAACTTGAGTGTAGATCACGGAAATAATTGTCCCAAAAAGAAAAAGAAGAACGATAGAGAAATGGACTTATCCAAACAGGGGGTCTTGTCATTTCCATTTAAAACCAATGAAACAAGTCAGAATATGACAAAGATGTGTATTGATCGTAAAGACACAGTTGGCTTTTCGTGATCACAATTTTGCTACATGATATAGTTAGGGTTTTCGCTGCTGCCTGCGGCCCGCCAGCCAGCTGCCACAAAAGTCAAACTTCATTTGCAGCAAGTTTTAGACCAAATAACAAATAAGCTTTCTCTTTACGTTCCCACGCCCACCCACCCGCCTAATAACAAAAAACTTGCAAATCTCATACTTTGATTGAGTTTTCTCTCCTATATTGCATGTATATATACACATGGGTTATGATTCCAGAATACACGCTTTTGATATACATTTCGACACTCATTTTTGTAGAGTTCACTTTGTAATATGTATTTCAACGATCTGAACAATTTATATTTTAGTACATGATTTATAGTTCATCATTGTAAAATATTAGACAAATTCAAAACCAAAACTTAATCCAGTCATATGATTTTGGATTTAAGTGACTTTTTACATACATGAGCTTTGAGGTACGATATTAAAATAGACATTTGGATTATAGAAATACATTAAACCAAAACCTAACCATATATATATTTGTGAGTGAAACATATGTGTGTGTGTGTGTATATATATATATATAATTTGCGAAGGCTATGCCGTAAAATTCACGTTTCAAATATGTAATGTAAATATTTATCATGACCGATCGAGCTCTCAACTTGGACCTATTCAAAGCCCTAATTCGTCTGCATTATTGTTCAAGGGAATATAAGATGTTGATGTCACACACTCCGACACTAACAAACAAAGCAGATTTGTGAAAAATATACAAGCACGGCTGAGCAAAGAAGACTAAGTACTTCGACCAAAAAAACAAGGGGAAAAAACACACAGATTAAGTATATACTAATCTTAATTTTAATCTAAAAATGCAAGTAGTTGTGGTGTGGTCATGTGGAGGCCTGCCATTATATTAAGTTTATTAACTAATGACCTATTTGAGTTTTCCTTGTTATGGTATATTACTAGTAGGGACCTAAAATATTTCTTTTTTTCAAAATAAGGATTAGCCAGTGGTTTCGCCACGACAATTCATTTTAATAGCATCACAGAGATGTTTCACCCACCTTCTGATCATCATTGTGTGATTCACCAAAAACAAAAACGCTTTCCGTGTTTTAAGTTGTGAGTTGGGTTCTTCTATTCCTTAGTTGCAAAGAAAATTTTACTACAATTTTTTAGGGAAACAAAATTTTGTCAGTAGCTTGTTTGTCAAATTCCCTTTTGTATAAAGATACTAATTAACAAGCTTGAATTTGAAATTATGCCTTAATTCCCAGTCATCAAGTTTGCAAGTTTTGCATCAAATGAAAGATATTTTTAAGAATAGTTGGTGTAAATAGCAAGATGAATTTTCAAGAGCTTGCATAATCTCTTTCTTATTGAGTTCAAACTTTTTTTAATGACAGCTTTGAAACTGCTAAAGCTAGACTACTTGTTTCTTAATGTTTCATTTTTTTTTCTTTTCTTCCGTGTTACCAATAAAAAAGAAGAAGATATATTTAAGATGCTTAGAAAGGCAATTTGGAATATTGTGGAAAGAATAATAGTTTTTTAGTCAAAATGGTCCCTGAGATTTGCATAACACCAATGCGGCAAATGCCATGAAGGATCATGGGTGTTGTTCTGCTATGTTCCTTTCCCAGTGACATCAATTTGAAGAATAATCGTGCAGGAAATGGAAGAAAGATTTTTTTTTTTTTGGTCAAACGATAGATTTGGTTAGATTATCCATCAACGAGGTTTGGGTTTGAACACACGTCATCATACAATGATTCAACATCTTTTTACCACTGTGGTAAATGACCACTGGCAAGAAAGGGTTTGGGTATACGTATTTATCTCTTGAAGAAGTTCATTTGAAAATTATCTGCATCATCAAGAAGAGTAATTTTTCCAAATATTTACTATATAATTTTTCAACTGTGCTATTTTATTCAAATTATAACACGTAAATTTATTTTTATTAACATGTTTTAAAAGTGAGACGTCAATAAACCATGTCATTCACTGTCCTTATAATACGTGTACTAATATTACGTAACTTGTGTTTTTTAACCCGTAAAAGTTTCTCTATAAAGATATGTAAAATATGATCACCTAGACTTGGTATGTCTCAGTTTCAAGTTCAACAACCACCAACCTCATCTTTGTCCAAGAATATGACTAAATATATAATTACAAGTAACATCAGATTAATTAATTAATTAAGTGAATAAATTTTATAGTCCAAGAGGACCTCCTGTCTTAAAATTGACACCTAATATATGGAATATGAACACACGCACATATATATGTATATATATGTATCTATATATATATATATATATATATGGGAAAGAAAAATGTTAAAGAGACTCTCAAAAGTAACTTTTTACTACTTTACAATTTAACGTTAATTCGTACACTAATATTATAAAATATTGTGTCAAAAACATGAAATAAGAGAGAGTTTATGAAGAGTCTCCTTAACATTTCTCACACTCACACACATACATATACATACATGTTTTAATACTGTTGGATTGAGATATTGGAAGTGTGTTAGTCATCACTCATAATTATCAGGCTACACGCTTTTCTTGGTCGACTTTCTTTGAAATATATGCAGCAAAATCTGCTGTACTGCTTTTCTATTTTCCCGGCCGGACACGTTTTCTTAACTAAACTCGGAAAGTTCATTATCTATCCGCATATTTGAGACATCCAAACGTGGCCACCGAAATGTGTAGGTTTTGACCCATCTTTTGCTGATTATTCTACGGAATGACATGTGGTAAAGATAAAGTTACTAAACTCATGATTAGAAAGTTAAAGAAATTTGATACAAACAAATTATATTTGATAAACAATTAAGTCTATGTATTTGCTATAAAAACTAAAAAATTAACATCGGACTAAATGGATTTTAAATGGGGCGGATTTGTAACACCATTCTTTTACATAATTTTAAGACACGTTTTTACAGGATCATTATGTAATGTCTTTTAAAGATTTGAGCTATCTATCTTTTAGAACATCATTTATAGATTATTTTTGCAAAAATTAGACAAATCCAAAGAAAATAGACGAATACAGTTTTAAGGAAGAAAAAAAAAACTATAAACCCTTAATCCGACAATCATTAGACTTGGTGATTTTTAGTAGACATGATCTTTGAAAGAGGATCTAAAAGATAGACGGTTCAGATCGCTGAAATACCATTACAAAGTGAATTCCACAAAAACGTGTTTAAAAAATGGTGTAAAACAAATAGTGCCACGGATCGTTCCCATTTTAAATAGAAAAATTAGGTTCACATCCTTCTTTTTGTTACTCCATTGATTAAAATCCTATTTATTTTCAATTTTTGATCAAGGTCCTTGGGTATTAATAACATCATTAATTATTTGAATAATAAAATATTTTTATTTTTAAACATATTCGTTTAGTGTTAAAAATGTTACAATTAGTATATTTATATTATATTTATGGCTAAATTTTTTATCATATATTTTTATTTTTTGTTTGTACCTATTTTTAATTTGCAAATATTTTTTAATTTGTACCCATATATTAGTTTCTTTTTGTGCCCATATTTTTAAAATTTTATTTGTGTTTGTACCCATATGTATACTGTCATGTGACATTGTATATTTAATCAATGGTAAAAAAAAAATTACATATGGTATATTTAATTTTTATGCCTAAACTTTGTATCATATATTTATATTTTTAGTTTGAACCCACTTTTAATTTGCAACATTTTTTATTTAAAATTTGTAGTATTTTCTTTTTAGTTTTATTTTGTACCCATGTATTAATTTCTTTTAGCGCCTATATTTTTAAAAATTCATTTGTACTCATAATTTTTAATCTTTTATCTGTACCCTAATTTATTTATAATGTACCCATTCTTCTTTATTAATGTACCACTTTGTTATATGTGAAATGTACCAATTTTTTTGTAAAATGTACCAATTTTTTTTAACACTATGGATACATTCTTTTGTCATTTATTATTTCTTATTTTTACATAGTTTTTATCCATGTATTCAATCAAAATGTTTGAATTTTTTTATTGTAACCGTTTCTAATAGTATTATAATGAGGGATTTTAAATTTATAGGATTATAAATCTCTTAAAATATCAAACAATTAATGTCAAAACTATAAAAATATAAATATTAATAGTAATATAATGAGGTGTACAAAGTCAAGGGACTTTGATTAAACTTTGAATACTATTAAGGTTTTAATCAAAGAATGTTAAGGATTAGGGACCGCATCCAAAGTATCCCTTTTAAATAACTAGATGTAACACAATTTGTAAATGGATTTGAAATAATCAACTCTATGTAAACGAATCATTTTCTCTTATTCAATTTAAGCTTGACGTGTCTGAATTGTAAACAAACAAATGCAAAAATTGTTTATCTTCCGCTAGATGATACAATATTCTTGACTTATTTATGAAGTCTTCCTTAAGCTTGTCAACTAAAAACTGTTAGCCAGAATGGTCCAGTACTAACACGTCATAATGAAAGAAACTTTAGTCTTGACCAGCAATTTCCTCAATTGTCTTTAGGGATTGTGCCGACTAACAATAGTAAAAAGCAAAAGGAAACTTCACCAATAACCCGCACTGCCAGCAAAAGCAAATGAAGAGAAACAAAGCGAATTTGGATTCTCTCCGGATTTTAGTATTCTGAATTTAAGGATTGAAAAATTTGGGCTCTTTGATTTGTGCAAAAGAATCATAGATTTTAGTTTGTGTGAGGTAGACTAGCAGAACAAGTTAATAGAGCACCATCAGAGTCAATTTGAATAGTCCGAATTGACTAGCCCTTGAATTCCAAATAGTGAGATTCGAAATATATCTCTGGTATTTGATACATAGAACTGTTGGCAGTCCCACATCGGTGGGGGAAATCAACAAGGGTTGCTTTAAATATGATTACCCTACTCTAACTAATATCAAAGTTTTTTGTGGTAAAACCTCGTACATGACGGATTGGGCATGTGGTAAAGTTGGAAACAATATCGGTATCGTTAGAGTGGGGCCCCCCGAGCACGTTGATCTAAAAAAAATTCAACATGGTAATGTTTTTTTAACGATCTGAGCCGTCTATCTTTTAAAACATCATTTATAGATTATTTTTGCAAAAATTAGACAAATCCAAAGAAAATAGACGAATACAGTTTTAAGAAAGAAAAAAAAACTATAAACCCTTAATCCGACAATTATATGGTTTTAGATTTGGTGATTTTTAGTAGACATGATCTTTGAGAGATGGCCTAAATGATAAACGATTCAGATCGCTGAAATACATTATGAAGTGAATTCCACAAAAACATGTTTAAAAAATGGTGTAAAACAAATAGTGCCACAGATCGTTCCCATTTTAAATAACTAGATGTAACACAATTTGTAAATGGATTCGAAATAATCAACTCTACGTAAACGGATCATTTTCTCTTATTCAATTTAAGCTTGACATGTCTGAGTCGTAAACAAATGCAAAAATTGTTTGTCTTCCGCTAGATGATACAATATTCTTGACTTATTTATGAAGTCTTCCTTAAGCTTGTCAACTTAAAACTGTTAGGCAGAATGGTCCTGTACTAACACGTCATAAAGAAAGAAAAGTCTTGATCAGCAATTTCCTCCATTGTCGACTAACAATAGTAAGAAATGAATCTATTGTAAAAAGCAAAAGGAAACTTCACCAATAACCCGCACTACCAGTAAAAGCAAATAAAGAGAAACAACACGAATTTGGATCCTCTCCAGATCTTAGTGTTATGAGTCTAGAGATTAAAAATGTTAAGCTCTTTGATTTGAGCGAAAGAATCAAAGCCCTTGATCTGTAATGAGGTGGACTAGCCGAATAAGTTAGTAGAAGACTGTCAGTTTGAATGGTCTGAATTGATTGATCCTTAGATTCCGAATAGTGAAATTCGAAATATATCTCTGATTTCAACACGTATTTGATACACAGAACATACTAGAGAATTTCTGGATCATGTATGTATGCGTGGAGCACAGTAAATCAAGTTGATGAAATTAGGCAGAGCCCACGTTTCAAACACGTAGAACCAACTAGGGTTAAACTGTTCCCTCGTTTCTAGAAGATTAGGTAAATTCTTTTAGCCATTTTTAGCAAACAAATGCTTAGTTGTATTTCCTTTTCTTCTAGAAGCCATCCAGCCAATTCACATGGTTTATATTCTAGTATTTATGCAGGTCTTTTCGAAAAAGTATTCCCTTTTCCATTTATTTTTTTATTATTATTAATTTTTTATATTATATTTATAATTTTTCCATGATATTGATCGAGAAAACTTTAGTAACATAATTCCAAGGCGACCCAAATGACCTGGGAAGATAGGGACTTTTGAGAGTATCAAAACAAGACAGCCTACGTCTCCTCACTAATATATATTAGGCCTTTACCCCATTTTTGCAGAGCCTTAACAAGAGTAAATTTACTCTTCATGTTTCGAAAATGATTCAGGATTCATGGTTTCATGTGGAGGCGAACGTGAAGGACGACATTTTTGACGCGGCGACGCAGCAGCAGCAGCAGAAGAAGAAGAGCATTATGGATGTGTCTTCTTTCATGTTGTTTGAAGCAACTGGTGATTCTGAGGCTGATGCAATATCATCGGATGATCATCGTATTATTTGTGAGGATGATAATCCCATGTTGTCTATGGCTGATGAAGACGATGCTCAATCGTGCAGCTGCGATTCGTTTGATCAAAACCCTAGTGCTGATTATGTGCTCAATGATCTTGATGATCGTGATGACGACCATCGTTCCGACGACAGGGGGGACGAGAAAGAAGAAGAAGAAGAAGAGGAAGAAGAATGTTCATCAGTTGACAATCATCATCAAAGATGGAGTGGGGAAACTGTTGGGACGCCGTTGATGGGGGGACACCAGCTGAAATCAACTGCGTCTGTTGATTCGACGAAAGAGTTTGAGTTGTTGAATGAGGTGGAGAAGAGCAGGCTATTTTGGGAAACTTGCTTGGCCTCTTGAAACTTTGTTTGATTTCTGAGTCATCAAAATTTTCATCTTTGTTTTGTCTTTTTTCTTCAAGAAGTGGAGTGGAAGGGGAAAACTAAGCTTGGATATAAAAAGCATGTATAAATTACAGAAGGATTTGTGTTTAAAAACTATTTCCTATATTTCTAAGTGTTATAGTTTGAGTCGAGAAAACAACCTCTTGCAAAGCAAGGGTAAAACTGTGTATGCTAGACGTTCCTCCTCCGATCCTTACAAATCACGGAGCCTTGTTGTCTTGGAGTCGTTGTTTTAGCAATTGTACATAACAGATTCGGATATATGAATACATAATTGTTCTCATCTCTCTCTCTCTCTCTCTCTCTCTCTCTCTCTCTCCAATTCTTGAGTGGCAATAGATTTGTAGGTTCTTATTCTATTTTTTTGACCATTTATTGTTTTTTCAGTTTTACTTTTATTTTGTTTGATTGACATATTCTTCTAACCACTTATATTACGTGAATGTCAACACGAGAATATTTTTCTTAAAATTCGTAAAAGAAGGAATTTAGTATATTGAACGTATAATCGCCCTTACTTGGTTACTTTATTTTAATTTTAAGTTTAGTGTCCATTCATTTCTATTTTTATTTAGGTCGTAACATGTTGTGTTTGCACATATTTTCTTTATAATTTATAAAACTTGGGGATTGTCCGAAATAGATGCTAACACGCGTTCATATTTTGAAAAATGAGAAAGTTAATGGAAATTTCGCACACAATGTTCAAAACTCCAATCAGAGTTGTCTTAGTTGACACACTGTCGAAAGTGCGCACTGGATTCTGATGGACATATGCAACTGAAAAAGCAGTGGTATTCTGATGAGATTACTTTCCACTTTCTTTCAAAGTACAATATATGTTTAGAGGTCTAGTGGTAGATATAGTAGTTGTTCAACAAATCACATGTTCAAAAGAAAAGGCTAAATCCATATATTTGTTTTTCTTTTTGGACATCTGTTTATGGCGTATACCGCAATGCAGGACATACATTACAGATCCAACGATAATTAGGTGAACCAACTGAATATAAAGGATAAACAGCTGATGTACGCCATACATTGTTGTATGATAGAATTTACATATAATCTGTTAAATTTCGAACGCACGAAAATGTTTCACTATGCATATTATGATAACAAGCAGAATTTCTGGCTACAAACCATCCAGAACATGACAGACAGACTAGACTTCTGGCTACAAATATTTCTAATGAAATGTGGCTACAAATATTTCTAATGAAATGTCAAGGTTAGAGTTCTAGTTCTACTACAAATCCAGCATAGGTTCAGCCCAAAGCTGAACCTTAACTTGCTAAACAAGTCACAACTTAAAACACAAGCAAGCTTTCCCAAGCTTGGTTCAACTAAATCATCTCACAAACCATTATATATACAGAAGAAACTTGACTGTGGAGAGCAAACTAAATCTCAAGGGAAAGTATGCTAAAACGAAGCACTAGTGAATCAGCCTCCGCTTATCTGTCCACTATCTCTATTTTATTCGTGTTTGAACTCGATGCTGACGAAGGGATCTCCATATGAACATTAGTGCACCCATACATTTCCCAGATGGGGCTTTCCCCGTCACTCGTAGTACTGAAGGAGGAGTTCCCATTTTTGCTATCACAAAATGATGTGCCAGAGTCCATGTTGAAGCTCAAGCAACTTTGAGGGCTCAGATATTCCCTGTGCAACTCGCCTGTTGGTTGATCTGCCAGCAGCAAGCTGTTTCCGGCAGTTTTGTTCTCCCCTAAGTGTCTTAACAAACACTCTTCTGTCTCACTTACTGATCGGACTTCATCTACATATTTGCTGCTGCGGATGGAGTGTGCGTTTTCTTCATAGTCTGATGTTGATCCTTCTAATTCAGATCCAGTATCCATTTCCTGTTGACTATCATCAGAGTCTTCGTCGGTTTGGTGATCAGATGAACCTGATGACATTGGTGAATACCCTCCAATTTCATCATTCTCTTCACGCTCTCTTAGCTTTTTCATAATCAGTGTCCTGAGCAAATTCATTACTTGGACCGCGTGCATTAAAGCCGTCAGAGGATCAGACATCTGATAAGGGAAAGAATTTGAAAGAGGGGTTAACCGATCAATCTTAATAGTTGAGCAATACTAGAAAAAAGAACATCTTTTCTGCTGTTCTAAATTACCTGAGTCATGTTTGGAGAGAAAACCATAGCAATACTTCGTGCATTCATTTTGTTCAATTTTTCTTCTTCAACAACATCAGCCATCAGATTGATTGCCCAGTTGAGCAGCGCGGCCTCAGTTGGCTTTAATTGTCTGACAAGCTCAATGGATTCCTCTTCCGTATTGCACTGAAGAACTTCAGGAGACAGTCCATCTAGTATTCCAGAAGGAAGTTCTCTAAACCAGGCACAATGCCCCTGTTTAATTGGCTTCTCACAAGCTCCTTGTGGCTGTTCTCGGGGTTTATACGAAATATTCCTTCTGCCTGAAACTTCCAAGGGACTAGTAAGAAGACTGATAAGGATAAAAGAACCAAAATGCGGGAATTCACAAATGCACAAAAATTTTCTTACCTGCAATCCTTCTTGTGAGTATAATCTCTCCTGCATTAGCAAGAGAATAGTAGGGACACTGTTCCCTTTTGAATCGAAAGACAGCTGCATTGACTCCGCTGAGACGCCAAACACGCTTGCACTCTAAATTAGACAATTTACAAGTTAGACTGTGCATCAAGCACAGGGAGATGAATCATGAATTAGTATGTACTTCTTCCTTTTGTTACCTCAATCGGAACATCTAACTCCCTGTATAGCCTAACATTAGAACTTTTAGACACTTCGGAAAATAGGATACCTGAATACGATTATAATCCCATCTAGTCCTTGTCAGAATCGCGGGTAGCAAAATTGCAATAACCCAAAAACATCAAAGAAAATTGGCCATTTGAACAATTTTCATTCAGTGGCTTCTGAAGATAACTACTTCAGTAGAACACACTCAATGTAATAAAACAGTAAGATTAAGTTTAAACCCTTGTCTAACACTACAATTTCTTCGAAACCAAGCATCTTCCTCGACCTCAAAACCCCACATCAGAAGCATAAGGAGCTCATGGAATAGCGACCTACGTGGGTTAAGCCAAATGGCCAAGGAAATGCGGCTACCCCTCGCACCGAAGTTGGAATCTATCTCCCTGTAAATTAGAGTAGTTTAGAATGTCGCCTTGTCGAAAGACAATGAGAGCTAACGAGCTCAAAACTCCAATGCAGTTTACTCTAACCATACATCCACACTCATGAAGCACTTTACTTTTAACTTTCTAAGATTTAAAAAACAGCATAAAGAACAATAATTCAACCATTCTAAGCAAAACCCATGTCGGAATTCACAAATTTAGGACTACCCAAAAAACAAAAACAAGAACTTTACTCACCTGGCACTGGGAACTCTGCCTGGAATCTCAACCTCGAACTCCACCGGAAGGCCCAGAAACCCATTGAATCGATCAAATCGATCAAAAATGGACGTTCGCGGGCCACCCGATATCCATGTTGTGGATGGCGGAGATGACTTCTTCGACTCTTTCGACACGGCAGGCCACCATGGATTTCCTCACAGCAGCTAACAGAAGGGCTACCAGAGAGACCTGGTTCTGCTCTTCCTCTGAGCTCTTATTCGCTCCTTTATCTCCTTCCCCATTTCCGCCACCTCCGCCACCGCGAACCGCCGCCCCTCGTCAGCATCACAAGCCCTGTCATCTCCTTCCCTCTCTCTCTGTAAAATCTTTTGGGTGTCTCTGAAATGCCGAGACTATTGCTGTTGGGAGCATGGTCTAAAATATCCATAATATCCCGATATTTTCATCGAAATTTCCGTGTTTTTGACTACCGATATTTCCGATATCATCGATATTTTAGACCTTGCTAAGTCACTCATGTATCTTACCATGCAATGTATAAAGTGTAAAATATTGTACTAATTCATTATATATAAATGATTATGGTATGTTTAAACTTCTTTCATTAATTACTACATATTTTCTACACTCACAATGTTTGCCAGCTCGCTATACAATCAACTTAAATCAGTTAAATCTATCATGCAATGCATTTCCTTCCAATTTTTTGTGATAAACTAATAGATAATTGATTAAATAAACATCCTGCAAAGTTTCAATAAAAATTTCTAAGTTTTTCTTACTATTTCCGTGGTTTTTATTCAACTTTTATCGATATCGATAATATCCGGATATTTCTATCGAAATTTCGTGTTTTTGGACTACCGATATTTCCGATATTTCCGATATCATCGATATTTTAGACCTTGGTTGGGAGAGAAAGAGAGTATAAATCTCAGTCTCATGTGAGTGTGTGAGGGTAGCTTTGAATTGCATTGAAGAGATGGTGAAAGGGTTTTTTTAATTTTTTTTAAAGGGAAACTTGTTGCAAGTCACGGTTATCCATTCATTTCGAAGGTTGGGAAGACTAACAGAAGCATTTCAGCCTCCTTCTGTCTACAAATCTAGCTTCCACACTAGTAACAGGTTTTAAACCTGAAACCTTCAGTTTTTAGTTTTAAAGAAGCTTCGTAATCTGTTTTTTATCATTGAATCACCAGCTTGAGTGAGATGATTTTTGAAGTTCCAACTTGTTTTCAGAGTTCAAACGGCCACTAGTTTCAAATTTTCACTTCATCTCGAGTGTTTGGTGACTTTGACCTCCTAATTGATAGTAATAACACTGGTGCCACTAGCTTTTGGTTTTTTTGGAAGCACAAATCTTGACTGAATTAATTAAAGTCCATGGTTAACAACTTGACATCACTTATTTACACCACAATTTACAATGAAGCATTGAGAATAGAGTCCAGATCTTCTGCACCCAAAACCTCATGTGGCCTCTCTATGCCTTTGCTTTTTGAACTAAACATAATTAATGTTAACTTTACAATAATTAAAATAATAAAAAATAAACCAAATTCTCAGCCAAAAAGCAAAGGCACAGAGGGGCCACAGGAGATTTTGGGTGCAGAAGATCTAGACTCGACTTGAGCAAACCGCCTTGAAATGTGTGTTTTGTATTTTTTGGTTGGCCGGAAAACTCTCAAATAGAGAGACGTAAAATATACATTTTGGACGAAAAATGTAAATATACTTTTATTTTATATCTATTGGTGATGGGCCCTGTCACAAAAAAAAAAAAGAGAAAATTAAATAAGACCTCAAATTTACATTTTTCTCATTGGAGTAGAACTCTCATCTACATCTCCTGAAAGTGTAAAATATGATGTAAATACCCTTTTTGCATCTCTCAATTGGAGATGCTCTGGACCGAAAAAAGAGAGAATATGATAAATGTGAGATCCCGTATTTTTATTTTTTTAATATGAGTATATATATTAGTTAGGTGAATTAGTTAGTTGGATTTAGTGTTGCCATTTTTACAAATAAGCAAGTACTTGTATTAGCACGAGAATTGTAGTTGTTTGAGGTGGAGCAAATACTATACACATTTCCATGACAGAGTAGAACTTTCGCAACCTATACATTGCCATCATTATATTAGGAGGTGGCATGATGACTAAGCTTTTAAGTTGGAAGGATTAAGCTGGAGGTGTCCATAATTTTGCATGCAGTCAACACGTGTTTGTGACTCTTGGTTTTATAGGAGGAGCTGTCCATTTGTTCCAATCAGAGCATAGGCTTAGTCGGCATAGCATTCCTATAAATAGGAGCAAAGCTCCATTTAGTTTTCGAAGGAGAGCTAGCATGCAATGCATGCTTTGCAGCTCATGTGTGTGCGTATATATGAAAGTGTATATATTTACAATGATAAATATGTATGCATACTTGCATACGTACTTACATGTATTTATATAGGTTTAGTTCTTATATTTTTATTTATAGAGATAGCGAGCTAGGGTTTGAGGTGTGTGGAGATTGTTAGTTGGGTTGTCTTGCCAAACCTTGGATTATCGAGGTGAGTGGTTTATATAATGTGTTGCAAATTATTTCTTATTTTCTGATAAACGAAAACCACGAACTATTGTGGGATATATTCCATTTACAAATCTCTATCTATTTCAAGTCAAGCATGTTGGATTTGTTTAAATGTTTCGGAGTTATTATATATCATGATATGTGAATTGTTTGAGATGTTCATGGAGCATGAGAACTTTAGTGTTGCATTAATCCGAGGGATAAATGTAAACTGCACACGGGGACATTAGGGCGGAATGGCCAGTAGGGGTCACGTGGTGAGTTACAATTTATGAAGGATGTAATGGACACGTGGAGGGACGATGTGATATGAAATTATGTGGCTAAAGCTTTGATATTATTATCCTATTTTCTAGAGTGATTAAAATGACAAGCTTGACTGGTATATTATATATTCTACTCACTGAGCGACTGTGGTTGTTGCTCACCCCTCACCTATTATTTTACAGATGAGTTATTTGGCAAGACAGGTGTTAGAAGAGCTGAGGTTGTGATTGAGGAGAAGTTTAAGGATTTGAATTGTACATCATGTAAGGAATTTTGGAGCTATTTTAATAAGAGAAGTTTATTTTCCAACCCGTGTCAATTTCCTTTTATTTATTTAGGTTTTACCTCACGTTTCGGATTCGGGTTTGAGTTTTTATTACCGACCCCGGGTCCGGGGCGTGACAATAAATTAGCAATACCCTCTACTTTTAGATGTGTTATATCAATTTGTTATATCGACTTTCAATTTGGTTTGGAATAGGCAAAAATATTCCATAGTTGGATAAAAGTATTTGATCGTAGGATCTCAAATAAAATGGAGAAGACATTTTATCATACATCAATGTATAGTATAAATTGCTTTTCAAGTGGTTTAAATTTAGGATTTGGATCCTATCCAGATTCAAATTGTGGGGATCTTAGGAATCCTCACATTTTAGTCATTCATCGTGCACTGTACGGTCAGAAATTATTTAACTTTTTAATTTAAAATTAAACACAAATAGTACTTAACAAAAACTAACCTCATGATATACGATCAACGACTAGGATGTAAGATCCCTATAATCCTCACAAAATGAAAAAGAATCCTCTTCCTTAAATTTACTCATTAATTTAAACAATACTTCATAATCCAACTTACATTTGAGATGAGATATTCTGCACCTATTTTTGCATGTGGCCTCTCTGTGCCTATGTTAATTGGCTGAAAATTTGGTTTATTTTTTATTATTTTAATTATTGTCAAGTTAACATTAATTATGTTTAGTTCAATTAACAAAAACACAGGGAGGCCACAGACAAAAATGGGTGCAGAAGATCTCATCCGCTAAATTCAGCTCAACAATACTTCGATAGTAATTATGACCAAAGGTTGAAGTCAAAATGTCATTTACAAGAAAATAATGGGGTTGGATTTGGGAAAGAAAACAATTCGAATTTGTGGTAGATCGGACCGTTGAGAAAGTGGCGGGCCCGCAAGTAACGACAGGTTCGATGTGTCCAAAGTGGAGAGGCTTTTTAGGCCATTCGCGTGAGGAAAAAGGATTGAGCTTTTTGTTTTTTCTTCTACTTTCCCAATTATATTATATTAATTATTACCTTTTTCTTTTCCAAAAAAATGTTTGGAATTTATTTGTGTAGAACACTTGGGACACAATGAAGATCTTGGTTTCTAGACGGTTTTGCCAAAATAGGAACGTGTTCAGAGCATACAAATATTAAGAATAATATGGAAGAATTACTAGGAAAATATACGAACAAAGGAATGATACCTATACTGAGAAGACTCGAGAATACCTATGCAGAAATATCTTGACGCCGGAATCATATGCCTCGATCCTAACTCCTGAGGGGCCGCAAAAACAGAAAAGGTGAGTGGACCAAAGTTTATAATAATGTTAATAATACGAAAACCATTTTATTTATGAACGTACTAACCCCCTGTTTTGAAAACACATATAATACTACATATAGTAAGTTTTCTGAAAACACTAGCATGCACTGAAAAACATTTGTAAAACATGTATGCGTAAAACAATACTCGGAAATGGTAGTAAAACCTCCCGAAGGCAAATTTGTAAATCTCATCCATACTGTACTCTTTAGGGGTGTCATAGTCGCCCGAAGGCAGTACCTGTCCATCACCCGAAGGTGAAGCTATACGACACTGGGTTACACCAGTGAAGAAACCATGGTCCATCACCGGAAGGTGAAGCTGTACGACTCCGGGTTACGCCGGAGAAGAGGATATATAACATCATACACCGACACTAGCACGTGGTTAGTGAAGCTGGGGGTATATTATTAATATCATCTACTCCTCATTCACCCGAAGGCAATACATGTCAATCACCCGAAGGTGAAGCTGTACGACACTGGGTTATGCCAGTGAAGAAACCATGGTCCATCACCCGAAGGTGAAGCTGTACTGCTTCGGGTTACGCCGGAGAAAAGGTATATACATAAATCTCCTCAATTGTGTCCTACGCCATAGCCGTCTACATACCCGTGTTGTGTGGATATGTTGTATGATAACTCGCTATACAAGCACAAAAAACATACCTCAAAAACTCATATCAAAATCCGGAGCTCAAAAGCTCAAAGTCTCATCTCATAAATCCATGATAGATAAATCACATTCCTAAATCCATAAAATAATTCATATTCAAAAGCCATAGAAATCCATATACGCAAACCCAATAATTCATATCCATTCGCAAATCGTAAATTCGATAAATCATAAATATTTAGTAAAAGCAATTTAAAGAAATTATAAATTCTCCGTAAAACATATTATAAAACATACTTAAACCATGAAATATGAAATGCATGCTAGGCTAATATGTTATAAAACATATAAGTTAAGAAGGGGTCCATTACAGATATTTTATTGCTGGGGAGTTGCTCGAACTAGGGAGAACGAGATCACTTCCACCGATGCACCTAAACGCACATAGAGACCATTTAGTAAAACTCTACTAAAACAGTCAAATTTGGGAAAACGGATAGGGGATTCAGATTCGGCACATTGAAAAACCTAACAAGGGACCTCGAGTTCCCCCACACGTCGCCGCACGAGCCGCCATGGGGATGGCGGCCGGAGACCCAATTTTCTGACTAACTCTAAAAATTATCAAATTTTACAGGCAAGTAGAGCTCAATGAGAAGAACAACTTTCATACCTGGGCCGAAGTTCAATTCGGTCGGGAAACACCTCAAATTGCCCTTGATCCTTGGAAACCCTTGAAATGGTGTTCTTCAATTCGTCGAATCCGCAGCTCCGCCGCCCCTAAACTTGTTTGGGCTTTGTTTCTGGGCTCAAGTGGATGCTATAGGTGGTGGTGATCGAAGGAAATCATTTCCGAAATCATGGATCAACGACAAGATACCATAGCACCCACCGATGCAGGTTTCACAAAATCAAGGCCAATCTTCATCGATTTTTAGGTGTACAAGGGAGAGGGAAGGTCGCAAATTTGGTTCCAAGTGATAATTTGGTGTAGTTCGCCTGAATTTGGCTAGAGAAGAGATCGGAAACCCTTGTTTTCGTTGGGTTGGGTCGAAAAAGAAGAAACGAGTCGAGGGGAAACTCGAGTTGTCTACCCCCCCCTCCCTCTCTCCTTTCCCTCATTTCTCTCATCTCCCATTGGTTCACTCCCCCATCTCCTCCTCTGATTGGTCCGCACCCCTTATTTTCTCTCATTTCCTTTCCATCACAGCCACACACGTGGCTTCACAGATCTTTGCTCCAGCAATCTGGAGCCTTCCAGATGATGGTCAAATGACCATTATCCCTTCAACTTTGTTCGTTTATAACTTCTTCGTTATAACCCCAAATTCGATTTCGCTTGCGCCTATGCGTTCGTAACAACGAGTGCTATGAGGATATGCTAAGAAAATAAGTCTTGCGTGACACGATAAGGCGGTCAACAAAAAGCAACGTTTTTCCTCGAAGGGCATTTTCATAAATTCACGTATTAAAATTATAAAACCTGTAAAATTTGGAGACGGGTCGTTACACAAACTCATTGGCATTTTATGCTTTTGCACACCTATGTTCATATATGTACGTTGATTCACTTTATTTATTCAATTAAGACCTAGAAATAAAGATGGGTGCTAAAGAGGAGACAATTATAGTGGGAAATCATTTACCTTCGAAAAATTCATTAGCTCTCAACTTTTCTTAGGTTAAATGGAAATTTCATTACCAAAAAAGGTACATTTTATATCAAGTAACTTGTAAAAAGTAGCCTCGTCAAAGCTTTACTCAAGGAAAACCACATCGACAACATCAGGGTAAAAGAAAAAGAGTACCACACATGTCAAAATAACAATCAACAAAACAACATTGATTGAAAGTCTCACACTCATAAATCCATAAACTATGATGATCCAATATTCGTTCTTAAAAGAGAAACCCCGACTTTGAACACTCGCAACTTAACAAAAAGATAATTCTATTAGCTCCTCTTTTAACTTTAACTACTACTCTCCAATGCCCCCTCCAACAAACTAGCATGGCAGCCATGATACGGGAGCTCCAACTGTAATCAAGTCATGACCAAGTTTAACTATCTCCAAGTGTATACCTCTGTATCCTTATCGCCTTCTTCGCGTAAGGAGAGTTCACAAAAACAAAAATATAAGCTCCGTTTTACGTAGGTTATTCTCTAGTTGATCAAGTTGTGCCATGACAGACAATGCCATTGACCACCACCGTCTATAGCTAATAGAATAGTAGTATGAACGCACAAGTCAAAGAAATCTCTAAACATCGTGTCTGAACAGTAGACTAATTAAAAAAAAATTATACTTCTAATCATGGTGTTAGCAATCTTCCAGATTTTGGTTCCAAATTATTGGTGAGATAATATTTGTTAATCGGGACTAATATTTCTTAATCATGTTTTGGACAATTGTCAAGCTTTTACAACTATTCACGATTCATGTTTTTTGTCCACAATGTATAAGTCAAGTATCCTTTTTCCATTGCTAACAGAGTTAACCTTCTATTCCCTTAAATTAATCATGTTTCCGCTAAATCATGCATGTTTTTCGTCTTATGAAATATTATGCAGATAATTTAAAAGTAAAAAGCAAAGAAAACAATAGTTTTCGGCACAAAATATAAGGGATACCACATTCGAGTACTATTCTTCCAGCTGGCTTCTTGCAGATGATGACCGATCAGATTAACTGGTGTATAGAACACGCGAGTTTCACGGCATTAAAACTGCATAGTCATTAATTATCCTAGGTTAATCTTGCATTAGACCTTAAAAAGTCAAGCTCAACAAGCTTAGATGGATGAACTTCAAGAAGAGAGGAAAGTTGACCATAATACTTACGACTAAGAGCAATAGCTACCACATTAGCACGACCAGGATGATAGTTGTACTCATTGATTAGCTCTTGGGGTGCAACTCGGGTGGGTTGGACGGGTTGGAAGATCAAGCCAATTCTAACCTAACTTTTACAATTCGGGTTCGGGTTTGGTTTCATTCGGGTTCATTTGGGCTTGGGTTTAATTGGGTTAGGGTTTATTTGGGTAGGGTTTGGGTTGCCCAACTTTTTCAAGTTTTATCTTGTAACAACTTAGTTCCCAAGAATTCCTAAAAAGATTAAACTAAGTAGCATCAAAGCTAGCTTACTCTAATTTTATAAATCAATCTACTATAAAGCTTTAGGATTTAGAGACTACGAATATGTGCTGACTAATCAAAGCCTCTTATTTCCTAAAAGCTTAAGTAACTATAAAAGGGTAATTTATTTAAAAAAAAATTAGAAAGGGCGTTGGATTTTGGACTTGGCATACTTGAGATGTAGTATGAGCATTACTTGATATGAGTTATTACAATCTGGTTAGATTGGGTTTGGTTAGTTGGTTTAGGTTGGGTTGGGGATGGACTGGCAAATGATCAACCCAACTCAACCCAATCAATGAATGGGTTGAAATTGGGTTGGGTTCGGGTGGGTTATAACTTAAAAAAAAAACCCGCTTGTTCGGGTTTAAAGTCGAGTTAGACATGGACGGGTTCGGATTGACCCCACCCAAATTGCATCCCTAATTAGCTCCATCCATCTCCGTTGTCTCAAATTAAGATCTTTCTGATCAAATAGATACTTCAAACTCTTGTGATCAGTAAGGAAACTGAGTTTAGCCTTTCGTGTTTTGTATTTTGGAAGAACTCAATCCTCATTATTTTTATTTGGGAAGGGAAGTAAACACGTATTAGCATTCCGTTAGTAAGCCAAAATGCAGCTAATTAACTTGATTAAACACATAACTAATAATGCAGATTCAGAACGAATAAAAATATGCTAATTATTGAGTCAACCACATATTTTTTAGAATAAGTGTAGTTTTTTTTTAAATGACATCAAATATTTAGTTAAATGTATCTCACTTGGAGTTAGATACAAAGTCGCCTATAAAAGGAACAGTATGGTTTTGTACAATGCATTATCGATTCGAAACCTTAGAAGTTTACGAGATGAAGGTTAATATTCTCTTACTCATCTGTGTAGTTTCCGGCATTCTCGTGGCCTGCGAAGGAGGCCAGCTGGGGAAGCGTTTCTATGAAAAGACCTGTCCTTCGGCCGAGGATATCGTCAAAGATGTCACCTGGAACCATGTCTCCAGTAATCCCAGATTGCCTGCAAAGCTATTGAGAATGCATTTCCACGACTGTTTCGTCAGGGTAAGCTATTCATATATGCATGCTTGCATGTGATGAGCTATCCTTAAAAACGTACTTAGAGCAGTAATATCGTTTGTAAGAAAATAAATGTACTGTACATGTTCATGACCTTATATATATGCATGTGTGCTTGCTTAGATACATGCAGCCACCACCAAAAATGTTTCTGAACTGGAACTTATAAATTGAAATGAGTAACAATTTTATGCTGCGAGTGGTCTAACTTGCTTGACCAAATGCATGGAATCTCCCGCAGGGTTGTGATGGCTCAATTTTGTTGAATTCAACAGCAAACAACACGGCAGAGAAGGCAGCAGTTCCTAACTTAACCTTGTCAGGTTTTGATGTCATCGACGATATCAAAGAAAATCTAGAGCAGAAGTGTCCAGGAGTTGTCTCTTGTGCTGACATCTTGGCTTTGGCTGCCAGGGACTCCGTTTCGTTCCAAGTAATTTACTAATTAGTTATGGGACTAATTTTTTTTATGTCACAAAATATTTTCAATAATAAGATTGCCCTCCGGCCAACCTCACTTAGTGGGATAAGACTGTTGTTGTTATATTAAGATTGCGCTCATGTATGTGTGGTATGTATAACTTTTGCAGTACAATACATCGATGTGGGAAGTGCTCACGGGGAGAAGAGACGGCACAATTTCTCGAGTTAGGGAGGCCTTGATTAACATTCCGGCACCTTTCTTCAATTTCACCCAACTCAAACAGAGTTTTGCCAGCAAGAATCTTACTGTGCATGACCTTGTGGTTTTATCAGGTACATTTACTAACAAATTAATGAAGTATATTCTCAGTGCAGGATGTCACGCTCACATCTTACACGTTGAGAAAACTTTATTTCTACCAAATATTCTTCAACTTTGATTCCATTTACATACATTGTTCGTTTAGAGTTTCAATTTTAGGCGTTTAGTATTGATCAGATTTTGGGCTTTAAACCTATCATCCAGGTAACCAATCCTAGACTAGAAAGTAGAAACCTAAATACTAAGCTCGACAAGGTGATTTTACACCCACAAACAACCAACCATGTCAATAAATGAGATCAAAGTTGAAGAAGGTTAAAAACACGCGTCCTGCGCAGATCACGACTGCAAATTCCTAATTAAAGGGATAAGTAACTGACCAATCTTACATACAATTACGTAGGTGGACACACAATTGGAGTAGGCGGCTGCCCATCCTTCAGCAACAGGCTCTACAACTTCACCGGAAAAGGTGATCAAGACCCTTCTTTGAATGCAACCTATGCTGAACTCCTGAAGACCAAATGCCGAAGCCTCAGCGACAATACAACATTCGTGGAAATGGATCCCGGGAGCGCTCGAAACTTTGACAGCAGCTACTACACCGTCGTCAAGCAGGACAAGGGTCTCTTCCAATCTGATGCAGTCCTTTTAACAAACAAGGGTGCCAGCAATATCGTCGCAGAATTGGAGGACCGTAACAAGTTCTTCACGGAGTTTGCACAGTCAATGAAAAGGATGGGAGCCGTTGAGGTCCTTACAGGCACGTCCGGCCAGATCAGGAAGAAATGTTGGGCTGTGAATTCCAGTTAAACAAATTATCGGTTGTATTGTAGCCATGAATAATGTAGCCTGTAGGCTTTTTACCAATCACTCATATTGTTTCTCAAGCAATGTACTCCGTCACCTTTGTATTAATGTTTTCAACTTGTGATTAATCTTATAATAACTCATAAACCAGATTAAGAATCGACAGACATTTATGCTACGTAAAGTACCAATGATCTCGTAGGGTTACCAAGTTCGCCAACACGCCTAAAATTAGGCTAATGAATATAAGAATAGACATTACACTTGATCTTCGCCAAAGGCACGACAAAAATTTAAAAACACGTCCTTCGCCACGAAGAACTTGATAAGGAAGTTGTAGGAAATGACATGTCGTTCACCATGCGAGCTCTCTCAGTCTCCTCTTTGGCTGGGAAACTGAGATATTGTCACTTGTGGGGACGAAAATCGAAAAGGTTATTTTGGGAATTCGATGGAAAGTGACCGTGCTGGATTATCTGAGTATCTGAGAGTGAGAGTGGGTGGATTGTGATTTGCAGAATAAGAAGAAAAATGAGGAAGAAGACGAGGCAAAAGTAAAATATTCTCTTGTTTGGGCCCCAATTGGCAAATATTTTCCAGGCATCACAAACTACTTTGGGGCCAATACGAGAATAAGGAAAAATAGATAGTGTCTTATTAGTTATTGGACATGGATCTCCTTCGGATACAATTGTCCTAATCCTAGGGACCCATCAATCCGGGCTGTTGAAATTTGATCAAACGGTTAAAGTTATTATAACTTTTAAAATGAGCTCATGTTTGTAGCCGTTGGATCAAATTTCAACGGTCCGGATTGATGGATCCACAGGATTAGGACAATTGGATCCGGAGAGGATCCATGTCCTTAGTTATTACCCTCGTACCGTACGAAAAGTATGGGAAAAGTTCACTCTTCCCGTTTAAGTTGGTTTCTCGTAGCTTCTAAAGTTTCTGAGGTTTCGAGTTCAATTTCCTCTATTCTAATAGTTTCGAGTTTGATTTTTATTTTTTTTATTTCAATATCATATATAAAAAGGAAATGATCTTGCGTTTTCATTTTCGCTCACACATGTAGTCATTAAATAGACGAGTGCGGTTGAGAAAGACTCCGCTTCAATTCAAATGCAGTTTTATTGTTTATTGTAATACCTCTATGTCCTAAATATAATTTATCAAGCAGTCACAAAAGGAAGGATATTATTCCCATTAATAATACCTCTATGTCCTAAATATAATTTATCAAGCAGTTTTATTGTAAATTTCCCAGATGGTCAAGAGCAACTCATACATTTTTATCGTTTCTCTCTTGCAGCTGTCTGGAAAAGAGTGGCGTCAGATTCTAGCCGTGGAGCTAACCTCCCTTACAAGTTCAGCATCTCTACCAACTGCAACAGGTATAATTAATAAACTTATCTCACAATGACGTCAAAATGTCCCAGATGTTCACTTTGTTACCTCAAATTATTAATGTATGAACTTGGATGTTGGACTTTGTATTTGGATTGGATGTGAATCATTGCAAGGACTAGGAGTGAATTTGTGCAAAATCTGCACAAATGCAGTCTGCACTGGTACTGCTAGTGAATATGCTGAATCTGTGCAAATTTTAGTTTTTTTTTTTCAAAAAAAAAAAAAAAAACCGGGCCGGGTAAGGTCCGGTTCCTATATTTATGTTATCCCCAGCCCAGCCCGGCCAGTCTACTTTCAACCTGGGTTCGGTCCGATTCCTTCAAAATTAGGTCTGGCCCGGGCCGTGCCCACCCCTACAATTAACCAATAAAGTTAAAGAACAAACTTAAAAATAATAAATTATTAAGGAGGCTATTTTATAGCCCCTTCAGTTGACATATAAATATGATCGGACACTGTTAAAAAAAAAAGAAAAAAAAAAGAGAGATAAAAGGTTGAAGTCATTTACCAGAAAAAATCATGGGGAAAGAAAACAATTCGAATTTGTGGGAGATCGGACCGTTGAGTAAAGTGGCGGGCCCGCAAGTAACGACAGGTTTGATGTGTCCAAAATGGAGGGGCGTTTTAGGCTATTCGCGTGAAGAAAATGGATTGAGCTTTATGTTTTTTCTTCTACTTTCCCAGTTGTATTATATTAATTATTACCTTTTTATATTTTGGTGTTTTTCTACTTTTTAGTTTGGAAATTTGAATTGAAAAAAAAAAGAGAAATTTTATTTAAACCCATATAACTTCTTTCTACACCTGATTTAAATTTTAAATGTGAATTATCTTTTCTACCCATTTGCATAATTACCATCAAATACGAGATTAAATTAACAATAAATTTAAAATTTATTAATAAACCCACTCAACAATCAAATCCTATCATCACATCAAGCCCAATATTTATCATACATTCATTCCAGCTAAACCTTTAAAATGTTCTCACAGAGAAAAATATGCTCTTCTTGACCAATGGATGCTGATTTATAAGTTTTGAATCTTTCAACTAATGTATGAATCGATTTATATTAGTTTTTTTTTTTATCAATTTTTTTAGGATTTAGAAACAAAATTAACACCTTTTCTATTACACTTTCCCATAAACTAAATCTAAGTTTAAGTCTGTAACAATAAATGTTCAATTTATAGCCAACTCTAGAGATGTAATTTTCTGAGAGAGGATTTTCTGCACCCAAAAATCCATGTGGCCTCTCTGTGCCTTTGATTTTATTGAGCATGTCTTGGGACTCGGGACTTGAAGCTTGTTTTGATTGGGTGTGACTGTTGACATGCTCAATAAAATCAAAGACACAGAGAGGTCACAGAGGTTTTTGGGTGCAGAAAATCCTATCTCTAATTTTCTTGGCTTTTGGCTGACAACTACAACATAGATTAGTATTATCTTGGCTGACAACTACAAATAGATTAGTATTATCCAAACCCTTCTACTTGTTTATGTGAAAGCAATTAATCTTCTGGGCAAGTAAGATGCGAAAATTGACTAAAACATTGACACACAACAAACTATTTTTATGATTTATAAACTACACGTTGTCTATTTTATATAACTTAACCATTAAATATAATTTATACCTAGCTCTAATTAATTAAGCTTGAACTTGACAAATGATGGAGCAAGGATCAAACATTAGCACCGAGATGACAAAATTATTTAAATTCGACTTAAATATATTAGAGTGACAAGCACTGCATCATTTCCAGTATCCACGAGGTTCTTGCCTTTGTATATTATAGTGGCAAATATGAAGCAAGGATTAAGTATGAGACAAATAGGTAAGAGACATTACTCTCTTTACGCCTTGAACGAGTTCTAGAATATTGATTTTGGGTTTTTATTTTTCTAAATGGGTGTAAAGATAAATTTATATATTGAAGTGGGTTTATGAGGGTAATTTAGGTAGTAAATTTGAGTTTAAAGTGATATTAATAGTTTGATTAAAAGTAATATGGGTTTAGAGAGTAAGTTGGGTGTAGAAATAGATTACATGAGTTCAAATAAAATTTCCCAAAAAAAAACACTTTGAAAACACGAAATAATTTCACAAACTCATTTGGCATTTTTTGCCTTTGCACACCTATGTTCATGTATGTACGTCGATTCACTTGATTTATTCAATTAAGACCTATAAATAAAGAGGGGTGCGTAGGAGGAGACAATTATAGTGAGAAATCATTTCCCTTCGAAAAATTCATTAGCTCTCAACTTTTCTTAGGGTAAATGGAAATTTCATTAGCAAAAAAGGTACATTGTATATCAAGTAACTTGTAAAAGAGTAGCCTCGTCAAAGCTTTACTCAAGGAAAACCACATGGACAAAATCTGGGTAAAAGAAAAAATGTACCACACATGTCAAAATAACAATCAACAAAACAATATTGATCGAAAGTCTCATATACTCATAAATCCATAAACTATGATGATCCAATATTCGTTCATAAAAGAGAAACCCCGATTTTGAAGACTCGCAACTTAACAAAAAGATAATTTTATTAGCTCCTCTTTTAACTTTAACTACTACTCTCCAATGCCCACTCCAATAAACTAGCATGGCAGCCATGATACGGGAGCTCCAACTGTAATCAAGTCATGACCAAGTTTAAAAATCTCAATGCCAATACCTCTTTCTCTTTATCGCCTTCTTCGCGTAAGGAGAGTTCAAGAAAACAAAAGTATAAGTTCCGTTCCACGTAGGTTATTCTCTAGTTGACCAAGTTGAGCCATTGTTATGGTTCATGACAGGCAATGCCATTGACCACCACCGTCTATAGCTAATAGAATAGTAGTATGAGCGCACAAGTCAAAGAAATCTCTAAACCTTGTGTCTGAACAGTAGACTAATTAAAAAAAATTATACTTCTTCTAATCATGGTATTAGCAATCTGCCAAGAGTTTGGTTCCAAATTATTGGTGAGATAAATATTGTTAATTGGGACTAATATTTCTTAATCATGTTGTGGACAATTGCCAACAATTATTCATGATTCATGTTTTTTGTCCACAATGTATAAGTCAACTATCCTTTTTCCATTGCTAACAGAGTTAACCTTCTAATCCCTTAAATTAATCATGTTTCCGCTAAATCATGCATGCTCGTGTTATGAAATATTATGCAGATAATTCAAAAATAAAAACAATAGCTTCCGCCACAAAAAATACATGGGATACCACATTTGAGTACTATTCTTCCAGTTGGCTTCTTGCACATGGTAACCGCCCAGATCAAACTAGCATCTCGAGCACAGTCATTAATTATCCTAGGTTAATCTTGCATTAAACCTTAAAAATTCAAGCACAAAGCTCAATAAGCTTAGATATATGAACTTCAAGAAGAGAGGACAAAGTTGACCATAAGACTTACGACTAAAAGCATCCGCTACCACATTAGCACGACGAGGATGCTACTCGATCGTATAGTTGCACTCGCTGATTAGCTTCATCCATCTTTGTTGTCTCAGATTAAGATCTTTCTGATCAAATAGATACTTCAAACTCTTGTGATCAATGACGAAACTGAGTTTAGCCTTTGTGTTTTGTATTTTGGAACAACTCAATCCTCATTATTTTTATTTGGGAAGAGGGAAGTAAATACGTATTAGCATTTCGTTACTCAGCCAAAATGCAGCTAATTAACTTGATTAAGCACATAAACAATGCCGATTCGGAACGAATAAAAATATGATAATTATTGAGTCAACCGCATATTTTTTAGAATGGGTGTAGTTGTTTTATTAAATGACATCAAATATTTAGTTAAATGTATCTCACTTGGAGTTAGACAATGACATCAAATATTTAGTTAAACGTATCTCACTTGGAGTTAGACACAAAGTCGCCTACAAAAGGAACAGTATGGTTTTGTACAATGCATTATCGATTGGAAACCTTGGAAGTTTACGAGATGAAGGTTAATATTCTCTTACTCATCTGTTTAGTTTTCGGCATTCTCACGGCCTGTGAAGGAGGCCAGCTGAGGAAGTGTTTCTATGAAAAGACCTGTCCTTCGGCCGAGGATATCGTCAGAGATGTCACCTGGAACCATGTCTCCAGTAATCCCAGGTTGCCTGCAAAGCTATTGAGAATGCATTTCCACGATTGTTTCGTCAGGGTAAGCAATTCATATATGCATGCTTGCATGTGATGAACTATCCTTAAAAACGTACTTAGCGCAGTAATATCGTTTGTAAGAAAATAAATGTACGGTGCATGTTCATGACCTCATATGTATGCATGTGTGCTTGCTTAGATACATGCAGCCACCACCAAAAATGTTTCTGAACTGGAACTTATAATTTGAAATGAGTAACAATTTTATGCTGCGAGTCGTCTAATTTGCTTGACCAAATGCATGGAATCTCCTGCAGGGTTGTGATGGCTCAATTTTGTTGAATTCAACAGCAAACAACACGGCAGAGAAGACAGCAGTTCCAAACTTATCCTTGTCAGGTTTCGATGTCATCGACGATATCAAAGAAAATCTAGAGCAGAAGTGTCCAGGAGTTGTCTCTTGTGCTGACATCTTGGCTTTGGCTGCTAGGGACTCCGTTTCGTTCCAAGTAATTTACTAATTAGATATGGGAATAAAATTTGTTCTACGTCATAAATTATTTTCAATAATAAGATTGTGCTCCAGCCGACCTCACCCAGTGGGATAAGACTTTGTTGATGTATTAAGATTGTGTTCATGTATACGTGGTATGTATAACTTTTGCAGTACAATAAATCGATGTGGGAAGTGCTCACGGGGAGAAGAGATGGCACAATTTCTCTAGTTAGGGAGGCCTTGATTAACATTCCGGCACCTTTCTTCAATTTCACCCAACTCAAACAGAGTTTTGCCAGCAAGAATCTTACTGTGCATGACCTTGTGGTTTTATCAGGTACATTTACGAGCAAATTAATGAGGCATTCTCCGTGCAGGACGTCACGCTCACGTCTTACACATTAAGAAAATTTTACTGAAAATGAGAGTTTCCCCCTTAAAACTTATTTTCTCTCACCTAAAACCCACTCTCTTTATTTGTTCAGACTTAAAGCAAATTTCCTTAACAAGCTTGGTATGTCAGTTTTTATAATTCTCGTGTTCCTAAAATACCCTCCTAGAGTGTAACGTGAGTTAGGTTTGACTTATAATTAATAATAAATTTTTCATTTTATTGTGTTCAATGCAATTAAATGTCAATTAACCTATTGTTTAATTAGGCTTTCTTTTCTCAAATTTTTTTACCAACAATTGTATTATCATGAAACTAACTTACCTTATTAGCATGCAATATATAATATAAATAAAAATATTATAGTGTCTTACGTTGAAACATGGACAAATAATTTGTGTCAAAAAAATTATACAAAATAATGGTTGTATTTTTTTTTCTTCTCATAGAAAATAATTTACCTATCTATATGTTAGTATCCACTTAGATTAGAAATGCTGTAAAAAATAATTTACCTACAAAAAAAAAAAACATTTGATTCAAATAGTGCACCAACTATTAGAATTTTAAAATTTTAGATTGCTTAAAAAAAATAATTTACCCAATATATGTAAAATACATGAAAGATAATTTACCTACATAATAACAAACCCAATATATGCAAAATACAAGCAAAATAATTTATCTACATAATAAAACAATATTTATTTTATTTAATACTAATTTACCTACATATATACATATAATAATAAAATATGCCAAATATATATATATATATTTGATATTGATAAATACAAAATAAAATACCTACATAACAAAAGAATGCGATTTGATTCAAAATTAATTTATTTACAAAATAAAGCAAGGTTATTTGATTCAAAGTTAATTTACCTATTATTTGTACATATATATTATAATAATAAAATATGTCAAATATATGTAATAATATATGAAAAATAAGTTACCTACAAAATAGAAGAATGTTATTTGATTCATTATTAATTTACCTCCAAAATATATATTATTTGCTAATCATAAATTTACATATAGGTAAATTAATTACATATAATTTTTTTTTAACATATATGTTAATACTGTGCATATATATATTTGAACGTATAGTAGTACATATTGCTAAATTATATATATATATATATATATATATATATATATATATATATATATTGAACTTATAGTGGTACAATATACTTTTAACGTGTGTATGTGTATATTTATTTATATACATGTTAAGGGTAATAGTATGTGCAATAATTATTTGTTCATTATAATTAAGGTGAGTAATAACATTTATTGATTTGATTTGAATATTGTGGCACAAGTTGTAAATATTTTGTAATAATAGGTCAATTTCTTTTTTACTTGGCAATCTTTTTCAAATTTGGGTTTTAGTTGGATGTTTAGAATTAGGTGAGTTTTTATCTAAAGAATAAGAGTTACAAGGGTCTATATCTAAATAACCCAAAATTTTATTTCTACTAAATATTCTTCAACTTTGATTCCATTTACATACATTGTTCGTTTAGAGTTTCGATTTTAGGCGTTTAGTATTGATCAGATTTTGGGCTTTAAACCTATCATCCAAGTAACCAATCCGAGACTAGAAAGTAGAAACCTAAATACTAAGCTCGACAAGGTGATTTTACACCCACAAACCACCAACCATGTCAATAAATGAGATCAAAGTTGAAGAAGGTTAAAAACACGGCGTCCTGAGCAGATCACGACTGCAAATTCCTAATTAAAGGGATAAGTAACTGACCAATCTTACATACAATTACGTAGGTGGACACACAATCGGAGTAGGCGGCTGCCCATCCTTCAGCAACAGGCTCTACAACTTCACCGGAAAAGGTGATCAAGACCCTTCTTTGAATGCAACCTATGCTGAATTCCTGAAGACCAAATGCCGAAGCCTCAGCGACAATACAACATTCGTGGAAATGGATCCCGGGAGCGCTCGAAACTTTGACAGCAGCTACTACACCGTCGTCAAGCAGCACAAGGGTCTCTTCCAATCTGATGCAGCCCTTTTAACAATCAAGGGTGCCAGCAATATCGTCGCAGAATTGGAGGACCGTAACAAGTTCTTCACGGAGTTTGCACAGTCAATGAAAAGGATGGCAGCCGTTGAGGTCCTTACAGGCACGTCCGGCCAGATCAGGAAGAAATGTTGGGCTGTGAATTCCAGTTAATCAAATTATCGGTTGTATTGTAGCCATGAATAATGTAGCCTGTAGGCTTTTTACCAATCACTCATATTGTTTCTCAAGCAATGTACTCCGTCACCTTTGTATTAATGTTTTCAACTTGTGATTAATCTTATAATAACTCATAAACCAGATTAAGAATCGACAGACATTCATGCTACGTAAAGTACCAATGATCTCGTAGGGTTACCAAGTTCGCCAACACGCCTAAAATTAGGCTAATGACGATAAGAATAGACATTACACTTGATCTTCGCCAAAGGCACGACAAAAATTTAAAAACACGTCCTTCGCCACGAAGAACTTGATAAGGAAGTTGTAGGAAATGACATGTCGTTCACCATGCGAGCTCTCTCAGTCTCCTCTTTGGCTGAAAGCTTCATCATATATTGCTTGAATGGAGATGCTGGGAAACTGAGATATTGTCACTTGTGGGGACGAAAATCGAAAAGGTTATTTTGGGAATTCGATGGAAAGTGACCGTGCTGGATTATCTGAGTATCTGAGAGTGAGAGTGGGTGGATTGTGATTTGCAGAATAAGAAGAAAAATGAGGAAGAAGACGAGGCAAAAGTAAAATATGCTCTTGTTTGGGCCCCAATTGGCAAATATTTTCCAGGCATCACAAACTACTTTGGGGCCAATACGAGAATAAGGAAAAATAGATAGTGTCCGATTAGTTATTATTCCCGCTTAAGTTGGTTTATCGTTGCTTCAAAGTTTATGAGGTTTCGAGTTCAATTTCCTCTATTCAATAATTTCGAGTTTGATTTCTTTTATTTCAATATTATATATAAAAGAAAGGGTAAATTACAAAAAACTACCTCAATTATTGGGTCATTAACAGTTTCATACCTCATCTTTAAAAAGTTTCAATGTCATACATTTGCTTACAAATTTGTTTCAATTTCATACCTTCTGTCAATTCCTCCGTTAAATGCTGACGTGGCACATTTTATATTAAAAAATTATTAAAAACTTTAAAAATATTAATTAAATATTTAAAAAAACAAAACAAAAAAGAACAAAAAAAATAGTAATAACCCGTGCAACCCAGAAGAAGAAGAAGGAGGAGGAAGAAGAAGAAGAAGAAGAAGAAAAAAAAAAAGAAAAAAAAAAGTGGTTTGGCCCCTGCCCAGAAGAAGAAGAAGAAGAAGAAGAAGGAGGAGGAAGAAGGAGGAGGAGAAGAGAGAAGAAGAAGAAGAAGAAGAAGAAGAAGAAGAAGAAAAAAAAGGTTCGGCCCGAGGAAGAAGAATAAGAAGGAGGAAGAAGAAGGAGGAGGAGAAGAGAGGAGAAGAGAGAAGAAGAAGAAGAAAAAAAAAGGTTCGGCCCGAGGAAGAAGAAGAAGAAGAAGAAGAAGAAGAAGAAGAAGAAGGAGGATGAGGAGGAGGAGGAGGAGGAGAAGGAGAAGAAGGAGGAGGAGGAGAGAGAAGAAGAAGGAAAAAAAAAAGAATTTATTAAATTTATTAATATTTTATTAATTTTTTAATATAAAATGTGCCACATCACATGTCACGTCAGCATTTAACGGAGGAATCGACGGAAGGCTGACGGAAGGTATGAAATTGAAACAAATTCGTAAGCAAATGTATGACATTGAAACTTTTTAAAGATGAGGTATGAAACTGTTAATGACCCAATAGTTGAGGTAATTTTTTGTAATTTGATCACACATGTAGTAACTAAATAGGGGGATGAGTGCGGTTGAAAAGGACTCCGCTTCAATTCAAATGCACCCGAGATTGAAGATTATTAATGGGTTTAGTCCGAGTCGTAATTCTTGTTCTTCTATATTATGTAGAAGATTTTCTTGTCATAGAAGCGATACTCTACTTGTTACATTTGGAGCGAGATGAGTTATACATCCGCCGATGAAAAATGCAAGCAAGGGCTCGGGTTTATAATCCATCAAGATAAAAGGAAGGAAGTTAGTGTAGGAAATTATAAAGTATTTTAGAGATTTAATTAATTAGAGATTTGATATGATTTGATTTGATTTAATTACGAATTTGATGTGAAGTGTTTTCTGGAAGAAGTGTTTTTTGCAAGAAGCACCACTTCTTCCAGAAAACATCAGTTATATATTTCTTCCAAAAACATTTAAGTACTTTTGGAACCTAAAAATATTTTCTCTAAAAAAGCTTTCTGTCATTTCAAAAGCACATCCAAACGAGACCTAAAACTCTTTAGATAGCTACGCACGTTCTCTTTGAATTTTTTTTTTTTTTTTTAGAATTTGATAAACAATAAAATGTTTAAAGTTTGTTAAAATAACGAATGTTTTTAAAGATGTTAAGTTTAACTAGATAGCTGAAATAATTTTTTCAACACTTATTCAATATGGTAATTTTAACAAAAAATTGAAGAGACTTTTGGAGATGCTTTTCTTGAAATTCTCGGATAGTTCGATAATCATTCGTTTAGGCCATCTCCAACCGGGCTGGCCAAATGGCTATAAGCCAAAATATGATCCTTTTTGACACAAAACCCATCTCCAAAGGAGGGCTGGGCTAAAAAAATTTGGGACCCATCAGGCCAAAATTCAGCCATATGGCCAGCAGGCTGAGCATCCTTAGCTAGCTAGCCAGCTCGAAAAGCTGGGCCCAGCAGTCAATAACCCACATGTTAGTTGACATCAACTAATTGTTATATTTGAATTTTATTTTCTTTTAAGATGAATTTAAAAACAAAAACCTAAAATTCTAATTTTTTTCCTATAAATATCTAAGTCATTTCTACACCATTTCTCACAAATCATTTTCATCCTTTTATATTATCTTACCTCATTTTATTTCAATTCTTCACATTCTTTAAACTCATATCCGAAAAATTAATCTTTTTTTTTAAGAGAAAAAAATATATAGCATTCCGAAAAATTATTAATTACATAAAGATGATAAATATGGAGTGTTACTCATTTCTAAATATAGTAGTTTAATTCAATTAACCAATAAAGTTAAAGAACAAATTTTAAAATAATAAATTATTGAGAGGGCTATGCCCCTTTCGGTTGGAGATGGCATATAAATATGGTCAGACACGATTAATTAAAATATAATTTCTTACAGAGCTATAATCTGGATGGGAGATAAACATAACTCGGTTGGAGATAATTTATCTAGTTATTATTGGGTGCAACCCAAAAGTCCAAATCCACTCGGGAAAAAGCGTAAGCACAATTACGCGGGGGCCCAAAACAAAAGGAGCAATCAAAAGCCCAATTACGCGGGCACTCTTCTGCTTCTTCTCCGCTTCTCTGACAGTCTCCCACTTCCACAACTCTTCCCCTTTCCGAGTTTCCGCCATTATTTTTTCCCTTTCCCCTTCCCCAAGTATCTGTAAATTCCCCACCTTTCTTCCCCCTTTCCCAAATCCCACGCTCTCGAGGAATCCGTTTCCGATTCCAATCCCAATCCCCACCGTCCTGCCACAGCCTCCTCAACCAACCCCCATATAAAAACCTCAAAACCCCACAACCCATCCGCCGCCGAATCGCAAAGATGATGCTCCGAGTTCGCAGCAGAGACGGGCTTGAACGAGTCACGGTGGAGAACCCACAGCGGACAACCGTCTCCGAACTCAAATCCTTGATACAAACCCAGCTCCGAATCCCTTTCCAGAACCAGACCATCTCCACCAATCAGAATCTCCTTTTGGCCAAATCCCAGGAAGAAATCGCTCGATTCACCGATATGGCGAATCCCAATACGTCTCTGACGGCGCTGAATCTCGCACATGGGTCGATTGTTTATTTGGCTTACGACGGCGAGCGCACCGTCGCCGGGCCGGCTTTCCACCCGTCGGGCTCTTTCGGGAGGAAGATGACTATGGATGATTTGATCGCCAAGCAGATGAAGGTCACGCGCCAGGAGAACCCGCACTGTGAACTGGTGTCGTTCGATCGGGATTGCGCTAATGCGTTCCAGCATTATGTGAATGATACGCTGGCTTTCGCGGCCAAGCGGGGAGGATTTATGTACGGGACGGTGTCGGAGGAGGGGAAGGTGGAGGTGGATTTCATCTACGAGCCTCCGCAGCAGGGGACGGAGGAGAATTTGGTGTTTTACAGAGACCCGGAGGAGGAAAAGGCGGTGGAGGCTATAGCAATGGGGTTGGGGATGAGACGGGTTGGGTTTATATTCACCCAGTCAGTGAGCCAGGACAAAAAGGATTATACTTTGTCGAATAGGGAGGTGCTTCAGGCGGGGGAGTTCCACGCAGAGAGCGGCTTGAAGGAGTGGGTGACCGCCATGGTTAAGTTGGAGGTGAATGAGGATGGTGGTGCTGATGTGCATTTCGAAGCTTTTCAGATGAGTGATATCTGTATTAGATTGTTTAAGGAAGGGTGGTTCGAGACCGAGATTGGAGAGGGTGATGATCCCAAATTGTCCAAGATGAAGAAGGATGTTGTCCTTGGAGTGAAGGATACTAAGGAGGTGGACAATGATTTTTTCTTGGTGGTAGTAAAGATTTTCGATCACCAGGTGCGCAACGATTCACTTGTTTTGTTTTGTTTTGTTTTAGTTTACTTGAACAATTTGAATTGCTGTATTTGTTTGGATTGTTGTTTATCGTGCTGATCATTGTGACTTTTTCAGTTTCCCTCTAACAATCACGTCCCGGTCAATGGTTGAAGCATGTCTATAACGTGGCGTGGCATTGAACTCTGTAAAACATTGTATTTTTTTGTGAAATAGGCAGTGAACTCTTTTGAATGGGTATTATCTAAGTCATGGAAAGAAAGTGAAAATGTGGTAGGAAATTAGAAAATCGGGGCCAAAATCATGTTATAATCAAGGCAATTGTGTAGCCTGATTCCTTGTTTATTCTAGTTGTATTCAACAGCTAACTTTGGTTTTGAATTGCCTGTGATGTTTAAGACTGGATGTGGAGGAAATTTTGTTGCCGTTGTATGCGTGTGTGGGTATTGGAGATTCCACTTTCCTAGTTAATGTTGTGCTTTTTGCTGTTGATAAGGTTCTGGGGTGTATGGGTGTATATTATAGGACTAGACAAGCATTAGTTCTGCTGAACCAATTTTTATTTCCAACAATTAGATTCCCATACTTACCTCTGACACTGAAGCTTTGCTAGTTTACCGGTTAGTTGAGGGTGTAGTGTTCATTCCTAATGCTTGCAGTTTGAGTGTTTGCAATTTCGAGCAATGTAATGTTTTTCTTGTTTAATTTATTCACTCTTTTTTATATAAGCATTTGTCATTTCTCGGCTGGAATCGGGTTTATTTCAGTTGTTTACTTAGGCTTTGGGTGGCCTGCAAGGACTTGGGGTTTTGTGGCTTTCTAGCTTGTCACTAGAGTCATAAGATTTGGTTGAACTGGTAAAGCATTATTGGATGTGTTATATGTGTATGCAACATTTCCATGACCAGAGATGAGCTTTTTCAGATCTCCCAAACTTTTGCAGTTCTTACTGTTATTTTTCTTTCCAGAACCTGTGTTTTGTTTGGGGTAAATGTGCTATAGAGTACATATCTTGAGTGAACGTTCTCTTCTCCATAAACTCTTGGCTGTCTTTTGGATTTCAACCGTTGAGTGCCGTACTTTTGCCATGTGATCAAATTTTCTCTTGAAGTTGCTTCAACTACCTCTTTGGTAGACAAAAAAATGTTTCGATCCAGCAAGTGGGTGATAGCACTGATGACCTATTCTCGGTGTAATGATTAGTGGAAACATATTTCGGGAGGGGAAGAAAAACTAAGGTAAAATAAAAAAGGCACAAAAGAGCACTTTAATAATTTGTGAAAGTGATCTCGAAAAGGGTTATAGTAGTGACCCTATGGGATTCGCTGTACTAGGATCCTTTAGCAAGTATTGTTGAATATCTAATTTATATATGGCCAAATTAATTGAAATACCTTTAGCGGGGCACTTGTCCCGCAAGTATTATGGATTGATTAGGTTGAAGGAATCAAAATGACAGGAGTGTAGGGATACATGAATTATAATCATTATCTGGGAAGCATTTGCTGTATACGACGTTTACTGTTGTTGCTGCATAGGTTAACCTACGTACTGCGTTCTGCATTATAATAAAATCGTATCTGTTTGCTTGTGTTTCTTGCTGTGAAGAAGACATCCGTTGTTCTGACATGAACTTGTATTACAATGCAGGGACCACTTTCATCATCTTTTCCTATTGAGAATCGTAACACCCCGGTGACATTGAAGGCTCTGAAAACTCATCTGGATCGTGCTAAGAATCTTCCACTTGTGAAGCGAATTTCTGATTTCCATTTGCTGCTCCTACTGGCCAGGTTTCTAGACGTTGCGAATGATGTTCCTGCTTTGGCGGTGTGTGTCCATAAGCAATCACCCATACCAGAAGGCTACCAGTTATTGATCGAGACTATGGCCAATACTTGTTAGTGCTGCTTTGCATGCTCTTTCGGAAACTGATACCTCCTATGATCTCAAATGACTCTGGCTAACCAGTGATCCTTTGTCACGGTTAGCTCCCACACAATGCCATGAACCACCCGGAAAGGTTACTTAGCACCTGAGTAGTTCAAGTTTTGACGCGTCTTTTCTCGGGCAGTTCCAAGTTATGCAGTAAAAGTTTCTGGTCTGGTTATTTATGCTTGCCAGAACTAGGCTTGAGTCGTTGTCGATGTATTATAATTTTACGATGTATAAACCGATCTTCTAAACCATGGTGCTAGTTGCTTATCGATTGTCGATTCCTTGAAGTGCATATCGGTTGTCGGAGTTGAGCACCGATGAGAGTCGTGCAACTTTTGTGAGTGGCGCAAAAACACGTCGTGCGCCCCCTCTGTCCATAGCATTGTTCTTGTTTGCCAAAATTCGCGACCACAACGAAGTAAAATAAAGCCAACGTTATTAACTTGGTGAACGCAATGTTTAACCTAAGTGATCCATAGCTCAAAGAAGTGGTGAAAATATTCCTAAATAAAAGGTACTTTTTTGTTCAAAAAATAGGACAAGTTGGTGACGAAATCTCGGGCAATCCACATTTGTGAGGGTCGGGAAGTCTCATAAAGGTATTTCGGCCTTTTCTAGCAACCGTCGTGTAATTCATTAGTGTCAGGAAACAAACATATACATAGCCGTGTAATATACGAGCCTGAAATTTACTCAACATGTGATGTTTATTTGCATAATTTCAAATAAAAATTGAAAGTGATATATTCGCGCTAAAATTGCAATAGAGGCGACGACTTATCAAAGAAATATCTGTGAGTAATCTTTTCATGCATTTTTAATAGTTTAGAAGGTGTTTGTGTGTAATAATTCTCTAATTTTAATTAAACTTTTCAAGATGTATTTCATGGTAATGATTCATTTCCCACAAGTTTTGAATGGATATTCATATTTTCTTTCTAATTAAAACTTCAAAAATGAGTCGCTCAGTACTACAGTCTGATGGTTCTATTCGGTTTGTGCTCCAACTCCCATATCACTTGAAACATAAGTCTATACTCCAACTGCACTACACAAATCCATCAACAAACTCAAAGAAACACCAATAAGTGGACGACGGTGTTGTAGGTGTGGATGAAGACTACAAGGGCACGAGGGGGGCGAAAAGAGGCTGAGACCGCGGTGGAGATGGCGGGAGGTTGAGACCGCAAGGGGAAAAAAAAAGTTCGGAATACTTGACATGAGCCAAACATTTTCATTCAGGAAAATCTGAGATTGCTTAAAACATAGAAAGAACATGAGAAAAACAACATACAGCAGATTATAAAGAAACAAAATTGCAGATACTTTCTTTGCCATGACAAGTGACCTCAGGCAGCTATTAAGCAGGCACATCGGAAAACCCTAACCTGCCTCGTAAAATCGAAGTACAAAACCACCGAAGTTTTCAAGTTTTCATCTTCTTCCGGTAATTCTCAACAAAGGAGAAATTATACCCTGCATCTCTTGCAACGACTGTTGTATCCGAATTTCCTCCTCAACTGACCGTTTAAGGTTTCGAATATGGCCCTTCAACGCTTCGGAAGCTTTAATGTCCTCAGTCCTCATCTCAAGAACCTTCTCTGTCAACCCCATCAACAATCTCGAGTAACTCGGCACTGTCAAGTGCTTCTGCAAGAACTTCAGCAGCAATTCCAGCTCCTCTGAATCCAAATTCAACACACACTTCAGCAGTTTATTCCTCGCCACCAATTCCTCCATTACCGCCACGACATTCTCCGGATTCTTGCTGCGCAAGACAGACACCATAGCATCCTTGTGCCTAAACTTCTTCAATAGCTTGTCGTGCTCGGCCAATTTCACTTTCTTTGGCCTCATTACCACATAGTCCCGCTCGGACGGCTTCTCCCCTTGCCCTCTATGGAAATACCTAAAATTCGAAGGCCTTAAAACCCGAATCTGCGGTTCCTCCATCACAGGTCCCAAACCCCCGGCATCCCCTAAGGCCTTCAACCTCTTCTCCCTCTTCTCGTACTTCGAAAGCGGCCTATCTAGCTCCGCATCAGAACTACCCCCGGTGTCTTCCTTGTACTTCCTCCTCCCAGCATAGATCATCCCATTCGAAGTTCCAATCACCCTCGTCATACAATCGGGCGAAAACCCTACGGACATAAGCGGTGCAGGGAACCGCATTGAGTGAGTGACCTTCATTTTTGCATAATCAAACACCTTCAGGTAACCATCCAATGCCACACTCAAAATCCTATATTGCTGCGCCTCCTCTCCGCTATCCTTCCCGATTTTCGCGACACAAATCGAAGTAACCGTCTTGTTGTGGCTCTCCATTGAATACACCATTTTCCCACCTGCCATCAAATCCCAAATCTTCACAGAATCGCCGCCGGCCGTCGCAATCAACCCACCGGATGGCAAGAAAATCACGTCCTCCACCGGCTTTCCGTGATTCACCTCCATCACCGACCCCGAATCTCTAACCCTCACATCCCAAAGCTTCACTGTGTGATCATAAGACCCAGTTACGAACATATCCGTACTGACCGGCGAGCAATCGCCGCACCGCACATAGTCCTTGTGGCCGAGCAAGTCGCAAATCGGGGTCTCCCCGGCGACGTCCCAGTACTTGACAATCGCGTCGTCGCCGCCAGAGACCAAATGGAGCTTGTCCGCAGCTGGGAATTTGACGAATCGAGCCGGGCGCGTGTGGGATTTAAGTTTCCGAAGCGGGTTTCGGGTTTTGACATCGAATACCTGGACGAGGCCAGAGAGGTCGGCGGCGGCGACGAGGAGGCCATCGCAGCGGAACGAGGCAGAAGAAACGACGTCGCGGAAGGCGGAGATGGTGGCGGTGGGGGAGAATTGGTTGAGGGGGTTGTAGAGGGTGAGGGAGGCGGAGTGGGCGGCGGCGAAAGAGTGTGGGGCGGTGGGGGAGAAGGTGAGGGAGGAGATGGAGGAGATGAGGTCAGGGATTTGCTTGGTTTTGAAGGAGGACCAGTATTTGGATTCGGGGGTTTGTTTGGGGGTTCGGGGCTTAGGCTTGTGCTTGGGTTTCACAGGGAAGGTCTTGGAGATCTGCTGTTCCGCCATTGATGGAGTTAGGGTTTTGGCGCTCTTGGGGTCGCTCAGGGTTTTGGTTTTGATGGAGTTAGGGTTTTGGCTTTTGATGAGAGATCGCTGGACGACGCCGTTCTCTATTTAACTCTTATTTCATAAATTTGTAATTAGAGAATTATTTTCTGGAACTTAAAACGCATAGTCGTATACGGGTTTTTTTTTAGGGTGTGCTATCCACACTTATCCATTTTTGCTTCTCACACATCATTGTTAATTTTTACTGTTTGATCTTATTTAATTTAATCGATCCGAATGTCGCAAATTAAGAGAGTGTGTATAAAGTAAAAAAAGGTGTGGATAGCACACCTCCACACCTTTTTTTCCTCCACACCTTTTTTTTCTAGACAAAAAGTTAGAATTCATTGAAATTAAAGCAAATTACAAAGCCAACCAACGACCCAAGACAAACAGTGGGAGGCACAATCCCACAACGACAAATGCCTGAAACTGAAAAACACACGACAAAGAGAAAAACAACATAAAATCCAACTCAGAGAAGCAGCCCGCCGCTGCCAAACTCTTGCCAACAACCACCAGAGTGACAGTCATGTAGGGACCAGAACGAAGGAGGATCCGCAGAGAGTCAAGCACAGCTTAAGTAACCAAAAAAAAAAAAATCCACAGCAAAATCAAATTTGGAGCGCTGCAACCGACCAAGCAGTCTAGATCTGTCTCGCCAACCAACACCCCTGCAAAGAAGAGAACCAAGTTGACATAACACGGGGGTGGAGCGAGCCAAGGGGATATAGTTGTATACGGGTTTTGAATATAAAGATGATAATCCTCGCCATAACTTCCGTAACAAGTAAAATTGACACTAGTTCCACAAGGAGCAGAAGAAGTTGCATAATTTGGTTTTGGGTTTGGAGGAACAAAGTTGCTTAATTTGGTCATCTGGGTTTGTTTGGATGTTCCTTCAAAATTACCAAAAACATTTTTGGTAAAAGTATTTTTGAAATCAATCCTCAGTAGAAATGCAAGCAAATCTTAAAAAGGCATTTTAAGTGCTTCTTGCAAGAAGCAAATAACTGGTGCTTCTTCCAAAATGCACTTCAAGTGCTGCTGGTAATCAAGCCGCTCCCAATATCGCTTGTATCAAGAGAATAATTATACAATTGCAAATCTGAGGTTGTTCTGAAACATGATTTTCCAAAAGAGAATAAACACTTTAAAAAGAATCAAATGTACGATATTATTTACGTTACACATATCACAGTGAAACTAAATTAACCAATTTCCCTTCCCTATAAGTTCTCTCTATTTAGCTTCACAAACTTAAAAACACTTTTACATCTCTTCCACAAACTATGTTGTTGTACATATGTTACAAAATCGATCAACGAGGAACGAATAATTCGGTCCCGAAACATCTAAATTTCTGGCATTCACAGATTGTGTACACTAGACAAGGCTTCAACCTCTGCAACTTCAATGAGAACACGACGGGCGCTGTGTTGAGCGAGGCAATCCAGAATGTGGGAATGGAAAAGGATCATACCTCTAGAGAAATGTGGATTGTCACATTCACTGGTTGTAAAATACAGAAATCTGTCAGCTATATATATGCAAGTGAGTTTCGATCAAGATCAGGCTGTGGTCGGCCACGAGTAGGTGTTGGTGGTCTTTGAACGTTGAGCTCCTGCAGAACAACAGAAACAATGGAGAGTATGAGAGAGGCAACGGGTGACAGATTTTACGATACACGAAATAATAACCCATTAAAGGCACATACATATTTAACGACATTAAACATGTGCTTACCTGCATCCATGTGTGGTCTACGACCCGTTCAGGAGATGTCTCCGGTGACTGAAGAGGAGGTGGCAAAGGATGGATTAATTTCGGAACCACAACCAAACCTCTGCCAACAACCAGTATAGCACCAGCATTGTTTGCCGTCCCTGCATGAAAAGGCCATATGAGACTGCAAGCACCACAACATGGGAAACAAACTTACAAAGATTTTGCTTACCGCAATAGTTGGTCGCAGAAAAAAGAGTAATCAACTGTCCCTGGGCAAATCTTTCAAATCCATCCATGACGCATTCATGAGCTCGTATAATAAGTTGTAATTTGTTTCTCTTACAAAATTCTGTGACACGATCAGGCTGCACGTAGCAAGAACATATTAGTATGGTGGTACAACTATGTATATCTCAAGACATTATGCACATGAAAGGAGTGACCATACAAAAGGGTTGTCGGAAAAACAAGAATGTAAAGGAGTTAACAAACTGTCGGTATTCCAAAAGAAAATCGATATTGATGTAATGTCAAACTACAGCAATGATGATTAGGTATAACGAACCTGCTCTCAGATCATCAAATGTATAGTTTGTTTGATGTTACAGAATATGGTTTCAATCGATTGCTTATACTGTCGCTTGGACTACAGTTCTCAAGGCGTTGGGATTTTTCAGTAAATCACAAACAGCTATATCTTTACTATTGTATGTGAATTGTCAAAATTGTTATAAACTTAACATCATATCAGTGCATCCTACTTTTTGTTTTTTGATAAGTGGCCCCCACCAAAACCCAAAAAGATATTTCCGTGCACTATCAATGCCAGAAAAGGGAAAACAAAGTCATATGAAGAGTAATTTGTGAGTAGAAATAAGGAAAAGAACCCAAAACTGCGTACCCCAAAGGTGACAAGACCAGGCCCTCTGGCATTCGGTCTCAAGCCCTCTACACTATCGTTTTCAGTGGGATCAGACCTGTGTACATAGATGTCAATAAGATCATAAACACGAGCGATTAAATTAACAGCAAACGGACAGATGAATTGAGCAAGAGTGTACCACAAAAGGTCCATTAAAACTATAGACCCAGCATCCATTGTAATGGGTCTTTCAATCTTCTCTATCTGTTCTAAAGAATTGATGGATCTCCCAATGCCTCCATGCATACAGATAATTTTCTTTTCAATTAGAGCAGCAAGTGGGAGATAGTTGAAAAGTTGATTGAACCGAGTCCATGCCCATATTCCATCATTCTCGCCCTACATGCATATAAATCACTATAACTTTTAATATTTTGAAATCCAGAGAAGACTGCATCATGTCCGTATAATTAAAACCCGTACCATTCTCTCAATGCATTCAATACGAAAACCAAAGAGTGCATTTATATCAGCAGCTTCATGGTTTCCACGTATTAAGTGAACATTGTCAGGATACTCAATCTGCAAAAACAATCAGGGCATATGGTCAAATATAAAAGTGGGGAGTACAAAAATATATAAATTAGGTTACTTAAAAGCAGCACTTGCCTTCAGTGCAAGGAGCAAAGTTATGGTCTCCAAGCTGTGCTGTCCTCGATCGACATAATCCCCCAAAAACAAGTAGTCGATATACCTGCAATAACTAGCCTAGCTGAAAAGTCTGTTTTATTTTTTTGATTCATAGTTTATATAGCTGTAACATTTAGAAAAATTATTAAACAAAGAATTGGAGTGAATTCTTTCATATTCGACTTTATTTCTTCAGTAAAACTCAGAGTCACAGTTCTGGTGCAAAACGAATTCTTTCTACAAGTACATTGACAGATATAGCATGAGCAAAAATATTCAACTTACGTTATGTCTCCAGCAGCTGATGGAAATCCGTATTCATCAAATAAGCGCATTAAATCACCAAACTGTCCATGAAGATCGCCAAATACTTTAACAGGGGCTTTCAGCTGAAGAACTGTTTGCTCCTGCATAAAGATCTGCTCAGCAGCATAACAAAGTTCTCCCACTTCATAAGAATCCATGAAAAACTTCCGATTGACAGGGGCTTTCCAGTTTCGAGGCCTCAATAATGTAGATATAACCTGCAAGGAAACAGATAACCAGAAAAAAAACCTGTCAATTAACAAAAACAAAAAAAAATCCTTCAAGTAAAAAAAAGTACGGAGAGAGAGAGAGAGAGAGAGGGTGGCTCAAATATTAATTGACACTTGCCTTTTTATGTAGCCCTTGTGGAGACTTCTGCCTGGTGAACTTTCTGTTGGGATGTGATAAGTCATTATTCATTGGAATCATTCGTCTGCTTTCATTTTCAAATTGATCCAAAGACAACTGTCTTACCATCCCACCCAAGTTACCTACAGCCTCTTTGGCAACGACAACCTATAACAACAGCAAATTATAATTTATGCCGCTCAAAGAAGAAAAATTCCCTCAATTAAGTTTTGATGCAAAGGACATACAGCTCTGTGATGAAGGCGAACGTCAGCCTCAGTGTCACTACCATCCGACAATGTTTCTGCAACTTGCGAGTTATCATCTGAAACAGATGTTTCTTCAGCAGGAGTAGCAGATGTTGACTGCACAGCTTGCCAAACAGCACTAGCTGCCTCAGCTTCGGCAGCAGAAGCCTGCCGGAGTTTCTCCATTGAACTTTTGTCCATGCTGCCAAAATTAATGATGTATGGCACAAATTATGAGCACGTGACTCAGTCAAAGTACTTGGTAGAGAGGGAAAAGAGGAAACAGAATAATACCTCGAGCGACTTGACGAGGGACTCTCAGGTTCACCATCAGATGATGTTCCAAAAGTACTTGTGTTGGCATGAAACATTCTGGGACTTGATACAGTTGGGGATCTCTCAGAAGTTAAAACAGGCGAATTACCTTCAGACTGAAATAATGAATTTTCTGCAACCAGGAAGTCATCTAACAGGATGTCTGTACAAGAAGATGAACAAAAGACCTTAAACATGATAGAACGACATAAGCAGAGGAAGGCTGCATCCATTATTCAATTACATTATTCATATTTTCATTTGGGTTCTAAAGTCTTTACCTCCCTTAAGACCACCATAAATGTATATACGAACACCAAGAGATGCAGCTGCGTGGCGGCAACGACGCATGAGCTCCAAAGGAGGATCATAGTCATTCTGTCCCTTTCCTGTGCGTGAGGAAGTCACAAGCCCATTTCTGTCTAACCAAACTCCAGCAGCAGTGTCCAATACTATCAAATAAGGAGAAAGGAACATAGAAACAAAAGATATTAAGAAAACTTAATGAACTTACACAATCATGTGGTAACAAAATTCGCAATCAAAAAATTACCTGCAACGGCTGCTTCGCCTTCTATACAACGACCTCCCCTAAGAGCACCTCCTGTAACATGTAATCTTGCCCCAACAAAAACCTGATAGCAGAATAGTCAATTAGGTGCTAAAATAAGGTTCAAACTCAAAAGGGTAAAGGTAACTCAGAAGATAGGCAGCTAGGTGTGTAGAAAATGCAAAATGCATTAGTACCACAAACATTATATGATTTCTTCTATCAAAATATGTTCAGCAACCTAAGTGCTTCACTTCAAAGAAAAAAGTAAAAAAAAAAAAAATATATATATATATATATATATATATAAAATAATCATGCAACACACAAATGGGTAACTCTGCATTCCTAGTTTATATATTATCACTTACCGCTGCATGTTGATACCTTGGTGAAGGTGATACACCAGGTGCAAGGGTCCACTCCCACTGACCATTTCTATGCAAAAGCAGTCCATAAGCGTCTGCTAGTGGCTGTGGGAGCATAGATATGAGCAAAGCAAACAAAATCAGATTACTCGTTTAGCTCAAGTGGACTCAAGCATAAATTGACAGAGGCAATATACAAGAATGATAGAGACGTAGACTCAGATTTCACGTACCGCTCCAGAAATATCTCTTCCACCACAAAGCAAAAACATACCATCTGAGCGGGAACTGGCTGTTGCATACCTGCAAAATAAGGTTGGTTCATAAAAACAAAGTTCACCACCACTTTCATAACTTTTCACTTATTGAACTATGAATACTTCTCACATTCTAGCAGACGGCCTAGCACCTTCTGGGCTCAGCCTAGCCCATACATAAGGTTTCTGAGCAGTATCCAGAGCCCAGGCATCAGAAAGGACTCTTTTTCCTTTAAAAAAAATATTAGGTAAAGATAGTAAACGTCAATGCTTCAAAAAGTAACTGCATTTGACAACAGTGAAGTGCATGGAATCTATGGATGGATAGCGAACACATAGGGCTTAGAGAATACACACACCATCGTTTCCACTGACGGTAACAAGATATCTTTGAGCAACTAAGTCCATTACATGGCCGTAGCGAGGCCCAGGACCTTGTCCTTGTACAACCACTCTACGGACAGAGAAGAAAAAAAAAAAACAGATCATTTGTACCGTATCTTTGAAGATTAATCAGTAAACTCTCCAGTAGGATAAGCTCAGTTAAGGTCAGTTATGCTCACCTGTGCCATTTAAACTTATCGTTGGCCAAGTCCAGCACGTATAGATCATCTGTGGAATGCCCAGCAGGACCTATACCACCCTAAACATAGAGATTAACACATATCAACTTTAACACTCATTCAACCCAGTAAGAAGTTAATTCATGAACTTTGAAACTATCATAAACCCAGTAAAAGTAAAAGATAACCTCTAAACTTATAATCCATCTCTAAAACCCAGTAAGCACAAAAGCCTCTAAATTTCGAATCATTCCTCGAAATGTATTACTCAATTCACCTGAAATACAACCATAGTGCCCACCGCAGCTGCCGCGTGAGCTGCCCTCGGAGACGGTGGCTCACCTGCAGGCCTCATTCTGCAAAATTTGAACCATCCCCAAAGCAGAAGAACGATCAGTAAGAATCCAATTCAATTCCAACAAGCTTTTCGAAATACAGAAACCAAAAATTGATAAAGCAATTAGAAAATACCTAGTCCATTTCCTGGTGAGAACATCATACGAATGCACCGAATTGGTCACCCCAGCTAACCCTACATTCACAATCAAATCAAATTCCAAAGAAAACCAAAATCGAGATTCGAATTGAAACAGTAGTACAAATATCGAGGAGGGACACAGATGGTTACTGATGCCAGGCGCGGAGGAGGCCGTGCCGCCTTCAAGGGCGGTGGTACCGCCGAAGAGGATGAGACGGGGGCCATGGGTCTTAGTGGCGGCGACGGCGGTGAGGGTGTGACTGCAGCGGGGACCAGGGGCGTCGTCGTCGCTATCCCAATAGGTCTCGAGAGTACGATAGGTCGGAGCCGGGTACAGCCATGGCTTCGAACCCATCAAAACCCAAACCCGGAAGCAGGAGCACCACCACCACCAGAGCCGTTTGATTTGATCTCCTGATTCTCTCTCTCTCTACTTTCTTCGCGGTGACGATGATGAAGCTTTGATCGCTGGGATCGTCGTTCTCCTCTGGGGCCCGGTTCGGCTGCGGGCACTTCAATTTTCTTTTCTTTTTTTTATTTTTTTTAATTTTTTTTATAATTATTTATTTGATGGAAATTGAATTGAATAAATGATAGGAAAACTAATGAAAAGGACTTGAAAACTTTGAGTTTTAACGATAAGGACAAAATAAAGGGTAAAATGAATAGTACCATGTTTGACTTTTTAGTATAAAAATGTGGTTTTTCGTTAAAGTGAACAGTACCGCGGACTTTTCGTTAAAACTCCCTTAATAATAGGTCCGTGGGGATTTCGGACTTTGGGGTCTTCTAGACTGTGCAGCAAGTCAACGGCTCCATTTTTCCTTGGAGAGAATTTCAAAAGTCAAAACTACACAATTTTCTCAAAACAAAAAGATTACACACTAGAAAATATCCCGTTACGTGGTATAATCAGTACACGTGCTATAATACGATTCAACGATAGTATTGATATTTCTCATTTTAGAAAACTCTCGTATTCTACACCAAGGACAAAAGCATCAGGACCATGAGAAGTGGTGGGTGCTCTGATATGTCAAAAGCGTATTTGACTACTACACTTCACAAAATCCAAAATCTTAAATAGTTCGTATCTATTTCTCACTCTCTTCTCTTCAACGATCTGGATTTTTCGGTCTGCCTTCAAACACAAAAATCCAGAATGAATCTTATTCGTAAAGGTGTTAGTCTTTTAAATATCCGCCCATTTATTTCTCTAATTTCAGCAAGACTTTCTTTTTCTCGTTTACTTGTCCATATTCTCCACAAAATGTAACAACGTGAAGATTCTGCCGAAGGCGTTCTTGTTAATATCCAAATATTCATGTTCCATGCTTGATGCGGGAGATAGACTTGAATGAATTAAAATATATTTGCTTAGTGCAATCGAAGTGAGTTGTTTCTCCTTCTAAAATCAAGCATTTAGCTTGGTCTTGTGAGCGAATCCACGATTAGCAACGTCGACTGAGCTCCGTTGCCCCTGGTTGAGCGAATCCTAGGTTATCTATCCCCCCCTCTCCTCGAGACCCGTTTGGTCTGTCCTGCATCAATTGGCATCAGAGCAGGTTATCCGCTGCGGTTGAAGACCATGGCTATGATTTACAATATGTTTGAAGAGCACACTGTCGAAGAAATTAGTTTCATCGATTGGAATTTACCACCAATTTACGATGAGTACGCTGATGAAGATGAAGTCAATAATCATTTTGTGAATGAAGTTAATGAGGATGGCAGCGAGCCTTCCATGCATCAGATGGTAAGATGTGACTGCTATTTGTCTTTTGGATGCTACAAGAACCTTTCAAAGTACTACAAGCACGATGCAAATGGAGATGCTTCAAACCTACAGGGAATGGATGATGGCAAAGTGCTACTGATGTCCCAAATGAATTTTGAAAAGAATTTTAGACAGTCTACAATTTTTATGACTTCAACATGGATGGAACAAGGTGGTGTCCCTCCTTCCTCAAGCCCAGCAGTGATGCTTAAAGAGGCCACTCATGTGATAAGTTGCGGTTATGAAGACACAATTGAATGGGGTTTAGAGCTAGGTTGGATTTATAGATTTATCACAACGAACATTCTAACGGGTTTCAAGATGCATTCTGGTGGATGGAGGTCATTTTCAATCAAGAAGAAGGAACTAGGGCCTACAACGTTTGAAAGAATGGGGAAATGGTGTTTTCATGAATATTTTGTGGCTTGGAACACTTTGATCGCAGTGAACCTCATTTTACTGTTGTGGCTGTTGTGGAAGAATCTGCAAGGTCATCCCAAAGATCGAGGAAGACCAAATGAAATTCGAGGACGAATTTTTTTCGAGAAGAGGAGAATGATGCGGGAGATAGACTTGAATGAATTAAAATATATTTGCTTAGTGCAATCGAAGTGAGTTGTTTCTCCTTCTAAAATCAAGCATTTGGCTTGGTCGTGTGAGCGAATCCACGATTAGCAACGTCGACTGAGCTCCGTTGCCTCTGGTTGAGCGAATCCCAGGTTATCTATCCCCCCTCTCCTCGAGACCCGTTTGGTCTGTCCTGCATCAATGCTTGCAACAAGTAGCTCTCACTATCTAAAAATTCCCTGCACAACATTTTTCACCCTCGGACAACGCCGGTCAGTCAACGTCACCGGTCAGGTCGCACAGACCGGGGTGCCTTCAAAGTTTTCGGAAACTAGAGAGAAAGAATGTACAAGTGGCATACTTTTCAGTACGAGAGAATAAGCGCACTTCCTTAAGTTACAGAGTGCTTTTGAGGGAATCGAACTCTGAACTAGCGACTGAATTACCGCGTTCAACTTTGGAATGTAATTTATAGAACATACCCGGATCCAATGGTCCCCAAGGATTCGAACAGACAGACTTGAAGGGGTAGGCATATGGACCATATGTATCAGCATCCACCACATGCTTTTGTTACCAAAAGGACAGCCTACCATGTTCTCAAGAACTTTTCCAGACCAATGTCATCATTAAACATTAATTCAACTAATTCTACAGCTGATGTGATATATACCAGAAACAAGACGATAATATATTCCCGACGAGGAAGAAATTTAACAGAATGAATGTGATCAGGGGCATGGATTCGGAAACCTTTTGCGAACCTTGTTAATTTCCGCGATTACTTCTGGTGTGAGCTCGACCTTGCACCCGGCTAGAACCTCCTGAAGTTGCCATGGCTTGGCTGCTCCGAAAATAACACTTGCAACGAGGGGGCGACTCAAAACAAAGGCTGCCAAATGCATAAAACGTAGATATTGAGTACAACGTTGATGACTATAAACAACTGTCATATGAACATAGTTTAAGAAGTACGACCTTAATCCAACGATTGAGAGCCGGCAATCATGCTGCAATCAGTAGATGGCTGTATGGTTTCAGCAACCATGTCGAGAAAAAGGGACGAGGAAATTTCAGAAGTTCTTTAGAAGTAACACTTCATTTATAATTACAGACTCTAATTAGCAACATCAATTATTTGAACTCAAAACAACAGTTCTAACTGGATGAAGACTCTACTTTTCTGCAATCTTTTTTCTGAAATCAAACTCTTTGAATACCTCTCATGATGACAGCATTCAGCCAATCCCGAATCAAAAGTTCGGCAGAGCAAGCTGTCTGCGTTCTATCAAATAAACAATAAGTCAAAATGTTAAAATCGATAGAGCAATGCAGTAACCATTTGAGTGAGAGTATGAATTCTATCAAATAGACAACCTGCAGAGATAAAATCTGTGGACAGCAAGTGCTCCTTTCAGCTACCTGAACGAACTTCATGACACCGTATGGTGTTTCATTACTGAGAGTCTGAGACCAACATCTGGTCTACAAAACAAAAAATTTCATGCATTACGCCACTGCCATGTTCTCGAAACATTGCAATAAAGAAAAACGTCGCCAAACCAAATGACTTATCACCAACGAGGAAAATAAACCAGCAGTATGAAACTAACCTTACCCAAATCAACAGCTCTCTCAAGAGAATCCAGTTGTTCCTCCATACAAAACTGCCGCCTTGGATCATATTCTGTTTCCCCAAACATGGGAATATAGCTACGAAAACAATCACTAATCAGCTGAAGTGTACTAAATGCTCGGCGCATTGAAGCACAAGTTTCTCCAAACCGCGGTGAAACAGCATTAAACAACATTAAATAACATTACGCAACATTAAACAACATAAAAAAAAATTAACAACACGAAACTTAAACATCATTTTTAAAAACATTTAACAATATGAAAATTATTAACAATTCATAACATAAAATTATTGAGGTAATTTAATTTAAATAACCATAGTAATTCAATTAAAATAATAAATTATGTTTGACCCTTAGAAATGGTTTTTTGTGACAAGACTATGATTAGCCTGGCCCTCGATTGAAGACGGTAAAAAATATAATCATACACTGTTTATTAAAATATTAATTTCTTAAAGGACCAGAGGTCTAAAACGAGTTATCCAACCCTTCTTCGGTTGGAGGTGATCTTACTAACTAGTACTACCTTGGTGGCCAAAAAGACGCTGTTTCGAGGAGTTTTGCTCTCCCTAACCCAGCGGCCGAGGTAGTCCTCGCTCGCACATCCCCTGAGTCTCCGCTCGCTGAACCACCGGGTACATTTCTGCTGAGTCGAAGAAGTTGATTCCGGCCACGACAGCTCCGCCGAGGAGTCGAAAGGACTCCATCAACGAGTTTTGCTCGCCGAAAGTCATCGTCCCTGCGAAGAAGAATGAGTCAGATTCTCAGTGGGAATGTAACGGACAGTATTGGAAATTGAGAGAGGAGGCAGGCGAACCCAAGTGTAGAGCTTTGAGACTATTAGATTCGGGCCGAGGTTGACGAGCGGCACCGCCATTGCTTCCGCCGGAGAAGCTCTCTTGTAGTTTGTGAATTGTGAGCGAAGGCCGGAGAACGAGTTCACTTGTTTTGGTGGGGATTTCAGGGGCTGGATGTTGAGAGTTGTCCCACATTGGTGAGGGACAAGGTTTGCTACGTGCTTATATGATCTTGGGCTACTTCTCATATTGCCAATTGGTTTTATGATGGAACCTCAATTTCATCATGGTATCAAAGCAAGGTTGTCCACGTGTGAAGCCCAACGGCCACACACGCTCCACGTCACCAATGGTCCAAGTAAATCACTCTTTATAGTCATTTGATACTACAATAATATTCATCTTCGCAAAAAATAACAAATTTAATACCAAACTAAACTGCTATACCAAACAAAAACCATTCCGATTATTTTATGCCAAATTTTCTTTCCAACAACCCAATTATTCAACCAATTTTGTTGAAGTTTAACAGCATTATTGCACAGTTAGCAGAATAAAAACTCCAATAGAAAGAGAAGATTCAAAGAAATTGCTCCAAGCTTCGTGACAAAACAAAAGTCACAAACCCAGATACCAAACAAGATCAAAATAATTTTGTATTAAGCCGGGAATTTCCCAAAATTTTACAACCCATTAAATTCCAGACTATTACAATACAACCCTAAAATTCTTGTGAGGCAGATCCGATGTCGCCTTTCCCCTTCCCAGCCTTGCTCGGCAGCAGATTCTGATGAATGTTCGGCAAGACGCCGCCGTTTGCGATTGTAACAGATCCCAAAAGCTTGCTCAGCTCCTCGTCGTTCCGAACAGCCAGCTGAATGTGCCTCGGCACAATTCGGTTCTTCTTGTTGTCTCTGGCTGCGTTTCCAGCGAGCTCAAGCACCTGTAAAACCCAATCAATCCGAATCAATTCAGTGCGAATTCAAAAACTGTTACCAGTTCGGGAAAATCAGTAAGCAACCATAAATTGAATAAGAATCATATGATCGAAATTTTTTTTTATAAAATCAAAAATCGATTCCAGCATTTTCTCAGAAGCTAAACAGCAACCAAACTCAGCAGTAAATTGTTGACGAAATTCAACATCATCACAATCAAATCCATCAAACCGCATTCGCAATTAGAACGAATCAAAATGTCAACAATCACAACCCAAACGGAACTCGATTCCAGCATATTCTCGGAAGCCAAACCGCAATTAAGATCGAAAAATGAAGAGAGTAACGAACAATCGGAATGAAGCAGAGAAGATAACAAACCTCAGCAGCGAGATACTCGAGGACGGCCGAGAGGTATACGGGGGCACCGGCGCCGACACGCTCGGCGTACTTGCCGGACTTAAGAAACCGAGCGATACGGCCGACGGGGAACTGGAGGCCGGCCTTGGAAGATCGGGAGACGGACTTGGATGCCTTGGGCTTGCCTCTGCCGCCCTTGGAAGTCGGCGAACTCATATCGGAATCGGGATCGAATCCGAAACCCAAGAAGCGAAAAATCGAGAAAAATAACGGACAATGCGAACGGCGTGGGGTTTGAAGGTGTGTGATGGTTGAAGGGTTAGTGGGAAGGGAGTGGGTTTATATACAAGTGGGTGCTGTGTTTTGATTGGCTGATGAGGTTAAACGCGGATCGCCAGCGTGTAAATTTGAGTTTCGGCGGAAATTAAAAAAGGAGGGAGAATTTTATTAGGACGAGGGAAATCCGAAAAGTGCGACCATGCCTCAAAAGAAACTGTTATTCCCAAAACGGTGGCTAGCTGCGTTTAGTGAGAGATCTTAGGTTTGAATCTAGTGGATGGTGAATTCGATACCAAATTAGATTCTCCATTGTATGCCTTAGCCGAACTCTCATTCCTCTTAGTGTAAAAAATATAAATGTACTTAAATTAAAAATCATGCCATTTTGTAATTTGGTCACCCAATTTCGAATGCATTTTTTGGGTCTATTAACTACACGGATTTCAAAATTTAAGTTCATCTAACAACGATAAATAGAATAATGAGCAAAAAATATTTCTTCCGATATAAATTGTGAATCGCTCAATGTCATTTCTAAAAACACTTTTAACCACTTTAGAAACACCTTTATTTAATTAGCATAAAAGAAAATGAAAATCATTACTAACACTCCAAAAATATTATTCTACACTCGAAATTTTCTACTTTTAAAAAGAAAACTACACTTATAAAAAATGTCGGGGGTTGGAAATACATTTTTTAAAAAAATTCACTTTACTTATGATTAGGAAAAAGTTAAAATGCTTAAGTTTTTCCAACCCCCAACAAAAATAAATAACCATAATTTGTCACCAATCCTTTAAAAAAAACAAAAATCACTTTACTTGTCCATTCAAGAAATCAATTCCAAGCAAAATGGGTAAAAACATAAAAAAAACACGACATAATAACATCAATAAAAATACCACAGGAGAAATTATCCGAAATTAAATCTGCATTGAAGGAAGAACTCCGGTACAACCAAGCAATATTCCGGTAACCCAAAAGCTTTACAATATTACCAAAAGCCTAATTAATTTTAATTTCCTAAAACTACCCATTAGAAACCCAGATCCTTCCTCTACCAAGGACACCACTTTACTTTTCTGAAACCCTAGAATTCCTGGGAGGCAGACCCAATCTCGCCCTTCCCCTTGCCAGCTTTGCTCGGAAGCAGATTCTGATGAATGTTGGGCAAAACGCCGCCGTTGGCGATCGTCACAGACCCCAAAAGCTTCGTAAACTCCTCGTCGTTTCGCACCGCAAGCTGGATGTGCCGAGGAGTAATCCTGTTCTTCTTGTTGTCCCTAGCCGCATTCCCGGCCAACTCCAAAATCTATACGAAATTCAAAAATAATATCAAAAAGTCAGCCTTTAGAATTGGGAGTGGAAAAACGAGAAAAGAAAAGAGAAGATGATTGGACAAAACGACGTACCTCAGCAGCGAGGTACTCTAGGACGGCGGAGAGGTAGACGGGGGAGCCACCGCCGACTCGCTGAGCGTAGCGGCCGGTCTTCAGGAACCGGGCGACGCGGCCGACTGGGAATTGGAGGCCGGCCTTCTGGGATCTTGAAACCGACTTGGTGGTGCGGGGCTTGCCCCGGCCGGCTTGGGTGGTGGTTGCAGCGGTGGAGCTCATGGCGTCGGTTTGGGAAATTTGAATTTCAGGTTCGGAGGATTTGAAGGTGTTGGAATTTTGTAGTGGCTCTGGACGGTGTGGGGTTTATATATAGAAGAAAAGGGACGGTGCAGGGAGCGGTTTGATTGGTGAAAGGGGGTTTCACGGGGATCGATGACGTGGTAGGGGGAGAGTTTTGTGGATTTTAAATGTTTCGGTAGCGCGGGAGCCGAAATTTGGTTGGAGCCATTGGACAAACTTTTATCATTCGAATTCGTAACGTCGTCGTTTTGTTCAGGAAAATTTTATTTGAACGTTAAAAAATTCTTTCCACTCCTAACTTAAATATTTTTACCATTAAATTCTCCATTTTACCCCTAAATTAATGTGAGATAAGAAAAATATATTGAAAGGAGATGAACCCATATCAGCCCCACCAACACCTGCTGCTTTCCGGTGTCTTCTCTTTTGCTTTCCATTGAGGCGGGTGAATTTTTTGTGTCATTGTCTTCTCTTTTCGAGCTCTTTTTCCGTTCTCTCTATTCCCATCCCATATTCTCCTCCTCCTCCTCCTCCTCTTTATTGCTTACTTCCTTCAACCGACAAATACCGAAAGCAAATCGGGGCCTACACAGTTTTCGAGTGTTGCATAGTAGGCGACATGGAGAATCATGACCAAGGGTACCTCTGTGTTGTATGGAAGGCGTTAGATGACAAAGCTTGTGGAAGGTAAATGGGCTGCTATGGAAGGCAGAAGTTGCCTTGAAAAACCACCAGCAAATCTCTGGTGGGGTTTGAGATGGAAGTGACAGTGGGTGTAAAAAGACATTTTGATTTTGGTTTTTGTTTTTTGTTTTTCAGATTTATACAAAGGTGAATTAGGAATTTTAATAAAATATTTTTAGAATTGGGTGTAAAGAAAGGTTAAATGGATTTTAATAAAATTTCCCTGTTTATCGTAGTTATGGTTCGGAACTTCGGATTGGGCTTTTACATATGTTTGGTTTAAGTCGTGGGTTTGTGGGTTGGGCAGACCTTGGTTTTAGCAAACGATAGTTGGTGGGCCGGTCAGTGATTAGAAATTTGTAAGAATCTAAGCCCAATTTTTCCTATTTTGAGTTATCGTTTTCGGCATTAACTCAAGAAAAATGTTAAGGAGATTCTCTCAAAGTGACTCTCTGTTACCTTATATTTTTAGCATAATATTTTATAATGTTGGTGTGAGAATTGTGCAAAAAACATGAGGTGCAGAGAGTCCACGAGGAGTCCCACTTTGAGAGTCTCGTTATCATTTCTCTTAACTGAATTAAAAATCTTAATTCATTTGTCAGTTTCGTTAAATTTCGGAATGTATTTATTTCAAAATTTGATCCAATGACAAGTTTTGTTGCAATTAACATGAGATTGATCTTATATTAATTAAAATCCGAACAATTTACAAGTCTTGATGATCCTCTTCTTATCTTTTATGTATCCTTTTGGAATCAAGTGATTAAGAATATTTATCGCAGACACAATCATTGATATTCAAATCTCAGTCCTGCTTATAACATTATTTAAAAAGAAAGTCTTCTAGATGAAATCCATTTTATCCAAAATGATCACTAAGATCAATCTTTGACAATGAAAATCAACAGAAGTAGTCTCTAAGTTTGTCCACTGTAAATCATTTTGGTATTTCCGTGAAAAATCTGTCGATATCCTTGTTCTGTTGTCATGTGACCACCTTTTAACGGTATTTTTGTCAAGTCAACCCCTTCACTTAACGAGGATATTTTTAACAGATTTCTCACAAAAGAACAAGGGGCCAATTCTATTGGTTTTATCTGTTATGGACCTAAAAAGGTGTTATGTCAATCTCAAAAATCATTTCTTACACTTTTTTTCTTTCTTTTGTCTAAATGTCTATAATCCACAAGTCACATTCCTTCGTGGTCTATACGTTTGAATTGGTTTAATCATTAATAATTCAGGCCTGATTTATCATGTAAATTGTATTTTTTGAGGAACATAGAACGTGCCACCTAACTCTAAGAACTTTTGACTCACTCGATGAGAACACAAAACAAGTTCATATCAATTTGGTTCGAAAAATCAAAATCCTTCCACTATTGATTCGAAACTTATTCCAAATAAGTAAACACGTCACCAGAGTTTGACTACTTCAAGGTTTATAAACATTTGCAACATAAAAAGGATAGAGGATTGAAACAGATCAAAGAAGCGTCAATTAAAGCAAAAATCTCAGTTCTTAAACTTGATTCTCGTAGTATACATGAGCTGAAGAAGCTTCTTCCAACATGGTCTTGGTTGTGGAGGGGAAACACATCTCTCTCTGCCCCAACCATTCAAACTCACCACCATAAACATCAAAAAATACACAAATGTAACAAGAAATTCTAAAATCACGATACCGCCATAAAACTTTTCTACATCTGCAATGTGACGTTATTTCAGGCTAATCACATAACTTTTAATTGTGTGATCAATATGAAATACCGTCACAATGACGTTTCAGTTGCATGGTATTTTCGTTATGTGAAATCAGAGCAGGGTGGTTCTTGAGACGGTCCAAATTGGAAGGAACAATTCCCTCCAAGCTCTTCACGTTGGCTCGAGCTCCATGAGCAACCAGCAACAGAGCCACCTGTACGTTCCCCGCCTCTGCCGCGCAATGCAGCGGCGTGTAGCCGACATCATCCACCGCATCCACCAGCGCACCATGATTAAGCAACACCTTCACACACTCGATCCTCCCTTTGAACGCCGCCCTGTGCAAAGGGGTCCAGCCGTTCTGGTCTCTCCCGTTCACGTCTGCCCCTTCCGCAAGGCAACTCTTTATCCCGTGTGCGTCGTCCAACCTCGCCGCCCGGTGCAGAACGTCGTCGTAACGTAGACAACCGAGAAGACAGGAATGCCCGTTTGTGGCGGCGAGGTCGAAAGCCGTCCTTCCGTCTTTCGTGACGGCGTATTTCAACTTGGAGCAGGTCAACAAACACTCGGCGGCCTCCAAATGCCCCTTCTCCGCCGCGCAGTGAAGCGGATTCCAACCTTCGGAGTCTGAAACTTCCGCATTGCCTCCGACCGAAATACAATACTTCAACATCTCAACGTGGCCGTGCGCCGCCGCGATATGAATCGGAGTCCGACCGTCCGGGTCAACCCAATTGACGTCGATTCGGGCGAAACTCTTACACAAAATCTCAAACAAATCGACCCGGTTCATCGCCGCCGCGTCGTGCAAAACCATGTCGGCCGAGTTACCGATTCCACATCCAGAGGCGATCAGGACCTTTACAATCTCAACGTTTCCGGTTCGAACACCGAGAGATAGCAAAGATCCGGAATCCGAATCTCTCCGATTCACAACCGCACCGGCGTCAATCAGGTCGGAGACCAAATTAGCATTCCCGGAAGCTATGGCGGGACCGAGCAGCGCCGTGAGCTCAGCCCCAGAGCACCCAGAAATCGCCTTGTTGAAAAACGAATCGAATGCCGAGATCCCGGTGTGCTGAGAAATCAGAAACTCAACCACGTGCGGACCCACGAACGATATGGGTATGGTGGCGTCCCGGAAAACGTGAGGCCCGGGCCGGGCGAACAGGCGGCGGAGTTCCTCCTGGTGGGCTTTTCCGGTGGGGAGCATGGAGGCCTTGACGTTGATGACGTCATGAGGGGTGGCCGTGAGGGAGAGCGGGGGCTCATCGGACGGCTGTGAGAGGAGGAGGGTGTAGGAGGAGGAAGAGAGCGGCGGGATAATGGAGAGGGGGTGAGTGAAGGAAAAGAGAGATGGGTTGTTGGTGGTGAGGGAGACGGCGACGGGCATGGTGTGCATGAGGTTGCTCAGCCGGAAGGTCGTGCTGCACTTCTGGCCTTTCTTGAAGTTGAGCTCTACTTCCTTCACGTCTGGCTTCACCAGCCTGTCCATGGCGGAACTGAAACTGGAAATTTTCCGGGAAAGTTTATTTCTCGGGAAAATTCGGTGTTGGGGTTTTGGTATTGATGAAAATGGTGATTGGTTTGGTTGTTAAGTTGATCCTTTTCTTCCGCCCTCATGTCCTTTTCATGCAAAAGTTGTATTATTATTTTTAATTTGTATGTGTGTGATTTATTTTTTATTGCACAATTTTTTTTAAGTTATTATTATTAATGTAAAGGTTCGAAACCATTACAATATTCAAGAAAGTAAGGAGTTACACGTACATGAAAACTCAACATTATATTTACTAAGATATTAAATCACTTACATTTTTTTGTTTGAAGCCAACTAGTTTAATGTTTGGTTATAGGATGGGGATTGTTTGCCCTCCCACTTCCCATTCCCTTTCATCCCCTCCTATTTGAGCGGTCACGGTTAAGCCACGTCAACATTTTATATTCCTATTCATTTTTGTCTTATTATCTTTATAAAAAAAATCAATATAAAATGTTGACGTGGCTTAACCGTGACCGCTCAAATATGAGAGAATGAGAAGGAGATAGAAAGTTGGAGGGCAGACACTCCCATCCTAATTGATGGGTTGGGACCAAAGGTGGCAAATCAACCCCATGATTGAATTGATTTGATTTGCCATCTCTAGCCGGACCTTGATAACAAAAGGGTTGTTGTTGACTTGTTTGAACATGGAACTTTGAAGATTGAACTACTATTCTTTAAGAAGAGGAAGAAACATTACCGACAATTATTGTCGGGGTGAGATTATTAGTAGTTTTTAATATGGTAATATGAAATTAAATAGGTCTTAACGAGTATCTATTAACCATTCAATATGTAAATTTGTCATCTTTAACTAGAACATTGACAATGAAAGAGTAGTTGTTGGCTTGTTTGAATATGGAACTTTGTAGATTGAACTACCGTTATTTAAGAAGAGGAGGAGACATTACCGACAAATATTGTCGGAGTGACATCCTTAGTCGTTTTTAATTGATGATATCAAATTAAAGGGGTTTTAACGGGTATCTATTAATAATTCAATGTGTTGATTTGCCACCTCTAACTGGAACCCTGAGAATGAAAGAGCCGTTGTTGGCTTGTTTGACTATGAAACTTTGAAGATTTAACTACCATTCTTTAAGAATGGGGGGGGGACATTACGGACAATATTGTCGAGGTGACATCCTTAGTTGTTTTCAAGAGTTGAAACTTAAACTTCCTTGAAGGTTGTGTGAATATGAAAACTTGAAGATCAAACTACCTTTCTTCAAGAATGAGAAATACTAAAGAGAAATTTATATTTTTTACCGTGGTAGGACTGAAGAAAGTTGAGGTAACATGCACTCTTATGTGTGTCGAATTTTCAAGCCAAAACACGTGGAATGACGTGGATCGCATGTGGTCGTTGGGCTTCACATGTGAGACAACCTACTTTGATACCATAAAACTAATTGGCAATATAAGTAAATCGGGTTACTCCCATTAATGTGAGATTCATTTTCAAGAAGTACTATAGCAGTATCTCAAATCAATTAAATATGATCATATGAAGTTCAGCACATGATCGTCTTTAGTTAGCTTGAAGAAAAACTTACATACAATCAAAACGTCATTATATTAGAAGCTGAATACTATTAAATAAATGAAACTTGAACTAGATGACCCAAGTGGTAGGTTTCCTAGTAGCCTCCATGTTTTGAAATACAGTCTCCACAAGGTGAGGTCATATTTGCTTAAGAATTCAACAAGTGGAGAGGCAACTGATAACGATAGGCTTGCCTGTGGAATTGGATCCTTGTGAAATGGGATCTGACTCATCCCCCAGATTATTTCTAATTTCATATTAGTTTTGGTGCTTAATACAAACTAAATCTGATTTGCAAGTGCTTAATGATCCACTAGATGCCCCACAACCTCCATAGATGCAGATCCACCACTCGCAAAGATTCCTTAAGATCCGCCCGTCGTAGCAGCTGACCCGTGCCACTACAATAAAAACGTCCATTGTACGTAGCATCATTTCCATCGTCACCGATCTATCGTAGCACTTGACCATCACCATTGAGCCTATCTTCCTAGCTAATGTAGATTTTATTAGATTCTAATTGAAATGTTCACACATTCCGTTAGTCTGTTAGAATTTAGCTTTTGCTACTTTTTATTATATAGCCAAACGAGCTCATTTAGTTAGGTTGTTGGATGTTCTAAGTTAAAAAGGCTATATTAATGTCACCTATATCTTTCAAAAATTGTAAAGTGATAAAGTATATAAAGTTCAGATCTATAAACATATGTGACAATTAACATATTTTTTTTCTCTCCCCCTTCGGTGAGAGTCTTTCTCTCAGACTGAGAGTGTTTCTCATCCTTGTGTGAGTGACTGAAAATTTCTTCTTCGTTCAGCCACCGGCCCTAGCTAGGCCTGGATCAGTGGCAGTCCTTCCTTTTTCTTCTTTTTTCTTCTTCTATTTCTTCATGTTTCCTTGTTGCTACCTGTTTCCCGCCTTTTCTTCTTCCTTCTTTTGCCTCTGATCTATCTGAACTTTGGCCTTCGTCGGAAATTCCTTTATCCCGACCATCTTCTTTCTCTTCTCCTGCAGCTATCTAACATCCATGTCACCTTTCCACCATTTCTCTACCTACCCCCATTGGTTTTAGCCCCTCTCGATCCTACTACTTCTCAGATCTGCAACCATTTTCTCTAACCGCGTTTCGCGGCTATCCTGGAAGGTGTGTAGAGCTCTTACTTGGGTGGTCACACCACCACCTTCCATATGTATGCCTTCGTTGGCACGATTGCTTATGGGAGATTTTTCCCGCAAGTTTCATTCTCTGGATGGTTGCGGATTTGAGTGTTGTGGCATGATGGAGGTGGGTGGAACCTTCTTGATTTTCGATTTGGAGGCTTCGTTTGGGTGGATTCTGGTGCCTGCAAGAGGCGGTAGTTCGTGGTCGGCAGTGTTGGTGGCGGCTGTGTACTTAGGGTTTTGGCTTTTGTTTTGTTTTGCTCTGGCTCATCCGTTTGGTTGGGCCTGTTGTGGAATTCAGATATTAGTATTGGGCTTTATTTGTAATTGGATCCCAGTTTGTAAATGTTTTGTGTTGTGGTAATGAATTGTTACCTTTGTCCAAAAAAAAAAAAAAACATGTGACAATTATTGCCCTTTGACTAATGAGAAATATGGTTTAATTATGGATTAATTTATGTATTAAATCTAATAAGATGCTGTCATTTAACACCTAAATAAAAGATAAAGAATATACATATAAATGGACCATTCATTGGATGCTTTTGGTCAATTAAAAATATTATTTTTTAAAATGATTCATGAAATTGTTATAATTCTTCACTTTGGTCTTTGAAACTTAAAATCGATAAAAGTAGTCCCTGAGATAATCCACCATCAATCATTTTTATTCTTCTGTGAGAAATCCTCATCAAAACGAGGGTATTTTTGTCAAATCAACATTTTCCTTAAACTAGTTGTTTCTTCAATTTAACAGAGATTTTTCACATAAGGACTAAAATAATTGATGCTGGATAATCTCATAGATCATTCTCTCGATTTTAAATCTCGAGGACCAAAATGAAGAATTATGTCAATTTCAAATACCATTTACGATAAAAAAAAAACATTTTTCTTTTGTTTATTAAACAAAGCCAATGGTAATAATATATTTAGCATATAAAATACAAAAATGAGTGGTCATCGTGCAGCCGGTTTTGTATTGTTGCATTTCGTATTTGTTCTTTCTTATGAGGTAGTGACTTTCGGCTTAATATGAAAACATTGAAAATCATGTTTCGCATATTCTCGATTATTTTTTCGTTATAAAATGTTTCAATATTTCTCAAAAGCAAAGTGATTTCTGTATTTTTTTTTCTTTTTCTTTTACACATTTTTAGCTCTTGAATTAAATAAATTAAAAAAAATCAACGAACAGAAATGAGCAAGCATGTGCAAAAGGATAAAAATAATGGGTAAAAATTATTTTTTTATCGAAAATAAAAAGTATTAAAAAGATCACAAAACTATCGTGGTACCCCCTCTCTAACATTCACATTGCCTCTCCCATCTTGATCACGCCACTCGCTAAAATTTGCAAACTCGTGTCCCAAAAACAAATGGGCTTTTTAAGCTTGCAAATTGATTTATAAAGCCTATTATTAGCCCTCGTTGGATAACGATTTCATTTTGGGTTTTTATCACAAATGGTCCCTGACATTGATCAAACACATCATTTTGGTCTCTGACATTGAAAATCAATAGAAATGGTCCCTGATATTGATCAAACACATCACAAATGGTCCTTCAGTTAAAAACTCTTTGGGCAATTTTCAAAGCTTCGTAACTCAATCGTTTCTTAACCAAATTCGACCCATAATATATCAAAATGAAGACAGGAAAGTGTAGAACAAGATTATATCTATTAGGAAGCCCAATGGTTTCCGGAGATGGCCGGAAAATAGCTCAAATGTGACTGGTCCGCGGAAAAACTGGAATACTCGCCAGAAACTGGGTAAACTTTAAATGTTCATAACTTCTTCATTACTCAACGAAATTGAGTGATTCAAAAATCAAAATCATACTTCTCGACGAGACAAAGAGAATGGTACCTTTATTGACTGCTAATTCACCGTGGTTTGGCCGAAAAAGGGCTCGAAATTGGATAACCATTTTCGAGCCCTTTTCGGCCAAACTACGGCGAGTTAGCCATCAAAAAAGATATCATTCTCTTCGTCTCATTCAGAAATATGATTTTTGTTTTTGAATCACTCGATTTCGTTGATTATTGAAGAAGTTATGAACGTTTAAAGTTTACCCAGTTTCCAGCGAGTTTTCCAGTTTTTCTACGGACTAGTCACATTTGAGGCTATTTTCCAGCCATCTCCGGCAACCATTGGGCTTCAAAATAGGTATAATCTTGTTCTACACTTTCCTATCTTCATTTTGATATATTATAGGGTGAATTGCCAATTTAGTCCCTGAATTATCACCTCAGTAAAAATTAGGTCCTTAAACTATTTTTTCAGAAAAATTAGTCCTTGAATTATAAAAATCTGCCAATTACATCCCTAATATTATATTCAAAGCTACTATATTCAATTTTCCGTCAATTTAAGTCACGTTACTTGCATGTGATACATATTAGAGGGTAGATTGGTAGTTTTCCATAAAGAAATAGTGTATGGAGTTAAGTTTGGAAGGTAAATTGGTAGTTTTTCATAAGAAATAGTGTAAGTTAACTTTGGAAGGTAAATTAGATATTAGATTCGCAACCTATATGAAATGTGAAGGGCTTATAGGCGAGAAAATGACGGTATTACACTCTAAAGTGTGTCAAGTGACTTAAGTTGAAGAAAAATTGAACAAAATAGCTTTGAATATAATAGTAGGGATGAAATTAGCAATTTTTAATAAATTTGGGGACTTAATTTACCGAAAAAATAATTCAGGGACCTAATTTTCACTGAGGTAATAATTCAGGGACTAAATCGACACTTCACCCTATATTATAAGTCGAATTTGGTTCAGAAACGATTGAGTTACGAAGCTTTGAAAATTGTCCAAAGAGTTTTTAACGGAATGACCATTTGTGATGTGTTTGATCAATCTCATGGACCATTTCTATTGATTTTCAATGTCAGGGACCAAAATGATGTGTTTGATCAATGTTAAGGACCATTTGTGATAAAAACCTTTTCATTTTTGTTTTTTGTTTACATTTTGTGCTAGAAATGAAGGACGGTAGGAGAAATGTGGAAAATTGTACAAGGAAAGACATAAAAGAAAACTGAAAACCAAAACTTAAAAACAATTTTGAGTTGTTTTCACTTTGAAACTTTTGTTTTCATACATTCTTCTTTGTTTCTTTATGTCCCTCTTGCCACCCTTCTTCTCCCTTATTTTCTGCTATACACTTTCTCTGCGTCTCAAATACAAAAATAAAAGGAAAAATTAGAATCCCCTACAAATTTTTTTTATATCTTTTAGACTAAGAAATTTGATTAAAGTGCTTTGACCAATAAACACCTCAACATTTTTAGTTAATTTAAATTACATATCATTATGTATTTTTTGAAAATAAAATGTTAATTATTAATTTCTTAATTTATCCTCTAAGTTGTTGGATGCGTTTTTTTTCCTTATTTAGTGGGATATTAGTTATTAATTATCGGACCCACGAAACCCATCGGACCCGACCCGTATCATCGCCTTCCCTACATAAATTTCGGTGTTTTTTTTCTGGCGATCTAAGGCTCGTCACCACTTGGAAACTAATCACCATCATCCCCTCTTCAGTTTACATTCAAGAATTGACTCGACTTTGTCCCCGTTTTACGAAGAAACTCATAGTGGGTGTACGGAGTGTACAACGGCGATTCCGCCATTTGTGAAGGCAACACCATGGATTTCCACCATGGCTTAACTCCCCTTGAGGCCTGGAATAAAGCCCAAACAAGTTTGGGGGCGTCAGAGTTGAATCAAAGCACATCCAAAACTAGGGTTCCGACGGGTTTTCGTGAAGTTGGGGCTCTTCCCGGCCAAATTGGCCTTGGCCATAGGTATAAAAGTTGTTCCTCTCATTGAGATATTCATTCCTGTAATTTTTGGAAATAGTTGAATTTTCCGGCGAGTCGGGGCGGCCGACCGCCACCTACACCGGCGCGTGGCCAATGCGCCGCCAATGCTATTTTACGCTAAATTGATATCTTGATCTCAAATTTGATATCCATATGACGTGACTTGATTATTGTGAACCTAGTTTAATTACGTTACATTACTTGAATCAATGATCTGACCGTTGGATCATCACCAAACTTTGATACATTATAATACGTAATATTTAAGTATCTTAGGAACTTATGGATCGGGAATCCAACGTATGGATCTTCCCGAATTGGATTTGTAAATTCATAAAATAAAACATTAACCGCCACTTAATTTTAGCAATTGGCGGAAATCCAACCGTTAGATCGTTCCGAAACTTTAAGATGATGTTTTAGAAGCATAATGTGGATCTCTGGAAATTACGGATCGGAAATCTGAGATGCGGATCTTCCGGATAGAGTTACGTAGGTTGTGGACCCTACCATCGATCTTTGATCGACGGTTGACTTTTGGTCAATGGGTCTCAAATCATTCTAGAACCCCCTTAGGGATGTGTTTTAAGTAAGTTACATGTTCTATCGATAAGAATTCTGAGATGTGATTTGATAATTGTTCTAGGCGCCGATCGTTCGTGACGCCTCAATATTCATGCTAAGAAGTTGTAGTGCGGACTCCAAGGTGAGGGGACTTTTGGTTTTCTATATATATACGTATATATGTTTTACATTTGCCCATAAACTGATTTAAATGGAGTTATATTTTTAAGTGCCATGTCATGCTTGCATTTTATTTTAGTATATGCATTAGTATAGGTATGCAATATTGTATGACGCTGCGGAGGCCCAAGTAAGCTACAGGTGAGTACTGTATTATGATAGTGGTTGCATTGTGTATGGTTATAAGTAGATGCATTTAGAGCTCATTATCCTACACCCCAGTGTTAGTGCTCCCGCCCGAGGCCAGGGCACAGCCTTCACGTGATCGGTTACCTCCCGCACCGCACGCTTACCTTGGATCCAAGTTTGGTGCCAGCCTGTCGTACAGACCACATTAGGTGGTTCCGACTCATAGGTGACCTGCGATTCATCGCACAGCCTTCACGTGATCGTAGCACTTGAGCGTACTTATTTACACCTAGCCTGTCGTACAGACCACAATAGGTGGTTCCGACTCATATGCAGAAATTGGTTTATGAGTTATAGGTTCATCCGTACAGGTCATGTTAGGTGAGTCCGGCTGACATATCATATTATATTGATTCACATCACATGGCTTACATATTTATTACTGAGATACTTGATATGGCACATACTTTGGTTTTCATTGCTCTCAAGCCTGATTTCTATATACGTATGTATTATTATTTTCTGGGAAATTATACGGGTTTTACAGTGAGGGGTTATTATGTTCAGAAAAGATAAATGTGTTTTCAAACGTCTTGTTTTTGCCCACTCACCCTTGTTTTTCGCTCATCCAGGTTTTAACTGCTAAAAGTTCGTATCGACGAGGATTCTTGGCGAATCTCAGTATAGGTGGCTACCTCTGAGGGTATGATCCTTACCCACACTATTGTACTTTACTTATGCTCTGACGTCGCGTGGGAAATATGTTCATTCCCGCTCACAGCGCACTCTTGTCTTTAGGCACTTTAGGTTTAATTTTATTCACATTTTCCACATCACTATACTTTATGGCTTCGTCACCTTCCAGGTGTCGGCCAGCACAGCTCGATTCGGAGTCCTAGTGGACATCCCGGGTCAGGGTGTGTCAATGGATGTTTTAATTTAAAAAATTCAAAATTGAGGCACCTATTTCAAAACGTTCCAAAATAAAAACTAAAATTGAAATAGTTATCAGATGAGCTCTGAAGTCTCGACGTTTGGTAAGGATAGACCCAAACTAACTTGCCAACAACCGCCAACTTTAAGGTTTTGCTCTTTATCATGTTACCAAATACCTTATGTCCGTAATTTAGATGGAATTAGAATAAAGCTAAATAAAACCGAACATATAAGGTGAGAAGGTTGGAGCAGTGGAGTTGGCTTGTTCTCCAAAACAAAGCGTTTACCTTCTGAATTTTGCCTCTCTTGCCTGCCCTCAGCAAAAGTTGCTCCTGACGTAAGAGAAGATGCCGTTCCTCAAGTGCACTCTGAGAAGGAGAGCCTCTTCTCTACCGTCACCGTTGCCTCGAGCAAAACAAGTTTCACATCAAAACAAATCGAATTAATTTTCTAAATAAAGTTTTGTTCAAAATGAATCTCTTATTTGGGTTTCTAGTTAATTTTCTATTTTCTAAAATTCTTTGATTAATATTTTAGTTTAATATATTTGAGAATTGCCAGAAAATTTGAAAGCCAAAGGTTCATAGTATGGGAATCAAATTTGCAAGTTGGAGGTATTTAGCTTCAATTATGTACGGAGTGTTAAGCATGTTAAACAAATAAGATCTCACAAAGAAGATGGCTTGTAGAAGACAATATAGAGAGAAAAGAGAGAAAATTGTATTGAATCTTTGTATATTACTTAATGAGAAAGTTATTACATGTAGGAGTATTTATAGTTCCTCTCACAGTCTTAACAAACTATGCAACAGAACATGTAGCCTTGGTTTGGTACTGAGGTGATTCTGAAAAAAGTGGCTATAAAACACAGTTTCAGATTTTTTTCACAGTTTTGGGTTAAAAAAGCCAAAAACACAAAGCTGCAAAACCCAGCTTTGAAAAACCAGTTTTTTTTCACATCTGTTTTACATAAAAGTTTATCAAACACTATAATACTGCTTTTTTTTTTTTCAAAAGCACTTTTACAAAAAAAAGTTTACCAAACACTCTGCTGCTTTATTTCACAGCTGCTTATTCTCACAGCACAGCAGAAGCAGTTTTTTTTCAAAGCACAGCAATACCAAACCAGCCCGTAATCTTATTACAATTGTCAACATCTCAACCATTCATTCTATTCATTTCATATATTCTAACATCCCCCCTAACATGAAATTGAAACAATGTGTAAGAAACAGAGGAGCACTGAAGCCTTTTGTTAGAATATCAGCATATTGTTCCCTAGAGTTCACAAACTGCACAAGGAGCTTCTTCTTAGCAATTCTTTCTCGAACAAAGTGAAAATCCACTTCTATGTGTTTTGTTCGCTGATGTTGCACCCGATTGAGAGACAATGCAATGGCAGACAAATTGTCACAAAACAAGGTGGGAGAAATTGATATGGGAACTTGCAGAAAAGATAGTGGTTGCTGAATCCAATTCAATTCTGCAGCAGTTGTGGACAATGCCCTGTACTCGGTCTCTGTCGATGATCTGGAGACAGTTTGTTGTTTCTTTGAACTCCAGGATATTGGATTTGATCCCAGAAATACCACAAAGCCAGTGGTAGAACGTCTATCATTCAGATCGCCAGCCCAATCTGCATCACTGTATGCAGTAAAATTCACATGAAGGGGTTACCACAACTAGTTACTGAACAGGGCCATGGAATGGAGTTCGATTCAGTGGTCTTCCTGCCCCAGCCGACTCAGTGTTCAATACAGTTATGGAATTGCATGAAGATGAGCAGTATTACAAGTTTGAGGCTAATAAGAATGTGGTTGCCTCACAATTAAGGACAGATCAGTCCAGTTCCTTGCAACGCATTGTGTTGAATGCCGGCAGCACATAATGGGATGTTATGATTTCGTTACCAGATGATCCATGTGACAATTATGGATACTGTGGTGCTACAGAGTTCATATATGAAGAGAGTGAACTGGATATCTATACAAAATTGCCACCTTCAGAACTAGGTACTGTGTGTTATACCATTACTTTCATTAGAACTGTTTTCTTATATTATTGGTATAATAGTATCTGCTGTAAGACATAATTTCTGCACCACTTATTTCTATGCTAACGAATTGTTGATTTTCTCGATGCCATTGTCTTTTTTAGAATCAATTCGTGATGCAGAAAGGAAGAAGAGGCGAACAGTTATCATAGCGGTTTCAGTCTTTTCTGGCTTCTTAATCTTGGCCCTCATGTTATGCTGAGTAGTTCAGAAGCAAAAAGCTAGTAGAAGAGGTAAGCATGTTCATCCAACTGGCTTGAATTTCTTAGCATGTACTGCAGTCCGATCTTACTTCCCATTCGATAGGCCTCGAAGCAGGAAGGAAGACATAGACCTCGAACCTTCGGCACTTAATTAATGTCTAGAGTTCATATACGAAGAGAGTGAACTGGAGACGCGCTTTAGCATTATCATGGGAATAGCAAGAGGGCTTCTTTATTTGCACCAAGATTCTAAACTTCAAATCATTCATAGGGATCTCAAAGCAGGCATTATTTTGTAAGGTCAAATAAGCCAATTCAAAGACTGAAAAATAATTCGATAGCGCTGTATGTATCTGCTATCTTCTCTGCAATCTTTCGCTTTGACAAATATTCTCTCCAAACTTCAAACTAACCAGCTAGCAATCCTTTCCGGTGCCAGCACCTCGTGGGACAAAGGACTTTGACGGCCATGTGCTTGCAGCGGGCATGACAGTTGTATGTATCAAGCAACATGGCCTGGAAGGAGAAACACATCATCTACGTGCGATGCGAAGGGTTCCCTACGGATAGCCGAGCCTTGAGAATTGCCACATTTGGATTCAAGCACGTAAATTGCTTGCAACTAGTTTGAAGAAAACCAATAACAATATGCAAAAAAAAAAAAAAAAGAGATCATGAATATACCTCGAGCAAAGCACACAACGTTTGGAGCAAAGGATTGTCAAAAGTGAAGCAACAAATTTTAGCCGAGGGAACGTAAATTTAAATGTTGTGATACAGATAAAATTTTGCTTTAGGAGAAATGTGGAAAATTGTACAAGGAAAGACATAAAAGAAAACTGAAAACCAAAACTCAAAAACAATTTTGAGTTGTTTTCACTTTGAAACTTTTGTTTTCATACATTCTTCTTTGTTTCTTTATGTCCCTCTGGCCACCCTTCTTCTCCCTTCTTTTCAGCTATACACTTTCTCTGCGTCTCAAATACAAAAATAAAAGGAAAAGTTAGAATCCCCTACAATTTTTTTTTATATCTTTTAGACTAAATATTTGTGTCTTTTTGAAATTTGATTAAAGTGTTTTGACCAATAAACACCTCAGCATTTTTAGTTAATTTAAATTACATATCATTATGTATTTTTTGAAAATAAAATGTTAATTATTAATTTCTTAATTTATCCTCTAAGTTGTTGGATTCGGTTTTTTTCCTTATTTAGTGGGATATTAGTTATTAACTATATTATCTCTTTTCCTAATTATATTCTTTCGATCAAAATAAATTGTTTTGTCCTACAAACATTAAATATTCTTTCTTTTTCCTAATGGTTTGTTTTTATGGATTTTTTTTCCAAATCGTTGGTGGTCGATAGTAAATTTTTCATATTTTTTTGTCAGACTATTTTTCTTTGCATTTTTTTTTACTAACAGTTGTTGACAAACTATTATCAGGTACAACATATTATGTGTATATTATCGCTGGGTACATTTGAATTTGTAAAAAACGTTGATTGGTACGTTTATTTGTGGTTTTGGTACGTTTGATTTGATATATATTGTTGATATTGGTACATTATTTTCAGTTTTGCTACGTTCGATTTTGTACACATTATTTATTGGTACATTTATACTGTTGTTAGTTCTATTTTTGGTACGTTTGATTTCGTTGGATTTAAAAATATTTTAAATTGTTTTGATATATATATATATTAAAATCGTAGATAATCATTGCTAATTCGTAGGAAGTATTGTGAAAATAAATTATACTTAACTACGCTTTCTTTTACAATTATCTCCAAATAGGGAGAGAGTAATCAAAATGCTAGATTATAAGGAATTTTGGCGTGAGGTTTTAAGAACTATAGGGCAGTGGCAGGTTATGTAATTTTGGTACAAAAAAAATATTAATTCTACTACATGTGGCACTAAAACTAGGAGAAGAAGAGTTTAATCAAATCTCTAAAATGCATGGATGTAATGACCCGTTCCCAATTTTACGGTTTATATAATTTAATAAGTGAATTTACGAAAATGCCTTTCGAGGCAAAGTGTCACTTTTGTTGATTTCTGTGTCGTGTCACATAAGGTTCATTTTTTTGGCATATTCTCGTAGTACTCGTCACTACGAACGCGTAGGCGCAAACAGAACATAATTTGGAGTTATAACGAAGGATATATTAACGTTTAAAGTCGGGGCATTTTAGTAAATTGATTATTTTTAGAAAGCTCCAGATTTGGAGCAAAATCTGGAAGCCACGTGTGTGGCCCAGATTTAAAGAAAGAAGAAATGGACGACTATGAGAAGGAGAAAATGAGGAACAAGGGTGGAGGAATCAGGAGAGGAAAGAGGAAGGGAATAGACTAATCAGAAAGAAAAGAAAGGAGGGGAAATGAGAGAGGAATGAGGGAGAAAAGGGCGGACCCGCGAAACCCATCGGACCCGACCCGTATCGCCGCCTTCCCGACGTAAATTTCGATGTTTTTTTTTGGCGATCTAAGGCTTGCCACCACCTGGAAACTAATCACCATCATCCCCTCTTCAGTTTACATTCAAGAATTGACTCGACTTTGTCCCCGTTTTACGAAGAAACTCACGGTGGGTGTCAGGAGTGGACATCGGCGATTCCGCCATTTGTGAAGGCAACACCATGGATTTCCACCATGGCTTAACTCCCCTTGAGGCCTGGAACAAAGCCCAAACAAGTTTGGGGTCGTCGGAGTCGAATCAAGGTCAAATCAAAGCACACCCAAAATTAGGGTTCCGACGGGTTTTCGTGAAATTGGGGCTCTACCCGGCCAAATTGGTCTTGGCCACAGGTATAAAAGTTGTTCCTCTCATTGAGATCTTCATTCTTGTAATTTTTGGTAATTTTTGGAAATAGTTGAATTTTCCGGCGAGTCGGGGCGGCCGACAGCCACCTACACCGGCGCGTGGCCAGTGCGCCTCTAATGCTATTTTACGCTAAATTGATATCTTGATCTTAGATTTGATATCCATATGACGTGATTTGATTATTGTGAACCTAGTTTCATTACGTTACATTACTTGGTCATTACTTGAATCGACAATCTGACCGTTGGATCGTCACCAAACTTTGATACATTATAATATGTAATATTTAAGTATCTTAGGAACTTATGGATCAGGAATTCAACGTATGGATCTTCCCGAATTGGATTTGTAAGTTCATAAAATAAAACATTAACCGCCACTTAATTTTAGCAATTGGCGGAGATCCAACCGTTAGATCGTTCCGAAACTTTAGGATGATGTTTTAGAAGCATAATGTGGATCTCTGGAAATCACGGATCGGAAATCTAAGATGCGGATCTTCCGGATCGAATTACGTAGGGTTGTGGACCCTACCGTCGATCTTTGATCGACGGTTGACTTTTGGTCAATGGGTCTCAAATCATTCCAGAACGCCCTTAGGGATGTGTTTTAAGTAAGTTACATGTTCTATCGATAAGAATTCTGAGATGTGATTTGATGATTGTTCTAGGCGCCGATCGTTCGTGACGTCTCGATATTCGTGCTAAGGAGTTGTAGCGCGGACTCCAAGGTGAGGGGGCTTTTGGTTTTCTATATATATACGTATATATGTTTTACATTTGCCCATAGACTAATTTAAATGGAATTATATTTTTAAGTGCCATGTCATGCTTGCATTTTATTTTAGTATATGCATTAGTATGGTTATGCATAATATTGTATGACGTTGCGGAGGCCCAAGTAAGCTACAGGTGAGTACTGTATTATGATAGTGGTTGCATTGTGTATGGTTATAAGTAGATGCATTTAGAGCTCATTATCCTACACCTCGGTGTTAGTGCTCCAGCCCGAGGCTAGGGCACAGCCTTCACATGATCGGTCACCTCCCACACCGCACGCTCACCTTGGATCCAAGTTTGGTGCCAGCCTGTCGTACAGACCACATTAGGTGGTTCCGACTCATAGGTGACCCGTGATTCATCGCACAACCTTCACGTGATCGTAGCACTTGAGCGTACTTATTTACACCTAGCCTGTCGTACAGTCCAAAATAGGTGGTTCCGACTTATATGCAGAAATTGGTTTATGAGTTATGGGTTCAGCCGTACAGATCATGTTAGGTGACTCCGGTTGACATATCATATTATATTGATTCACCTCACATGGCTTACATATTTATTACTGAGATACTTGATATGGCACATACTTTGGTTTTCATTGCTCTCAAGCCTGATTTTTATATACGTATGTATTATTATTTTCTTGGAAGTTATACGGGTTTTATAGTGAGGGGTTATTATGTTCAGAAAAGATAAATGTGTTTTCAAACGTCTTTTTTTTGCCCACTCACCCTTGTTTTTCGCCCATCCAGGTTTTAGCTGCTGAAAGTTCGTATCGACGAGGATTATTGGCGAATCTCAGTATAGGTGGCTACCTCTGAGGGTATGATCCTTACCCACACTTGTGAGATCCCACATCGCCCAGGGGAGTGATCCTTATATGTATATTCCCATCCCTACCTAGCGCGAGGCCTTTTGGGAGCTCACTGGCTTCGGGTTCCATGGGAACTCCGAAGTTAAGCGAGTAGCGCGCGAGAGCACTCCCATGATGGGTGACCCACTGGGAAGTTCTCGTGTGAGTTCCCAGAAACAAAACCGTGAGGCGTAGTCGGGGCCCAAAGCGGACAATATCGTGCTATGGTGGTGGAGCGGGCCCGGGATGTGGTGGACCCCGGGTCGGGATATGACAATTTGGTATCAGAGCCTAACCCTGGCCGTGGTGTGCCGACGAGGACGTCGGGCCCCTAAGGGGGGTGGATTGTGAGATCCCACATCGCCCAGGGGAGTGATCCTTATATGTATATTCCCATCCCTACCTAGCGCGAGGCCTTTTGGGAGCTCACTGGCTTCGGGTTCCATGGGAACTCCGAAGTTAAGTGAGTAGCGCGCGAGAGCACTCCCATGATGGGTGACCCACTGGGAAGTTCTCGTGTGAGTTCCCAGAAACAAAACCGTGAGGGCGTAGTCGGGGCCCAAAGTGGACAATATCGTGCTACGGTGGTGGAGCGGGCCCGGGATGTGGTGGACCCCGGGTCGGGATGTGACAACACTATTGTACTTTACTTATGCTCTGACGTCGCGTGTGAAATGAGTTCATTCCCGCTCACAGCGCACTCTTGTCTTTGGGCACTTTAAGTTTAATTTTATTCACATTTTCCACAGCACTATACTTTATGGCTTCGTCACCTTCCAGGTGTGAGATATTTAGCTTCAATTATGTACACCTCTTTGGGCACTTCTAGTTAATTTTCTATTTTCTAAAATTCTTTGATTAATATTTTAGTTTAATATATTTGAGAATTGCCAGAAAATTTGAAAGCCAAAGGTTCGTAGTATGGGAATCAAATTTGCAAGTTGGAGGTGTGAGATATTTAGCTTCAATTATGTACGGAGTGTTAAGCATGTTAAACAAATAAGATCTCACAAAGAAGATGGCTTGTAGAAGACGATACAGAGAGAAAAAGAGAGAGAAAAATTGTATTGAATCTTTGTATATTACTTAATGAGAAAGTTATTACATGTAGGAGTATTTATAGTTCCTCTCACAGTCTTAACAAACTATGCAACAGAACATGTAATCTTATTACAATTGTCAACATCTCAACCATTCATTCTATTCATTTCATATATTCTAACATCCCCCCTCAATGTCATGTTTAGATAAACCTAACATGAGATTGAAACAATGTGTAAGAAACAGAGGAGCACTGAAGTGTTTTGTTAGAATATCAGCATATTGTTCCCTAGAGTTCACAAACTGCACAAGGAGCTTCTTCTTAGCAATTCTTTCTCGAACAAAGTGAACATCCACTTCTATGTGTTTTGTTCGCTGATGTTGCACCGGATTGAGAGACAATGCAATGGCAGATGATAGGGATTTTACCGCCTACAAAAGTAGAGATAAAAACACACAAAATATTTGCAAGAGAACAAGGTTGTTGTAGTATAAACGGCTCAAGCAAGGTCGTTTTCCGCTGGGATTATTTAAAACAATTTATGCTAAACTAAAATCTTAATCAATTATTGAGAAACAAATATGGGAAAAAGGTAATTTAATGACCTAAATTAAGAAAAACGAAATTAATTAAAAAGCTAGTTTAAAATCTGCAATTTTTAGAGAAAACAAAAAGAAACAATTTTTAGAATTCAAATGAGAAAACACTAGGGTTCCGCCGTCACCTTAACAATCCTATGTAAATTTATCAATTACTTATGAATTATCCATGCAACTTCGAAGGTTGGGTTTTCCTTATACATATTCTACTTGTGGCATTCAAACTAGAACGTATATCAAACATGCAATCCGTCTGTGGCATTCAGATCAAATATAAACATGCATGACTCATTAAGCTTTGTAAAAACCCTTTGAAAAACCATGCAACCCCTAAGACGTGGCATTCGCCGTAGGTGAAATTACAACTATCAATCACAAGAAGCAATACTCAATTCCTTGGTGGCATTCCAATCGAATTGCATCAAATTACTTATCTAAACATCCTAATGGTCGCGAATCACTAAGACAAATAGACAGTATAAAGCACAGTGATTAACAATTCAAAGCATGCATAAATAATATCATAAGCAATTAAATAAAAACTACATATTCATGCTAAGACTCAAGCATCGCCCTAGCAAACGGAAATTAGTTACAAACAACCATAAAACAAAATATTATTAAAACAAAGGCTAGAAAACACCTTGAAAATAAACTTGAATCGTCAAAAGCTCTCTAAAGCCAAGTGCGTTCCTTCTATGTTGCGTCCTCAATTGCCTGCCTTCTCTAATGGCTAAAAAGCCTTATTTATACTACTATAATTAAAATCCTCCTAGTAAAAGGTCTTAGAATAAAACTAGGAAACCTAATAAAATAATAAAACAGAAAATAAAAGGTTTCCTATTTGAACTAGAATTCGAAGTTCTCAGAAAATCACACTTTTGACTGACCAAATCAACTCCGATTTGGTTCCAAAAGTCTCTTTTGAAAGCTGAAGACGTCCCCTACAAATCCTCAGAAGGCATCTTTCTCAAAATATGCCATATTGACCTCCAAAATACCCAAAACGTCAATCTGGGAAAGCTGCGCGCTGGGTCTTAATTACATCGCCACGGTCAAACGGCTTGGTAGAAAAATCTGGACTTTTGATACAATCATCTTGAAAGACTCACGAACATCCTCCAATTGGAATCACTCCAGAATTCGTCCGTTTGATCATTTTATGCTCCAGAGGAAGTCGAATGTCTTATATTGGAAATATATAACAAAGTATCAAAATTCTACCAAAATAACCAATAAATTAATACTAAGATTAGGGTAAAATATATAGTATAATATCAACTCATCAGCAGACAAATTGTCACAAAACAAGGTGGGAGAAATTGATATGGGAACTTGCAGAAAAGATGGTGGTTGCTGAATCCAATTCAATTCTGCAGCAGTTGTGGACAATGCCCTGTACTCGGTCTCTGTCGATGATCTGGAGATAGTTTGTTGTTTCTTTGAACTCCAGGATATTGGATTTGATCCCAGAAATACCACAAAGCCAGTGGTAGAACGTCTATCATTCAGATCCCCAGCCCAATCTGCATCACTGTATGCAGTAAAATTCACATGAAGGGGTTACCACAACTAGTTACTGAACAGGGCCATGGAATGGAGTTCGATTCAGTGGTCTTCCTGCCCCAGCCGACTCAGTGTTCAATACAGTTATGGAATTGCATGAAGATGAGCAGTATTACAAGTTTGAGGCTAATAAGAATGTGGTTGCCTCACAATTAAGGACAGATCAGTCCAGTTCTTTGCAACGCCTTGTGTTGAATGCCGGCAGCACATAATGGGATGTTATGATTTCGTTACCAGATGATCCATGTGACAATTATGGATACTGTGGTGCTACAGAGTTCATATATGAAGAGAGTGAACTGGATATCTATACAAAATTGCCACCTTCAGAACTAGGTACTGTGTGTTATACCATTACCTTCATTAGAACTGTTTTCTTATATTATTGGTATAATAGTATCTGCTGTAAGACATAATTTCTGCACCACTTATTTCTATGCTAACGAATTGTTGATTTTCTCGATGCCATTGTCTTTTTTAGAATCAATTCGTGATTCAGAAAGGAAGAAGAGACGAACAGTTATCATAGCGGTTTCAGTCTTTTCTGGCTTCTTAATCTTGGCCCTCATGTTATGCTGAGTAGTTCAGAAGCAAAAAGCTAGTAGAAGAGGTAAGCATGTTCATCCATCTGGCTTGAATTTCTTAGCATGTACTGCAGTACGATCTTACTTCCCATTCGATAGGCCTCGAAGCAGGAAGGAAGACATAGACCTCGAACCTTCGGCACTTAATTAATGTCTAGAGTTCATATATGAAGAGAGTGAACTGGAGACGCGCTTTAACATTATCATGGAAATAGCAAGAGGGCTTCTTTATTTGCACCAAGATTCTAAACTTCAAATCATTCATAGGGATCTCAAAGCAGGCATTATTTTGTAAGGTCAAATAAGCCAATTCAAAGATTGAAAAATAATTCGATAGCGCTGTATGTATCTGCTATCTTCTCTGCAATCTTTCGCTTTGGCAAATATTCTCTCCAAACGTCAAACTAACCAGCTAGCAATCCTTTCCGGTGCCAGCACCTCGTGGGACAAGGGACTTTGACGACCAAGTGCTTGCAGCGGGCATGACAGTTGTATGTGTCAAGCAACATGGCCTGGAAGGAGAAACACATCATCTACGTGCGATGCGAAGGGTTCCCTACGGTGAGCGAACCGGGAGGCTTTGGAAGGTTTGTCAATTATCAACAACTTGGAGTAGGAGTTAGTTGGAGACTCATACTAGGTTACTATTGATTCAAGGTTCGCTTTCTCTTCACATCTGTTGAAATTGAAATGCTAGTAATCAGTCTTGACGTGCCAGGAAGCCTCGTAGAGACGGGCTGCGATACACCATAGATACTATTACTTCCCCACTTAATTACCCGTGCAATCAATAAGTGCATGATTTTTATGCAAAAGATCTCAATCCAATAAGACGTGGAAACATTTAAAATGGGTTTATATCACAAATGGTCCCTCAAATTGATCCCATCAATCATGATGGTTCCTGAAATTGAAAATCGATCAATGTAGTCCCTGAATTTTAACCACGCGAATCAATGTCGTCCTTCTGTTAGTGTTCCATCCAAATTAACTTTAAAAAATGTTAGAGAAACAATTTTTCATGGTACAATGACCAAAAAATAACCCTATTACTTATAATTTTACTTGAAAAAAAAAGTAGTACCCAATTTCTTTTACAAGATAAATGATCAAAGGTGGACTTTGGCAGTAGCTTTTGGAGCTAACCCAATTTCTTTGAAAAAAAAGAATGGAGCTAACCTAGTTAGAATTTTTTTTTACTTGATATTAAAAAAAATTGAAATTTCCTACTTTTTTTTGTTTTTATTTTAGTTTTAGCACCAAATCCATGAAAAAATGGAGAGAAAAGTGAAGATGGAAAAAGGAAAAGAGAGGTAGTAAGTAAAATTATAAGTAACAGGGTTATTTTTGGTCATTTTACCATGAAAAATTGCTTCTCTAACCTTTTTTAAAGTTAATTTGGACGGAACACTAACAGAAGGACGACATTGATTCGCGGGGTTAAAATTCAGGGACTACATTGATCGATTTTCAATTTCAGGGACCATCATGATTGATGAGGTCAATTTCAGGGACCATTTGTGATATAAACCCCATTTAAAATTGGGAGTTTTAACGAAAAGCCCGCAGTACTGTTCACTTTAACCAAAAACCACATTTTTACACTAAAAAGTCAAACCTGGTACTATTCACTTTACCCTTTATTTTGTCCTTATCGTTAAAACTCAAAATTTTCAAACCATTTTCATTAGTTTTCCTTTTAAAATTTGTAATTTTTAGCAAGCACTTTTCTTGAGACAAAAGGCAAGGGCACTTTAGTACATGAGAACAATTCTAGATTTTTCAACTAGCAATCTCGAATTATTCAAAGTGGAATAGCATGGAAAATGACATAAAAGTCAGGGAGAGAAGGTGGCTGCAAACTCCAAAACATAAGGTCCAACATTCCCATTTGCTTGCCAAACTACACAGAATGAAGCCCTTTCCTTTCATCCTCCTTTCTCAACTCCATTTTCTAGTCTTACAATTCTCCACAGCAGCTGATACCATTTCTCCATCAGAATCCATCACCGGCACGAATACCTTGGTTTCTTCCGGCACAAGCTTCCAATTAGGCCTCTTCTCTGCTGGCAGTTTACGGTATTTAGGAACATGGTACAAGAACTTTCCAGATACCGTTGTATGGGTGGCCAACAGAGAAAATCCTCTTGCAGATTCAAATGGATCCTTGAAATTATCAAAAAACGGAAGCCTGATCCTCTCAGACGAAATGAACAACACTCTTTGGTCGTCCAGTCCTTCCCGAGCAGCAGAAGATCCTGTTGCGCAGCTTTTGGAGACTGGAAATCTTGTTGTTAGAGACAAGGCCACAACTGATTCAGAAGATTATGTATGGCAAAGTTTTGATTCCCCTACGGACACTTTGTTGCCGGAAATGAAGTTGGGGTGGAACTTCGGAACCGGCCTCGACAGATTCTTGACTTCTTGGAAAAATGCTAGCGACCCTTCTCCTGGAGAATATACTCTTGGGATGGATCGTGCTTTGTTGCCTCAGATTGTTATTTCAAAAGGATCGAAGAAAAAGTTTCGTATTGGACCTTGGAACGGTATCCGATTCACAGGTATTCCCTTTTCACCCATTTCGTTCGGAGCGGTTGTGCGTCCATATTTTGTGTGTACTTCCAATGAGTTATACTATGCATATGGGGCTGTCAGTAATTCTACCATCACAAGGTTAAAGCTTACTGAATCGGGCGAGATCCAGCGGTTGCTTGTCACTAACGGAAGCACTGAATGGGATGTTATGTATACTTTGCGGTATGATGACTGCGGTAATTATGGACAGTGTGGAGCAAATGGCTTTTGCAAGATTAACAAATCACCCATTTGTGACTGCTTGCCGGGGTTTTTTCCGACATCAACGAGCGAATGGGGGCTGTTTAACTGGACGCGTGGGTGCAGGAGGGAGACACCACTGAATTGTTCCAAGGGAGAAGGATTTCTGAAAATTGAAAACGTGAAACTTCCGGACCAATTGGATTTTTGGGTCAAGAATAGCACTAGCACCAGCGAATGCAAGGCAGAGTGCTTGAAGAACTGTTCTTGTGTAGCTTATGCTAACTCGGATATCAAAAATGAAAGCAGTCTCTGTCTGATGTGGTTCGGCGACCTAATTGATCTGCGCGAGTTCGGTGAAGAAGATGGTGACCAAGAGCAAGATATATACATTCGGGTGCCATGTAAGTGTCAGTCTTTGCTTTATTAATGTCAGCTCCTGATATTGATCAAGAGCAAGATTTATTTCTTTTGAATTGGATGTTGCAGGGATCAAATTGAATAGGTCAAAATCGGGCAATTTTGTTTATGATTCAATATTTTAGGGCCTAAACTCATGAACAAGTGCTGAAATCAGAATGTTCAAATGCGCGGTTTAACGTCTTTATGTTATCTTGTATATGACCTTCAGGGAAAACGAGTGGGAAGAATGATGAAAGAGTTGTACTCATTTCAGTCATGTCAGCGGTTTGTTTGCTACTTTTTCTGGGTTTGGGCTTGTTTTCCTGGTGTGTAGTGCTGAAGAGGAGAAGAAATAAAAGAGGTAAGTTAAAATGCATTAGCGCCCTGCTGTTATATTTGTGGACACATTATATCCAAAAAAAGATGCTTCAATATATTGTGCCCTGTGAAAGAATATATGAGAATGATCATGTTCATGCGCCGTGACGTTTCGAGGAACTATTATATGCCGGAGGAAACTCTTATGCATTGACAAAGACATTGTGTTTGAATACTTGTGTGTCCTTCACATTCTTCTCATTGTTCTTTTTAACTTTCTGTTTTTCATTTTACAGCTTCAAGAGAGAGTGAGGAGAACTTGGAGTTGCCACTGTTTGATTTTGATACAATTGCAGCCGCCACCAATCACTTCTCCCACACAAACAAGCTAGGAGAGGGAGGTTTTGGTTCGGTTTACAAGGTAACAAAACGATACTTGACGCTGATATTTTCTACGAATTTAAGCTAATAGACAAAATTTTCAGGCCAAGTTAACCCAAGAAGAATTCATTGCTGTAAAAAGACTCTCAAAAGATTCTGGCCAAGGAATTGAAGAGTTTAAGAATGAAGTTGCGATGATAGCCAATCTTCAACATTGGAATCTTGTTAAACTTCTGGGCTGCTGCATCGAAGGAGATGAAAGGATGCTGATTTATGAGTACATGCCCAACAAAAGCTTGGATTGCTTCATTTTCGGTCTGAGATTCTGCGCTTCATCTTCAAGAATTGTTAATATTTATTTAGTTCAATTTATCATTAAGTTGAGTCCCTTGCAGCTCTGTTTATGTCATTCAAAGTTGACTAATATGGGGGATGACTTGTGCAGATCAAAATAGAAAGGTATTGTTGAACTGGAAAAAGCGATTCGACATTATCATGGGAATCGCACGAGGACTTCTCTACCTCCACCAAGACTCTAGACTAAGAATCATTCATAGGGACCTTAAGAGCAGCAACATCTTACTCGACGATGAGTTGAACCCCAAAATATCTGACTTTGGCATAGCAAGGATTTTCGAACGCAATCAAACTGAAGCAAAAACAAAACGCGTAATTGGGACATAGTAAGTTATACCAACACATGTCATGCATGAATTTCTTCCTTCAGAGTTATAAACTACTGACATTGTCTTGTTTGCATGCAGCGGATATATGTCTCCTGAGTACGCAATTGACGGGAAGTTTTCAGTGAAATCTGATGTCTTCAGTTTCGGAGTTCTTTTGTTGGAGATAATAAGTGGCAGAAAGAACAGAGGGTTCCACCATCCAGATCACGATCACAATCTTCTTGGACATGTAAGTATTACATGCTTCTGTGGATTTTCCAAATGTTGAGCGCTATAGACTATAGTTTTCGATGAGTGTGTATGACTAAAGGTAGATAATTTTGCAACTGAACCAGGCATGGTTACTATGGAACAAAAGCAAGTGTTTGGAACTAATAGATCCATGCTTAGAGTACTCGTACGTTGAGTTTGAGGTGCAAAGATGCATTCAAGTAGGTCTATTATGTGTTCAAAAGCTTCCGATAGACAGACCGGCAATGTCATCAGTGGTGTTCATGTTAGGGAATGAGGGAGCGCCATTGCCTCAACCGAAGGAGCCTGGTTTCTTTACTGAAAGAAGCTCCGAGGACATCGATACCTTAGTCGACGAAGGTAGAAGCCAGTCGGGAATCTCAATTACCATTACCACGGTGGTAGCTAGATAACCAACATATATATGGATTCATTGGTCCGATTTTCACACATTCGACATGGCGGATACTATGTATATTTTTATACTAAGAGGTACAGAAAGAGATTGGCCTCAATACATGGGAAGGTGGATTGAGAAATGTTAAAAAAGCATCTAAAATTATTTATACATAGATTAACTCTGTGTGTGTGTGTTAGCTACAATATATCTCATTAGTAAAAGTAAATAAAACATTGTATGTGTGGGTTATGAAACTAGTTCGTTTCTTCTTTTTATTTTCAAAATAACTAGTATATGTTCACACAAAGTATATGAAATTTTTTACTTTTGTTTTTTAAATTGAAGGAGGGATGAAGTAAGTGAGAGAAAACGTGGGAGTATGGAGAGAGGTTTATTTAAAAAAAAAAAATTAAAGATGATAAAATCACTAGTAAGTGAGGCCTAAACAAAAAACAGCAAAAAAAAAAAAAGAGTTTCATTAATATGTAGGTTAGATTAATAGAAACTAAGAGTAAGGTCAACTCCAATTAGTTGGTCACACTCCTCATAAATTCGAAAAAATTTAAATACAATTGCATGATAAATAAGGAAACTTTCAAATCGAATGAGATCAGTATAAGGGTCGGATGTGACGAAAATATCAGGATTTCATGTCTTCATAAGAGTTGCTCAAAACTATCGTGGTATGAGTGTGCGGCACAAGTTTTCTTTTCCCCAAAAATTCATGTTATTTTGGTTGAGGTCGGTTTCAATGTCCAAGTATTTCTTTTGTGTGGTCAAAAAAAAAAAAAAAAAAAAAAGTAGATTCAGGAATTTTATTTTGTTAAACAAATACATAAAAAGTTTAGTTCGTAAAATAAAAAAACTAAATACAATGTACATTACTTAAAATTGTTAGTTACTTAAATAATAACTTATTAATTTATTGATTATTTAATACTCGCGAAATTAATAGAATTTCTTTAGTCTCAAGACTATCAATTTATAAAGATTTAACTCTAAATTTTAGCAAGTGTTGAAGACGTCCGAGAAGATTTTTTTTTTATGTTGGAATGAAAATTGTTTCCCAGGACCTATGGGTTAAGAGCAAGGTTCTAAAAGACGCTAGGCGCTAGTCGGGCGGCGGGCTGGGGCCTAGCGCCTAGGCGGCTAGGCGGGGTCTAGGCGGGCGCCTAGGCGGACTAGGCAGATTTAACTAAATCCATTATATTTCGTGTAAATAAGTGTCTGTTTATACTTAAAATATATATAATTTCATCATAAACTACAAAATAGAATGGCATATGTATTATGAAGTATTGGAACATAATGAAAACATGGGGAACAAACATATAGTATGTGCTCATTTAAGTATTCAACAAGTCTCTTACAATTTATTAAAAAAATTAATGCAAATTGAAAGTTATCTATTTTCTATCTAAGTGAGTCGCAACCTAGGCAGGTGTCTAGGCGGGTTTGGGCGGGCTAGGCGGGTGCCTAGGCGGTCTAGGCGGGAGCCTCAACTGATCTAGGCGCCCTTTCCTAATTTTCAAACGCCTAGGCATTAATCGGGGCGGTGACCAGCCGCCTAGCGCCTAGGCGGGGCCTAGGCGGCTCTAGGCGGAGATTTTTAGAACAGTGGTTAAGAGACAATCTCAGGTAAACAGTTTCTATGGGAGTAGGCCTCCCAAAAGATAACGAAGGCACAGTGGCGGAGCCACATAGAAGCCAGCACAGGCCTGAGCCTATCCTAGAATTTCACAGTTTTATATATACGTTATGAAAATTTTAGAAACAATGAGCATGTGGTCAGTGGTTAGTGGTGGGTTTCGCAATTGTTCGAGACTTGTTGGTGTGGGCCGCCAATATCTTTCAATTTTTTTTTAGTACATCGATATTTTTATATTAAGGGGGAGTTCGACTAAGCCACACAATAAGCAGCTTAATTTGGTATCGAATTTGTCATCCACAAGATTCGAACCTAAAATCTCTCACTTCTGAGGACAAGGCCTAGCTACAGTGGCACTAGGGCCAAGGAAACTCCTACCTCACCCAAGTTCGACTCCCCCCAAGTGCAATTCCCCCTCCCCTAAATTTAATGTCTGATGTCCAAAAAAAAAATAAAAAATAAAAAAGGCTTATTATATTAACACCCCACAAATTGTTGAATAAACCCCACATACTTAATACACCCCACATTTACTTTTTCACTTAAAAATTATCTTAATACACCCCACATACTTTCCCATAATACCCCCACACCCCACATTCTCAATATACACCTTATAATTTGTACATACACCCCACATCTTTTATACACCCCACATTTCTCAATATACACCTTATATTCCTCCACAACAACACATCCGCAACTGCAAGATTAATGCGATTTCACAATGAAAAATATGAAGTCTTACCTCATCTAAAGCTTCCGAAACATCGATTTCGTGTTCCATTCGTCAAAAGCAATTTTTCTCAATCAACATGTTTGTAGTTTCATTAGGGTTTTGTTCAACAATAGAGGGTGGGACCGTGGGAGGGGTTTGATAGTTGAGAAGATAAATAATATGCTAAAAGTGATTTGGGATGTATTTAGAATTTTTTTTAAAAACCTAGTAAGGTCAAAATTGTCATTGTGTAGTGGGATAAATAAGTCATTTAATATTAAATTTTAATGTGGGGTGCATTCAACATTTTGTGGGGTGCTAATAAAAAAAGCCATAAAAAATCTCTCACTTCTAAGTGAAGAAGATTACTACCAGGCCATAGTACCGAGTGTCGTCAATAATTGATAATTATCTTTCAAAAAAGAGAAATTTTATTTGAACCCACATTTCTTATCTCTACACCCAACTAAATATATTTATCTACCAAACTTCCAAATTTGTCCTTGAATAAATAAAAATGAAAAATTAATTTTATAACCCTAAAATACAAACAACAATAATCTCTTTACACCCTTTTTATTTAATCCAGTGAACTCAACCCTAAGGACGACAACTATTCTTCGACATCGTAAGCGACCACGTTCCCTCACTACTATTCTTCATATTTCTCCTCTTCTCTCTTGAATCCCTGGCTTACATCTTTGCTTTCTCAAATTTGGTAAGCTAAACATGTTGGATTTTAGTGAATGAAAAAAGCAATCAAACCCCACAACCGCAAGGCTTCTGTTCATTTTGACTCCAACAACCATTTGTTGAACATTAAACCAAATTGAAAAAGGTAGAAATTTTTAACTGTTAGAGAAAAAAACAGAGATCTAACGAGAAATAAAGAATTGTAAATTTTCGCCCAAAAACAATAAAACAACACCACCCAACATGTGCTTGTAAATATAACTCAATCAAGTGAAAAAAAAAAAGAAAAAAAAAAGGTACTTTCTTCATTATATAATAACGACAAAAAAAAGAGTGTAAGGGGATGGTGGGTGTCGACAATTTTGGGAAGGGTTGCCGACGTTAGGGTTAGATTCACCAAATTAGATAAAATGGGTGTAGAGAGTGAAATTTTTGCTATTTGTGTTGGGGTTTATAAATTGTTTCTTCTTTCTTATTTATTTAAGGGTGAATATGGAAGTTTGGTAGACAATTTTTCTAGTTGGGTGTAAAGATAAGATATTTGGGTTCAAATAAAATTTCTCTTCAAAAAATGTAAACTGAAAGAAAAAAAAAACCTTTATAATTTTGCCTTCTTTTTTACCATATAAGAATTAAGTCCCTTTTTTTTTGTTAAACTAGTCTTCTGTTTTAATATATATAAAAACCAAACTCACTTTTTTTTTAATTAGCCTTATGTGTTACCATATAAAAACTATATTTGTTGCAGTTATATTTAGAATATGAATGTGTTGACCCTAAAAACTACCAAGCCTACGTGGCGCACAGGCCGAATAATCTATGAGCTAACTACGTCCTTCGGTCGAATGCGGGGCGTGCCAACTCGACGGCCGAGCTCGGCCGGTGAGTAAAATATGTGGATGTGGTGTTGTGTTGCGCGGCTGACTTCTTGATCTTGCGACTGCGGCCCAGGAAGGAACACGCCTCGGCCTTTGGGTCCTAGAGCCTGAAGACAAGGCTGCTAGTTCTGCGAAGTTCAATATCAAATTTCGGATTTCAATGTGCCGAATGTAATAAACTGTAACACCTCACTTCGCCGAGAAGGCTGGTGAGATGACCTCTGTCGAAAAGAATTCAAAAATCCTTCTCGGCCGAGACTTGGATAGATAACCAGTCGGCCCCGACGCAGTGCTGTTTATCCAAACTGAAGGTGCTCCGCGGTCGGCTGATTCTACGGCAACAGTGCTGTTTATCCAAACTGAAGATGTTTACCGGTTGCCTCCACAGTGCTGTTTATCCAAACTGAAGATGTGTTGGCGGACAAGAAAATAAAAAATCTCAAAAGGTTGAGAGAGTTTGCGCAGGGCAGATTTGTGTGTTGAATTGGAGGTCCCTCTTCGATGCACAATGCCTCTGTATTTATAATGCTGCTCTTGCTGATGGCCAAGCCGTAAATCTTTGAGTTTCTTCGATGTATCACGGCTACTAAAAAATAATCTGAGTCTCCTGATGCATCACGACTACCAAACTGAAGCAATCCCTGAGTCTTCTTACGCCACAAATCTCTCAATATTTAAATGCACCATATCTGACCAAACAGTGATGGCTTTATCCTATCATCATGTGATTAATGGTCAATAAATTACCACGTTACTACCTTTTGATAATTAGCTCTTCAACCATGTCCATAGGCTGAAGCCTACCCTTTTTCTATCTAGATATAATCATCCTAATCACATCACATCACATCATCATCTCACAATTTGACCTTTATCCCATGCATGGATTATTTGCATGAAATTAATCCAGCACACTTTGCCTCCTACTCCAACTAAAATGTCTCTTTTCCCACCACATTGGTCCAGGTGCAACTATGCATGCAAAGTTTCATGGGATAAAACTCCAACAATCACATTCACGTGGCCTTATCCAAAACCATATACCATTTGGCACCATATTTATCTGCTGCTTAAGAAAAAGATGCTAAGATAATTCATATTAAAAGATAATTATTATGACAAAAATCATAATATTATCCTTTTAATAAAATTATATTCACTTCTTTATCCGACGGTTGAGACCCATGCTTACTTAACGGCCTCGATCGCTTGGGCCGATGGTGTAAAATCGGGTCCAAACAGAATGTGATTGTGTAAATTCTAGTGTATCTAGGGATATCTTTGAAAATTCCCTTTAGTAGTTAATATCTCATTAGAGTTGTAATACTAAAAGGGTAAGGATTTAACATATCTTACTGCTATAAATAAAGGCACAATAAGGTGATACAACACACACCTCATAATTAAATCTCTCTCTTCTGTCTCTTATTGTCGCCGGCCTCCTCCTCCTCTCTGTTCCCTTAGAATAGTTCACTCAAATAGGCCTACAACACGTTATCCATTCCCTTAGAATAGTTCACTCAAATAGGCCTACAACACGTTATCAGCACGCTCTTGTCGGAAGCTAAGGAACTAAAGGATCGTAGCAGGAGACTCTCTTCTACAAAATTCAAAAGCTTTTAATTGTTTTCTGCCAATTAGGTACGCTTAAAATAAAGGAAGATATTTGAAACGACCATGAAGCATGAAAACATTTCCCATGATGCATGAACCCCCTATATTTATATTTTCCTTCCGATATATATATATATATATATATATATATATATATATATATATATATATATATTGTATATGTTTCATATAATTGTCAAAAAAAAATATATATATATACATATATATATGTTTCATGCATTACGCAATTATATTGCTATGTGGAATTTGTGAGTCAAAGCATATAAATAAATTAGAAGCAATTTAGGATTTTTCAAACCTATTGATTTTGAAAAAAAAAAAAAAAAAAATTGGGAAACTGTGCGGCACGGCTGTCGTACCACCACCGTGGCACGGCCGCTGACCACCCCAGCGCCAATCACGTCATGTTTTCGGCTTGTGACGAAGTATTGGTGGTGGGTGGCAGGAGCAGATGAAAGGAGAAGCAATCAGAAAACAAGTGGCATGAGAGGTTGGGGCTCTAGTGTCGGCCTTTGGACTTCCTGCAATCAGCAACTGTAGCCTACGCAAAAATTCCACCCAAAACCCACTTACTGAGGACCAGGCCCATCTTAAACAAGAGAAGAGTTTAGGTGGAAAGGATTAATAACCACCATGACGTTTTAAATCACTAATACAAAGTCACACGGAAAGAGTTTGGCGGTGTCATGAAACATTAATTCAAGGTTAAGTGTAAGATTCTTCACGTGACATTGTATTAGGGCATGTCTAGAAGCTTTTAAAAAAAGCACTTATGTATTAAAGCGTTTTTATTAAAAATGCAAGTAATTTCCTGAAATAAGCATATGGTAGGTGATTCTACCTTCAAATGTTTTTTTAACCTATAAACATGTTGAATTTTTCGTCACAAGCGCTCTTGATGATCTGAAAACGTTTGGTGATCTGAAACCACTTTAGAAGAGTCTTTCTTCAATAACTATAGTTGCAATCTCTTTTTTCCAAAAACAAAAGGGCCTTAAGCTTGCAAATCGAATATAAAACCCAACATTGAAAGGCCTTGTGATTTGATAAGGGACAGAACCAAACGGACTTACCAACAAAACCACCAACTTATATTTTGCTAGTTTGCTCCTTTCCATTGTACCAAAGACCTCCACTGCATTTTTCACATTTAGCCCAAAGAAGAAACAAGGAAAAAACCAAAGAAACCTCTCATGAATCTGGTAAAAGGAGGCAAAAACAATGATGATATTTTCGTAGAGTTGGCAAATGGTCGGGTTTAGTTGGTTTTTGGTTGGATTGACCATAAACATGAGTCACCCGAACTTAACCTGTTAAACTTATGGATGCATGCCTTCGACCCATTTCTCGAGATTTATTCTCATACAGGGCTTTTCCCCTGTTTTGGGACTAGATCTACGGGTTTGGGTTGGTGTTTTTGGTTGTTGGTGAGTCAGATCCTCCCCCTATGGCTTGCTTTTCCGTGTTTTGTGGCTCTTCTCAATTGTTTAGTGATGGCTCCGCCTTCCTCTGGCGGCCTTGGCTCGCGTGTTGCAACGGACTTGCACTGGTTGCAGGAGGTGATGGGTCAATGGATGGAATCAAACCTATCGGAGGATTTCATTTTCTCGGATCCGTGTAGTTTCAGTGTAGGTTTGTTTGTACAGCTTCTAGCGGGTAATATCTCGTCTTGCGAGTGGTGTGGCTAGTTTGTGAGTGGTGTCTTGATGTGACCCCGATTGTCAGACTTGGTTTTTCATTGTGGCCTCACTTTGCCAAATGATGGTTTTGATGTGGTCACGCTTGTTCTGGCAGTGACATTACATGAGTTGCAGTACAGATCTGGTTCGTCTGCCGTCTTTGTGGCAGATTTGTATGTCAGTGCTTGTGCTAGTGCATGTGCAATTGTGGTTGCCAATTAAGGGGTTATTATTAACTCTAGTTTGTGTGAATTACCTCCAAACCAATTTATTTGGTCACCGGAGATTATACCAATGTGGCAACTCTTGTAATTGTTGTGGACTCTTTGTAATTGTGATTCAGTAATGAAATTCTGCTATCGTTTCTCGTAAAAAAAACTTATGGATGGAAATGATTGAACCCGACGAAATGACCTATTTTGTAACGGATCATCGTGGAGGGAGGTGAATGATCAGGTGGCGACGAGGAGGGAATTTTGGAGCGGTGTGGGAGATCATTGAAGCTAAGTTGAAAGAGGGATTAGGGTTTTCATTTTGACAAAGTTACAAAAGCGCTTTTGTTAACGAATATCTAACAGTTTCGCGGGTGGACCGTTATCAACCCGAACTGTTAAGACCCAACCCAATTATGAATTTTAGCGGGTGGGTTGGGCTTTTTTTTTTTTTTTTTTTTTTGGGGGGGGGTAAAATAAACGAGTCAGGTGCAAATTCCCACCTCTTTCTTTTGGGTTGGATTTTCATTTTACACGTAGTGCACTTTTTAGGCTCCTTTAAAAAATAATAGTATCTTCTGAAAAATACTTGTGCTCATAAACGTTGTTGTCATAAGCATGTTGAAATTTTTAGTAAAAACTTAAATGTTATCTTTAAAAAAAAAGCACTTGAAAGTAATTGCCCTTCAGTCATTCTTAGCAATAAAAAACTAAGAACATATCGATCAAACATTAGTGACGTATTAATTAAATTAACGACATATCAATCAAATAATAAAAAATAATCATTTCAACATTGAAATTTCTATATTAATCATTTCAACCAATTTCGCAAAAACCATCCTTGATTTATAAAGAAATTCAAGATGAATTTGAAAACAGCAAACAACATTCCGATAGATTCTATTGATTGATAAAAAGGGAGCTTGGAGAAGTACTAAATTGAGACTTACAGAAATAAAATCCCCCATTTTCCCTTTTTTAGTGATTTTTCTTTCCTAGATTTTGTCATATCCCATTTTTGAGTATTTCTAAAACAAGAAATTCCTCATCAAATTCCAAAAAGCATAGCATTCTCAAATTTTTAACCAAAAGTTGAACCAAATGCTTGATTAACCCCTACGGTGTAGCTCATTCATTGATGACGAATTCAAGGTCAAATTTTTACATGGTACGTTCTAGATTCAATTATTAGGGCGTGAGAATTACATGATGGTGATTAGAGGAAAATTGAAATACCTCTATAAGTATTTTTAGTCTCGAAAAGATAGATTGATGATCCCTGGAAAAACATAAAGAGAGAACTTCCCACAAATTAAGCTGAAATTGTCTCTCATATATTATATGTATACACTCCACGCATACCTTGTACTCAAAGTAGGGAACCACATCATCGTCGCCATAGTCGGATTCCTTGCTTAATTTAGTTTTTCATTCATCACCATCCATGCCATCATCATATTTGATCATAATTTTTAATTATTTAATCCAATTGGAAATTATTCAATGCTAATTTTAATTAAGTTATCCTTTAGCAATGTGTACTCTGACTCAATCGAATCCATAATCTTTAGTTTATACAAGCTAAACAAAGATTAATCCATAAAACATATGTTTACATTATCTTGGAGGTAGAGTTTGTGAGTTTCCAAGAGCTGTCCATGTTACTAATTGTTTTATCTAATGCATTACAATAAATGAAAATTTAAAGCAACTTAAAACCCTAAAAAAAAGAAAGTCAAAATCTTTTTCTTAAAAAATATAATGTTCTTAATATTGTCACTAGTGTTATAGTCTAACGATATTTATTTTCACTTGTAAGTTAGAGATTTTAAAATTGACTCCCATAAAGAGCAAGTTCAACACACATTATTATGATGAGTCCATTGTGTGACTTCTTCCATTACCTACCCTTTAATATAATTTATCGTTGTGTAGCAAAAGGATCATTTTTATTATTTTTTAACAAATACAATGAATTTATACATTACAATTATCCACAAGGAAGATATAAGAGGGACATGAGCGAAGCGGCTGTAAAATATCACTGTTTAGTTTCGTAAATATAACACAAAAGGATTGCATGTTTTCACTTCTTTTCATTGCTGTGTATTGTGATTACACACGGATTGCTCTTTATATAGAGCCACATCCGTGAAGGTTTACAAAAAATGAAATGATTCTCTTTTGAAAAACCTCACATATCAACAACAACATAACTATTCTCAAGTCTTCCTCACTATTAGCTAAAACATGTGGACATACATTTCCACAATTTTTACAAGAGACTTAATTTTCTAGTCCATCAAATTGTTGCTCTACCCTGTATCAACTAAAGCTTTAAGTGTAACTGTAAATTAAACACGTAAATATTTACATAGATTCTCATGTTGTTTGTGTGAAACAAGAAAGATGCTAGTGTTAGTCAAGCATGAACATGTGGTTCAACAACGGTTGGTCACGTGACGTCTATGAGTAATTGATGTTAGCATAAGTCTCTCAATAATGTTTTAACTAGACCTAGATTTTTGGATGAATCCAGGGTATCCCCCCGTACATAGGCGAGGACTAATCCCTCAAACCGGGTCAGACCCCATTGGTGGGGCGGGGGGAAGCTCTTCCAATGATGGCTGCTCCATTCACAAGGCTCAGACTCGAGACCTTGTTTTAGGGGAACAAGTTCCTTACCACTTGAACTACCAAGCTTTGGTAACTAGACTTAGATTATAAAGTGCTATAAGTTAAGCTTTTGGTCCATTGGGGACTTTACTATATATCCAATGATACCCTAATAAGATTAATGCGTTGTTGCCATTTAATATTATAGTTTAGTAGTTTTTTTTTTTTTTTTTTTTTTTTTTTTTTTTTGCTTGTATTTTTGAGATCTTTAGTTTATATTTTGTGAATTGCGAGTTTAATACCAATTTATTTATTTCTTTAAAAAGAAGAACAGTTGGTGGCTTCGTCCCGAAATTCTACCTTTATGAGGGTCGGCAAAACTCACAGAGGCATTTGAGTGTCCTCCTGGCCATCATTGTGAGATTCACCGACGTTAATAATCAAACCTCAAACGTACCATATAAAATACGAGCTTAAAATTCGTCTATAACTACTGAGTCACCCCATAATATTTTATTCTCTCGCTTCTTAGTGTAAACATATTCATGTATAAAAAATTAATGCATTATTAACAGTTTGGTAAAACGCAATAAATAAAGCGTGGTCCGTCCTTGGCCTTATATTCTCGACGGATAGAAAGTTTGGGGAAAATGCATTTAGACACAAACATGACGCGTGGTCCTTGTTTTTACTTGAGACAGAATCTAGTCACCCCATGGTATACATTCACATTCACCTTCACATACAATGTACATTCTTATATGTTAGGTTGCTTACTTATCCTAATTAATCACAACTAATCATCCAAAACCCTCATTCATTGTACATGATGGATTTGTCTTTGTGTCAATTTAAGAGGTAAATGCAATGAATATGAATGGTACCCTATCACGACGGAGATAGTGGCGGATCTAGAAAGCATAGCGCGAAGTGCGCAAAAAGATAGTTTATTCAGGGAGGCATTTCGGAGAACAATTGGTGGCCTTGCTGTCATTAGTTGAACCAAGTTGCACATATTTAAGAAGATATTGATATATGCCGAAGCAATCTGACGAGTATTATGAGAGAATTTGTCAAATGTTAGCGTAACCTGCAAATTGTCAAACACTTGATGTGCACAAAAATGACATGTACCAAACATCCGGATGGTCCTCGTAAGACCTTAACATATATATTTTAGACAAAGATTCTCTCCCCTTTTTTTTCTTCTCCTTATCTCCTCTCTTATTTATTTCAATTTTTGTAGAGAGAAGGACGAAAAAAGTAGCGAGAGAAAGAAGAAAAAAAAAACTGTGAGAGGAGATATTTCACGTTCATGATTATTTATTGCTCATAAAATATAACAAATATGAGACACTCGTTTGTTTTGAATTCTAATTAAATAAAAGGAAAACAAATGAAAATGTCTTGAAAACTTTGAGTTTTAACGATAAAGACAAAATAAAGGGTAAAGTGAATAGTATCAGGATTGACTTTTTAGTGTAAAAATATAGTTTTTCATTCAAGTGAACAATATCGAGAACTTTTCGTTAAAATTCCCTTAGATAAAAGGAAGCATAGGAACTCATTATTTTGCTTTAGATTCGCATGAAATGATTGAAATGTGGGTTTGTATGTGCAAAACGAAGGCATTTTTCTTTATTTTTTGTTTGTCCTCTTTCTGTGAGAAGTATATAAATAAATTATCCATTTTATATAAAAAAAATTATTATCTATATATAGAACCTTGTTTGTCAATAAAAAATTCTTAGAATTACAATTCTAACTCTTTCATTAAAACTGGAAAAAAAAAAACATAGACAATTTAATAATTAAACAAAAAATTGAAAATTTTTTTTTGACCCCACGTCTCTCACTTTAAACCCCCTTCTTCCAAGTCCAAATTTTTTTTTTTCGAAATTTTTTGCAACAAATATGTAGATTGACCAAAAATTAAATAAAAACATTCAATAGGTCTTTCTCTTTGTTCCTCTATCTACAAGGAACAGGGTAAATATTCTCATTTATGATAAAAATTCAACTAAATTTAATCTGAGCTAGGTTTGTGGACTTCGAAATTCAAATCGAACCCGGCCCATGATTAAAATCTAATTAACACAAATATAGGCATGCCACACAAGAAGTTGATTAATATATGTCAAAATACTTTCATAACATTTTTATATCGAGATAACACACTTACATCAAGTTACGTACCTTCATAATGAGGTACACTTACAACAAAGTTACGTATCTGTAGTTAAGGATGAATTTCAGGTTCGTATTGCACATAACACATTCTAGGTTTGATTTTTGAGCTGATGAATCACACGACGATGGTTAAGGAGAGACAGAAATGCCTATTTCAGTCTTCTAACCCTTCGAAATGATAGAGTGTCGTGATGAAGTCACCAGCTGGTCTTCTTTATAAAACCTCATAATTATATATTGTTCTTAACTTCTCATAAATGTTATTAACTTCTCATAAATGTTAGTTAAACTTGAGATATTCTCACGAGACGAATTGATATAATAATTCACCGTTAATGTCACATCCCGGCCCGGGGTCCACCACATCTCGGGCCCGCTCCACCACCGTAGCACGATATTGTCCGCTTTGGGCCCCGACTACGCCCTCACGGTTTTGTTTCTGGGAACTCACACGAGAACTTCCCAGCGGGTCACCCATCATGGGAGTGCTCTCGTGCGCTACTCGCTTAACTTCGGAGTTCCCATGGAACCCGAAGCCAGTGAGCTCCCAAAAGGTCTCGTGCTAGGTAGGGATGAGAATATACATATAAGGACCACTCCCCTGGGCGATGTGAGATCTCACAATCCACCCCCCTTAGGGGCCCGACGTCCTCGTAGGCACGGCCAGGGATTGGCTCTGATACCAAATTGTCACATCCTGACCCGGGGTCCACCACATCCCGGGCCCGCTCCACCACCGTAGCACGATATTGTCCGCTTTGGGCCTCGACTACGCCCTCACGGTTTTGTTTCTGGGAACTCACACGAGAACTTCCCAGTGGGTCACCCATCATGGGAGTGCTCTCGTGCGCTACTCGCTTAACTTCGGAGTTCCCATGGAACCCGAAGCCAGTGAACTCACAAAATGCCTCGTGCTAGGTAGGGATGAGAATATACATATAAGGACCACTCCCCTGGGCGATGTGGGATCTCACAGTTAATGAAGATGATTAATGTGTTGAATTATGTATAATGAAGAGTAAGACTCAAAATCATGAACTCCATTCATCGAGATTCAATCAATTATCTTAAGACTTTGACGACATAATTTCGTTAATACAATTTAAATATGTCGAATTTTGAATAATAAAAATCTAAATCCATTGGAATTATCAACAAAAATTGAAATAATAATTCCTCTCTCTCTCTCTCTCTCTCTCTCTCTCTCTCTCTCAAATAATAATTCCTCTCTCTCTCTCTCTCTCTCTCTCTCTCTCTCTCTCTAACTTAGTGGGATTGACCAGATTGACAGAAGAAGCCAAACGCTGCTCCTCGATGATGTTGACCTAACGCACAAAAGGCCAAACACAATGGTGGGGCCCCCACGTTGCTACAAAAATTAGCTCCCAAAAGATACAAACACCCTATTCCCCCTATTCAATACATAGACTTAGACGCTTGAGCGTTAAAAAACAAATAAAATTATAAAAGTGAAGAATATTTGTGACATAATATTTTATAATATTGGTAAAAAAATTGACGTTAAATTGTGAGGTGACAGATAATTCATAAAATATTCAACTTTTAAGTGACTCTCCTTAGCATTTCTTTCTCCATCACCAATATTATTCTAACTTGATTTATTATTAAGCGTTGTGTTTATTATAAAATGTTTCGATGATATTACAAGTAGAAATTCTAAAATGTTAATTGTATATTATTTTGTCATATGACCGATGTAAAATTCTATTCTCCAACATATACAAAAAATTTTTAATGAAACAGGTGTCTTATCGTGACAATGTTTTAGACAATTAGCTTCGTATGATTTTATATTATTAGCTTAAGACACTACAATAACAATAATTCGTTGCATAAAAATCCATCTCCTATTTCGCGCACACCGATTATAATCTGGTTGTGATTAACCTATTTTGGCCTACTAATAGTTGACATTAATCGTTTGCTTAGTTATTATTTAAAGATAATTTTGGGCAGAAAATCAATATAATTAGAGACCATTTAATTATATGCATCAAGTACATAGATTATTCATCACAATGATATCAATTGTTTCCAAAATCGTCAATTGGTTGATATATATGAGATTTTACTTAGTCGATTTTTAATGTGATAACGAATGGTTCGTTTGGATGTACTTTTAAAATAGCTGAAAGTACTTTGAGAGAAAATATTTTTGGGTTCCAAAAGCATTTTAAGTGCTTTCTACAAAAAACACAAGTTATGTGCTTCTTCCAGGAAGCATTTTAAGTGTTTTTCCAGGATTTACTTGTATATTTACTAAGAATTAGTATTCCAAAAATATTTTCATAAAAAATGCTTTCAGTTATTTTAAAAACACATCCAAACGAGCCATAAGTTGTTTGATACAATAATTTTAGGATAAAATTGTGTTAATAATAAGAGTAATATAGATGATTGGATTATAAATTAAATATCGATTAACGTTCTTATCTCTTATCAGTAACACATAATTTAATTTAAAATTTTGATCTCCCTAACAGCGTCTCAATAATAAATGCATGGAAGTGGAATGACAGCCAATAAATATGTGCGTAATGACGCAATGTTGCATAAGTGAGAAAAAAAAAGCCGTGTGTTTATCGTTTGCTGTGCCGAAGATACATGTGAAAAGACAAGTGTTAGCAACACGGCATTATGTTTGGTATAGTTTGTCTTTGTGTGTGGCGTGGCGCATGCTTACCCACCTCTCGCAATACGACAACGTATACGTCCAAATATTACAAAGCACTCAACCAATATTTTATTTTATTTTATTTTATTTTATTTTGGTCAAATAAAAGTTTATATTAATGGTGTTTGGACGGTTGTTTAATATTTTTAGGCATCAAGTTCAAGGGCACATACAATTTTTGGCTTTTCACATGTGTTTTATTTTTAATCATCAGATAGAATAAATAAAACAAAATTAACGAATATAATTAAATAAGGTTATGTAGGAGGTTGAAAAGAGTATGTGTTTTATCATTTTACCATAGGCTTCAATGTTAAAATAGTCTCTATGTTTTATCCTGTCAGTCAATTTGGTCCGCTTGTCTTTAATTTGGCTAAATTAGTTCCTATGTTTATCTTCCTTAGCCAATCCTAAACAATCTGCTAAAGAATTGTTAAATTATGACAAAAATGTAATCCCGTCGTAAACCCATTAAATGCACGCGAGGTCACATGATTGACGACACTGCTTCAAAATATTTACTCGTCGGATAGTCTTGCGAACATCTAATTTGCAACCCAACAAATAAATGTCTGAGTCTTTTGGCGCGAAAATAGTTTGAGGCGTCGTTGCAAATCATTTGATCTCGCGTGCATTTAATAGGTTTACAGTGATATTATAATTTCGTTTCAATTTTAATGGCGTAAATACGAAGATTAATTTGGCCAAATTAAAAACACACGGAAGAAATTAACCGATAGAATAAAAGAGAAGGGGACCATTTGTCATTTGAGTGTTTTCCTTAATATTATCATGGAGACAAAGACAATACAAGCTGGGAAGCTTCTGTGTGTTTGGTAATGAGGAATGGGTCAGTCCATTGTTGGCATCCAAAGCCAGTTGGCAATTTAAATAAATTTGATCATGTTTTCATTGTTGTTTCACTCACCAACAAATTTTTATTGTTGTCTGATGAAAAGTGAATTTGTCCTTGATCTAGTCCTTGTGTCTTTATCATTTGGATGGCATAATGTTTTTTCTTTTCTAATTACTTTATTATATCACATTGTTTACGATAATTTGTAAGTTGTTGCCGGTTGCAGATTTTATTCGTAATTTACAGAGTTAAACAAGCTTGTAAAGATAAGAAAAGTTTTTTTGACGCGAAAGTTATAGTAAGGTTATTTTTGGTGAACAAATCAGCCGTGGACATTGAACCTAAAACTAATCGATAAAAGATAACGAAATCAAAGACGGAGCTAAAAATTTCTTATATTGGGGGTAATTGGAAAAACAACTAACAAAACCTTATTATGGTATGCCTTATACCCAATATGATAATGGAGATAATTTCAAATGATGATATATATGTGTGTGTGTATCGGCTGTATGTAGCTAAATAATAAATTACTTGAGTAGCGGCATTTGCCCTCAATAGTCCTTTATTAACTCCGTCCACGAACAAAATTCCAAGTTGTTTAAATTACTATAAACATTTTACTTCTTCGATGTGAAACTCATACGTACCAACATCACCAAACAATAACATAAAAACAACTAGCCAAACGATCTAAGAGAATAGCTCTCAACCATGAGGGCCATGTGCCACAATCACATAGTCCGGTGAACATCATCGGGAATATCTGATCAATCATCTATGTTTATGTTTTCAAATTTAATCTATCTTGCATTACTCAGCATAAAGTGTTACCTCAAAGGAATATCTGATCAATCATCTCTTAAAAGCCAAACCATAAGGCCACGTGGCACACTCACACAGTCTGATGAACATCATCAGGAATATCTGATCAATCATCTATGTTTATGTTTCCAAATTTAATCTATCTTGCATCACTCAGCATAAAGTGTTGCCTCAAAGAAATATCTGATCTGTCATCTCCCAAAAGCCAAACCATGAGGGCCACGTGGCACACTCACATAGTCCAGTGAACATCATCGGGAAAATGAGATATTTACTATACCAATAACATGTTACAGTACAACAAATATCATGATACAAATAGTTCAATTCTATAAATAAAAATTCAAATATTTATATTTTTACGCTTGGTGCAAAGTCGTGGTGCACTGAAAAATTACTCACGAGAGAGGAGCTTCGAAGGGGGTTCCACCACCGAGTTCATCGTATCAACCTTTCGGAATAACAGGTGGGCCCCATCCTTAAAACTCTAGAGCTATCCAATCGCCACGCGTTCGTAGCCCACGATGGATTGAACATGCTCCAGATAATACGACAAAACTCAAAGCCCACGTTATAAATAACTTTTATTATTTTTTAAATTTTGTTGAAAAGAGCTCCGTCAATACTCCCCTCAGGCTGTGACAAAAATGGTAAATTGCGGTTTGGCTCCTTGAACTATCATTCCAATTGAAATTAATTTCTCGAACTATTTTTTTGGTAAATTAATTATCTGAACTATTTAAAATCATACAATTAACCCCTTGCCGTTAGATTGCATAATCAATTCCGTCAAATTCAAGGGTAAATTAGTCATTTCATCTTTAATTGTTACTTGTCAGCTATAACCACCAATAAAATTTGACACATGGACACAAAATAATTCAAAATTACATACCATAATGAGAAAACATAAAAAACCAAACGTTTAAATAATGGACCATCCACATTGTTATCACACATTATTTTGTTTTCAAATGTCATAATTACATTGTTGGTTATAATTGACAAGTAAGAATTGATGAATGAATGACTAGTTTTTCTTTGAATTTGACGAAATAGTGGATGGAATATACCGGTAATGGGTCAATTGGCTTATTTCAAATAATTCATAGGGTTAATTTAACAAAAAAAGTTCAGGGATTAATTTTAACTGAAATAATAATTCAAGGAGTCAAATGGCAGTTTACCGTGACAAAAAAATGTTGTCACACACCTTTCCACTACTGGACAAAACCGTGTCGTGCTCAATGGTAGGCTCGTGGTTTCAAGATGTGACAAGGATAAAATCGAAATTTTATCCTGGTTGTTTGGGACGGAACCCTTTGTTGCCACGTGGTATCGCGTCGGATGCACGCGGGAAACTCTTCTCTATTTTTCTTTTTTGAATTTTCTAAAAGTATATTCAGTGCACCAAAAAATTTAGACTCAAAGCTTATATTGTTTTTTGACAAAAAAAAAAAGCTTATATTTTTCTTCTAATTTTCAATTTTGTTATCTTACATATAGTGATGTAATATATATTTGAGACGGTTATGTCTTAAATTAAACTTGTGCGTTGAGTGATACGTATCATTGTGTCTTGTCTTTTGTATTGTTAGTAAAAAAACATATGTAAAAAATAGTATAAAAGTTTGCACATATAATACTTGTGGTATGATGTCATGAGTTAAGAGTAACAAGAAAAAAATGTAGAAGATATATATGAGATGAAAGAATATAGTTCAAAAGTTGTTTTTGGCTTCTCATTTTATAGCGATAATTTTACACATTTTGTTCTTATTACTGAGGAATAGGAAAACAAATTTACTAGTGAAAACATTTTAAAAGAAAAGTATCGCATTGTAAGTGAGATGTTTTAGTTTCGATTCTCATCGAAGACGAATTTGAACTACATTATTGCTAGCTCATTGTAAGACTTAACGCATTCTCCCACCCCTTAGTGTAGATATCAGTTGTTAAAAAAAAATATATATATATACACACACACACACACCAGAAAGTTGAAGTCAAAGCTTTAAATGATAATTTATACCTAAATCAATCCACTATTAATCAACCCAGGATAATATATATCAAAGTTTAAGAAGTGAGTAACAAATGAGATTTGTTCAAGGCTCATATATTTCGAAATGAGGTCATAAACTAAATCATCTAAAATACAATAATGATATAATTTTTGAAGTTTGTAAACACCAAAATAGCAATTGAGATTCGCTCTGGATCTAACTATCTAGAATCCAAGGACTAGACAATTTGGACCACTCAAATTGAATCCGACTGTCCCCAATTCACTAGCCAACCTCACACAAACTAAGTGCTCCAATTTCTCTTTTGCACAAGCCAAAGATCCGAATTTCTTCGTCCTTAAACTCCGAAAAATAAGGTTGGGGAGGATCCAAATTTCTAAAATAGCAAAACATTTACAACGACATTTTATTGTTTATGAGAAAATAGAAAATAATTAAATAAAAAAGAAGTGCCAAAATACAGTGTGAAGCCAAAACATAGGTGTCAGTAGAGACCACGCCACAAGCCACACCCTTCTCTCTCTCTCTCTCTCTCTCTCCCCTCCCTCTCCCCTCCCTCTCTCTAACGAGAGATTTTTCAGTGTTCTCATCACACGAAACAGTACACCATGTGTCTCTAGGTAAATGATTGGATATGTGTGTTAAAAGATTAATAACTTAAAAATTAAAATTTTCCACCATTTACATAAAAACACGCGGCGTACCATCTTTTTTCACGTCACAACTAAATTTTTTCCCTCTCTAACTTAAAAAACCAGAAGCAGGAAGCAAAAATAAAATAAAAAGGGGCTTTTAGATCTAGGTACAAAAACATTGAATGTTTTTAGGAGTGAGTCAAGTTATTTAATTATATATTTTTATCTTTTTTATACTCATTTAATATTTTTTAAAAATATTAAAAATCAATATGAAATATTTTAATATTATGCATTTTCCAACTCCAAAATATCTAATTAATATCTTATAACAAAAAAACTAATATACTAACATAAATCTATCTGCAAAACATTCTACCCTAACTCAAGTAGCAAATATATGAATGTATATTATACTTATAAGTGAGATATGAAACCTAACTAAAAGGTAAAAAAAACATAATATACCTACAAACAAGACACATTAATCTGTGATAGGTTGACTATGAAAAAAATCTATCATATATGTAGATAAATACAATTAACCTGTGATATATATTGATTATAAAAATTAAAATAAAATCCATAAATGGGTCAAAGCAGGAGAAAGAACAAGAAATAACAAAAAAAAGAAATAATCAAAGAGATAATTATGAAGAAATTTGATTTTTACAATAAAATTTTTCATTGAAGAGATAATTATTGATAATAAAATAATTAAGAAATTGAACTTATTTTAATAAACTGGACTATTATTGACTCAAAAAATTGAACTTATATCAAGTTTTTCTAAATAAAAATTAGAAAAAGTGGGTCCCATTGAACAGTTTAATTCGGCCGCCTGCTTTGTCGTCTGTCTCGTCTCCGTCTCCACCACCGTCGTTCCTCTGCGTTTGACTCTCCCTCTCTCTCTCCCTCTCTCTCTCTCTTAAATTTGGACTCTCTCTTTCTCTCTCTAAACAGTGATATCTTTTCTCTCTCCCCTCCCGCTTTCTTATTTCTTACAAGTGTCGTCTCATCACTCTTCTTTCAGTAAACCCAAAACGAGGAATCAAAAAATTCAATCCGATTCAAGTACAACAAACCCAGCACTTCACACAGCAGAGAGAAACAAAAGTCCACTGCACCTTTCAGTAAACCCATCACGTCCTGTCCGCAAACCCAGCAGCTCTGCTCGTATGTCCATCAAAGGGGTCATTTCGCTCAGGAAAAACCTCTTCTTGCTGGGTTTCTGAAAATCTTGCTGGGTTTGAGAGACACAGAGATTATAGAGACATGGCTGGTAGTAATGAAGTCAACGTCAATGAATCCAAGGTAGCTCCTCTCTCTCCTTATTGTTCTCAAATTTTACCCCTTTTTTTCCTCTCTGTTTCTAAATTGGGTTGCCTGGCAAGGCGACGATTAACTCCTCGACGTCGTGATAACCATTTCGTTTTTAGTTTTTCGGACTTTCATTTGGGTCAAAATCCAAAAAATTTAGTTGGATTCTTTTCTTTTTTTTTTTATCCTTTTTGGTTTGGTTTCAAGGGGTTTGAATTTTCGTAGTTCTTTCTAATTCTTCCATTTTTGTTGTTGAAGGTACAAATTAGAGTTTCATTCGGTAAAATTTTGCAAAACAAGGAGTTTTTTTATGGATTAATTTCTAATCTGTCTAATTCTTTCCTTTTTTTTTGGCAGAAAGTTGTTCCGCTCAACACATGGATACTAATCTCCAATTTCAAGCTAGCTTACAACCTCCTCCGCCGCGCTGACGGAACGTTCAACCGCGTGCTGGCGGAGTACCTCGAACGGAAAGTCCCCGCCAACATAACTCCGGTTGACGGGGTTTTCTCGTTTGATCACGTCGACACAGCCACCGGCCTCCTCAACCGTGTTTATAAATTTTCTCTCGGAAACGAGTCGCAATGGGGCATTCCGGATCTTGAGCATCCCTTGAACACCACCAAGGTCGTCCCGGTCATAATCTTCTTCCACGGCGGAAGCTTCACACATTCCTCCGCCAACAGCGCCATCTACGACACCTTCTGCCGCCGCCTTGTCAACACTTGCAAGGCTGTTGTAGTCTCTGTAAACTACCGCCGTTCGCCTGAACATCGGTATCCTGGTGCTTATGAAGACGGATGGGCGGCTCTCAAGTGGGTGAACTCGAGAAAGTGGCTGCAGAGCGGGAAGGGTAAGGACTCGAAAGTTCACGTTTACCTAGCTGGAGACAGCTCGGGCGGCAACATTGCTCACCACGTCGCGGTCAAGGCGGCAGAAGCGGAGGTTGAGGTGCTCGGAAACATCCTTCTCCACCCTATGTTTGGGGGGCAGAAGAGATCAGAAACAGAGAAGAGATTGGACGGGAAGTACTTCGTAACAATACAAGACCGTGATTGGTACTGGCGGGCATTTCTGCCCGAAGGCGAAGACAGAGATCATCCGGCGTGTCACGTTTTTGGCCCGAGGGACAATAGCCTCGAGGGCTTGAAATTTCCCAAGAGTCTTGTTGTTGTGGCTGGTTTCGATCTTATGCAAGATTGGCAATTGGCTTATGTGGAAGGGCTTAAAAATGCACGGCAGGATGTGAAGCTTCTCTTCTTAAAGCAGGCGACGATCGGGTTCTACTTCTTGCCGAACAACGAGCATTTCTACTGCCTCATGGAGAAGATGAAGAGCTTCGTGAATCCTGACTGCTAATAGATTGATTCTACTTAACTTTGCCCGCAAGGCAGCCATTGATACATAGCAAAAAAGCTTGACATTTTTACTTGGATGCTCTGTCGTGTGTAGTTGTAAGATTGTCTAGTATTTACGTACTTTATTTACCATTTTGTTGCGGTAATTTGAGAGTTCTGTTCTGCTGCCTTGGAAGGATCGGAACTCGTTTACTGGATTCGGCATAGCCACTGGATGTAAGAGCGTACATCCAGCCATGTTTGATGGTAAGCATCGTTGTAGAACTTGCAACGGGGATGCTGGTGGCATCCCAAAAACATACGACAGTGCGTGATGGCTTGGGATGCCGCCAGAGTGGCATTCCCGGTGTATGTAAGTTCCTCTCGAAGCGTTTGGTGGTTGATTAATATGTTGTTTAGGACATGGATTTTATTGTAAGCACTACTAATTTGAAAAATATGAACTGTGGAGCATAATGCTTCTTGTGTATGAACATAAAATGTTATACTTTGTCTACTGTATTAGGTTAAATTAGGCTTAATTATAAAGATTTCGTTTGATATTTGAACTTAATCTCGATTCCTAATCTTCCATTAATGCTTTGTTTAGCTAGTAATCTGGTTTGTTTTTCTTTTGATTTTTCTGGTTTTTTGCCAACTTCAATCACGCCTTTCTAGTGAGGAGCTTTGACTCTGTTTGCCTTTTGTGTCTTTATGCGTGACATGATAGATTATGCTTGATTTGAGTGCATGCCTTTTTGCATGTTTTATCAGGATGTCCATTTTTCACCGCGATTAAATAACGAGAGATTCTTACATGTAATCGAATATATTAATAATTATGTGTACGATTTCTATAACACGTATTCAGTGAAGAGAAATGCAGATATGTGAGAATAGCCGCATGTACAAGATGATATATCATGTGTTGAGAGCGTTGAATGCAAAAAAACAAAAAGATTTATACAAACAACTTGAACATATTCCTTGTATCTAAAACTCTTGTAATTCAGTATCTACAATCACGTGATCGACGTTGTAAATGTAAGGACACATCATATATAAAAAAGGTTGATACAAAAGGACATGTATCTTCGATTACACAGCAAAATCTCTATTGAACAAAGCGTTTATTCGCATTGTTTAATTCATGCGAAATTTCGATGCAAAGTGTAATCAACCGCGCCATCCTCACCACCACACAAATTGAGATAGTGGCATATGACTTGAGGAAAAGTAAGTGATTATTTCCACTCCTTTTAGCAGATGAAACATTTCTTTTTTGTGTTCCATTTAAGGATTTAAAACCATCAAAAAGATGGTGCCAAAAAATAGATAAAAGATGGGGGAATTTTCTTTTATTCATCAGAAAAGACATGAAAATTGAGTGAGAAAAAATGATTGGAGCATAGTTTGTAATCATGGATTTCTTCACCTCCTCTCCATCTCTTTGGGTATATTCTTATTCCGGAGAAGAACTTAGAACGAGCTCACTATCATCTATTGTTTTAGATAGATAGCGCGTTATTGGGTGTATATTTATTCTCCACAAAGTAATTACTATTAGACTAGAACGCACAAGAGCGATAAATTCATTTTATGTTAGTTTTTATCCGTAAAAATACATATTTCGATCAATTCACTCTGGATCTCTGTGTTTGGACCGCACGGACCAAGAGATCTGGACAGTTCAAAAAATAGAGAAACAGATTTAAGCTGTTCAAGTTTTTATATTTTTGTGAAGTGGGCCGATGAGACAAGTTAATAACAATCAGACAAGTCAATAAGAATCAGAAGATTAAAATTAAATTGTCCAAATCTCTTGATATGCGATCTCTGAACACAGAAACTCGGAGTGGATCTCAATTCGTATTTCGGATTTGGGGATAATGGCAAATGCATAGAATTGGTTTGTTTTTAGGTGGTGGGGAGAGTCATCTTGTTGGAAGTGGTTGGGAATTTTGGATGTATTCCAAAGGGACCACATATGAAAACCCATGGATAAAAAACAAACAAGTAAACAAGCAAACAAATTTATTAAGATTTTTGGGATTTGCTTTTGAGTGCTTAATGGCCACTAAGTGGTAGAAAAACACAGCCAGGCTTTGGACAATGACATGGAACCCTGTCCTTACTTGACTCATGACTCTCCATTGCATTGCTTTACAAAGGTTGAATGTATTCTTATGCTTATCCGATCCCCAAAAGTTTAGACGGAGATGGGTTACTCTCGTCATCAACGCTAGGATAACATCCATAACCTCAAGTTAAAGGGATTTACGCTTGACATCTAATTGCTAGCTGCGATTGGTATGGATTTGCATTGAAATTTACAGATCGCGCATCAACGAGGACTGCTGGCAGCAACACTCAAACCTTGGTGGGGCGACACACAAGGCAAAGTCATTACCAGCTAAGCCAACCCTCGTTGGAAACTGTGCTTATGCTTTAATTAGGTTTCGTCAAATTCTTTCATTCACTTTATTATTTATTGGGAACTCTGCTTGCTCTTTTTTTGTTAATGAGTTATTCATTTTATGTACGTACAAATTATAAGAGAGTATGTTAAAAGTACAAAATAAAAATATTCCGCATATACATTAGACTGTGATTGTTTACATGAAAAAAGTATTCCTTATATGCAAACAATAATCTACAGAAAAGAAATTCAGCCTCGACTATAAGGAGACGAACCAATTAATATCTGTGTGTTTCTACTATGAACCTTGCATGACTCTTTTCGTTTAAAGAGTCATTCCATACGTACATAATCTAAAAGCGAAAGATTAAAAACATAACGTGTTAGATTATGATTTGTTTATAAGAAAACAATACTTCTTGTATCATAGATAAATACGATTTATAACAAGATAAACCAAATCCGAATTCTCAGCTACAAAACAGACAAAACACATTGTTCGGACCAAACGACCAACACGTGTGGAACATTGTTAGCGTGAACGAGAGGTTTCTTGGTCGACTTGTCATGGTTTATTTCTCAACGTCGAATTGTGACTTGTCCTTTGTTGATTAGTTGTTAATGTTTGGAATTATTCCCTAATACGACACATTAAGTCCTTGTCAACAAAATCAACTTTTTCTTAATGGCGATGTGCAGATAACGACAAAACCCTTAATTTGTTTTCGGTCTCCACCTCCCCTTCACTTTTCCCGCGCTTAATTAATCTAGTTTTTTGGTGGGTCCTCCCGGTTCACATCTCGTTTTTGTCTTATGTGGAAAATTTTGGAGGTTTATTTTTCTTTACTTTTTAATGTTTAATTTTGTTGGTTGAATGATTAAGAAAAAGGTTTTCCTAATAATTAGATTTAGGAGGACATTAATTGGTTAGGTCTTGTTTCAAACTTTCACCCATTATGGAATAAAAAGCACCATCTCAAGCAAGTTCCTTGTTTTAGATCTTTCTCTTTTCTTTCAAAAGGAAAATGAGTGAGTGAGTCGTTTCTTGATTTGTGCGTACTATTGTTACGTGTTAGTGTAGTTTTGTTCTAACTTTATTGAATATTAGTGGTGGGTGTTACTTTATTGAATGTCAGTTATTCTTTCAGTGCTTTTGGATTTCGATGAAGATACTACCGTATCACCATGCCATTTGCCGAGCAAGTTCATTATTAGATTTTCCACTTGTGTTTGAAAAGGAAAATGAAATATTGGGTTGGTTTTAAAATTTTATTGTCAGTAATCGTTCTAGCTTTATTGGATGCCAGTGATCGTTTCAACTATATTGAATGTCAATGGTCGATCTACTGTTCTTGGATGTTGATGAATACGCTATATCACCATGCTAAGCAACTTCTTTATTTAGACCTTTCACTTTCTTTCAAAATTGGTTCATTTCTAAATTTGTACGTTTCGATTTTATGTATTTCCAACTTTATTGAATGGCAATGATCGTTCCAACTATATTAAATGTCAGTAATTGATTTAATTTTTTTAAATGTCTACGAAGATACTGTTGTATCACTATACCAAACAACTTCTTTATTTAGATCTATTTTTAGGGTTGGCTACATATTTATTTAGATCTTTTGCTTTTCTTTGAAAGTGAGAATGCAACAATGGGTCAATTATAAATTATAAGTGTTATTTTTATGTATATGCATAATCTCGCTCCAACTTTATTACGTGTCAATGATCGTTTCAACTGTATTGAATGTTAAAAATCGTTCCAAGATGTAGACGAAGATAACGTCCTATGTAATTCCAAAACATTTATACAAAAAAGGGTTTTCTACCAACATCATAACAAAGAGAGGACAAGACATTCGAATTAGTAAAGAATCCAATTTCAGGATAAGAATAAAATTTTGGAGATTTGTAATTTACGAAAAGCAAAAAGGAAAAAAAAAGAGAGATTGAACCCATAAAAATAAGGTAGTTTTAACGAAACACTCATGGTACTGTTCACTTTTAACGAAAAACCACATTTTTACCTTTACCTGACACTATTCACTATACCTTTAAAAATGGCTTTTCGTTAAAAGAGATTTTTTTTAGGAAAACTAATGAAAAGAGCTTGAAAACTTTGAGTTTTAACGATAAGGACAAAATAAAGGGTAAAATGAATAGTACCAGATTTGACTTTTTAGTGTAAAAATGTGATTTTTCGTTAAAGTGAACAATACCGCGGGCTTTTCGGTAAAACTCCCTTTTTTTTTGGACTTTTCATTAGTTTTCCTTAAAAATAAAGCATGAGGGAAACGACAATCCTTTATATATGAAACGACAGACGACGGATTAACAATTATAATTACTAGGAATGCTATCCTTTGCAATATGCTCCAAGGAATAGTAGAGTGTTTCATGTGTGTGAAATCATACCGGACCGAGAAAACGGAAGAAAACCAAACCGAACCAAACAACAATTTCGGTTCGGTTATTAATTTTGTCAAAAATCCAAACCGATTGAAACCGAATCTACCCCTAGCCTACCGCCTTTCAAACAAGGCAAGGACTAACTCTTCACTTTTCTAAAATACATTAGTAGAGTGAGTCACAAATACCGGAACTTTCTGATGGAAGAGGCAGCAGCAACCATCTGTGAAACTTTTGAGGTCTTGGTGAGACTTATTTGGTTTCCATAGGCATTCTGCGCGCTTCGGAACCCTTGTTCCATGAAGTAATGTACAGGTTCTGCAACCCAGCACGGTCAATCAATTGTATGTATATGTGAAACCAATCGGATATAAACTGATGACAAACTGAAATAACACAAGTTTCAAAAGCAATCATATCATCTGGCTTGATATATAGAAATACATATAAAGAAGTTAAACAGTGTTTAGAGAAATATGCAGAACGATTAAATTCCCTCATTCAGGGGCAGTTGCATGAGGGCCAGTCATGTAATTACGGCATCCAAGGAATCATGTAATTACGGCATCCAAGTAATCATGTAATAACAGCAGCAACATCCATAAGCTTGTTAAAGTTACCTAGTGTTGGAGGTAATGGTGTAAAATTTGTTCTAATAGACTTCACTAACAGTGTCTATATTTTGTTCCTTTGTTGGCATCGCATGCATTGCTGGCTCGAGAAAAATGAAATTCAGGTTTAGCTGCAGGTATACTATATACAACACATCCAGGAGTGATCTCTTGGCAAGACCACTGACTACATATGCACTCACACTTTAAGAATACTTGTTCCACGATCAACGGAACGTGGGTTACTAAGGCAGCACATCACACTATTCACGAAATGTACATCTAAAATGTAATGTTCTTGAATTCCAATGAATCCAAATTCATCCAATGCAGTGATATGCCATCATAAAATCATAACTAATCTCAAAATCCACACATAACTATCAAAGAATCAGAGAGAAATTTAGTTTCTAGTGAAGTTCAGTTCAACCAATGATAGATAGGCCATAAATCATTCAACTACAACTAATTGATTCTACAAATTGCTGATTTATAGAAGAAATTATTGCATTACTCCTAGGAATCAAGATGCGTCAGCACAAACTACTTCAATCAGATCGCACTTTGACTTCTCAAGTGTCTACCCGAAGAATGTGATCAATAATTTCTTCCTTTCAATCAGCATAGGGTGCCATCAATATGACATGTTGGTCAATTCGATGGGTAGGGGATGAAAGATTAATTTTGGGTAAATTACCAAAAACTACCTCAACTATTGGGTCTGAACATTTTCATACCTCGTCTTTAAAAAATTTCAATGTTATACCTTATCTTCGAATTTGTTGCAATGTCATACCTTCCGTCAGCCTTCCGTCAATTCATCCGTTACTGATGACGTGGCATGCCACGTGGCAAATTTTATATTAAAAAATTAATAAAAAAATATTAAAAACAAAAAAAAATTAATTAAATATTAAAAAAAAAAAAAATTTTCCTTCTCTCTCTCTTTTTTTTTCTCTTGTTCTCTCTCCTCCTTCTCCGCCTGCTCCTCCTTCTCCTCCTGCTGCTTCTTCTTCTTCGTCCGTCTCCCCCTCCCCCTCCATCCCAATCCCCTGCAAACCCAGAAAGAAGAAGAAGGAGGAAGAGGAAGAGGAAGAAGAAAAAAAAAAAAAAAAAAAAAAAAAAAGAAAACCCGAACCCGTGCCCAGAAGAAGAAGAAGAAGAAGAATTCTTCTTCTTCGTCCGTCCCCCCCCCCCCCCCCCCCATCCCAATCCCCTGCAAACCCAGAAAGAAGAAGAAGGAGGAAGAGGAAGAGGAAGAGGAAGAAGAAGAAGAAGAAGAAAAAAAAAAAAAAAAAAAAAAGAAAACCCGAACCCGTGCCAAGAAGAAGAAGAAGAAGAAGAAGAAGGAGAGAGAAGAAGAAGAGAAGAAGAAAAAAAAAAAAAGGGCCGAACCCGTGCCCAGAACCAGAAGAAGAAGAAGAAGAAGAAGAAGGAGAGAGAAGAAGAAGAGAAAAAAAAAAAAAAAAAAAAAAAAAAAAAGGGCCGAACCCGTGCCCAGAAGAAGAAGAAGAAGAAGGAGAAGAGAGAAGAAGAAGAAGGAGAAGAAGAAGAAGAAGAAGGAGAGAGAAGAAGAAGAGAAAAAGAAAAAAAAAAAAAAAAAAAAAAAGGGCCGAACCTGTGCCCAGAAGAAGAAGAAGAAGGAGGAGAGGAGAAGAGAAGAGAGAGAAGAAAAAAAAAGAGAGAGAAGGAAATTTTTTTTTTTTTTTTTAATATTTAATTATTTTTTAATATTTAATTATTTTTTTAATATTTAATTAACTTTTTTTTTAGTTTTTAATAATTTTTTAATATAAAATGTGCCACATGGCATGCCACGTCAGCATTTTAACAGAATAATTGACAGACAACTGACGGGAGGTATGACATTGCAACAAATTCGAAGATAAGGTATAACATTGAAATTTTTTAAAAACGAGGTATGAAACTGTTAATGACCCAATAGTTGAGGTAGTTTTTGGTAATTTACCCATTAATTTTTGACAAGAAAATCTTGTTGAGCGGATTTATTGTCTTGAATGAGTCGAGTGTGGCACTCATCCAGATGATGAGATCAAAATGTTCAGTCACCTAGCATCTTAGAAAAGGAAGGAGAAAGAAAGAGGACACTGAAAACAATAGAGAACCATAGGATTCTAACAGTCATATTAACAGGAAATAGTGTGCAACCATTCTGAGCAGATAAGCGGGTACATGCCACAAAAAATCAGGCAACTACCGACTAAAGGGAAAAGGAGTCAATACCAACAAGCCACTTTCTGAGTGAGGATGTGTACCTGTGAATAATGTTGAACCCCTGTTGTTTCTTATGAATTTGATGAACCATTCACAATACTCTCTGAAAGGTTTACGCAATTTCTGCCATCCAAAAAGCTCTACCAAAGTGACGTGGAGAATCATGATAACAATGAATCCAAGGGCATTTCATATCCATGCTTCCACATTGATCCTAAAACTTGTGCCACCTTATATCTTTGACCACACATTAAGTAGGCATTGTACAGTATCACAAATGTCTTTTTGGTACAGGGCATGTTTAAATTCTCCATCTGAATAAGCACATTCTCCATTTCCTTTAAGCGGTTTTGTGCTGCATACATGACCATCTGACAATGATATAGGGACCTGCAAGTTCTCCACCTAGCAAATTCTGCACGCTTCACAAAACTTTCAAGTCTGTCCACTTCATTGCATCGGAAATAACTTGAAATTATACATCGCATCACACCTGCAGTATGTACAGCGGTTTTGCGCTCAAATGCCTCATTTATTGACTTCTCCATCACCTCCAAGCAATCCTCTTGAGCATAAACTTTAATCAGATTCACATGCAACCAAGGTCTATATTCATTTTCTGGTATAAGTTTCATTAGTTTGTGAATCTTTTCCACTCTGTCTGTCACAGAACTCTTGCAATATGCACATATCATAGCTCTTATCAATGGAATTTCCTTATCATCTACGTGATGTTTTACCAACTCATATGTTTCCTCCATCTTTGCCAAATTACCTGAATGAGCATACCCTCGAAGCATTAGCAAGTGGGTGCTAATATCGGGAATAACAGGGTCCTCCTTCATCTTTTGGAAAGTTTTTTCCATACTATTCCACATCCAAGCTGTTACATATCCAGCAATCAAATGATTGTATGTGCTTAAATTAGGCGACAAACCTAAATCCTTTAAACCCCGGACAGTTGCCTCCATATGGTCAACCAGCATCAAACGACCAAATACAGAAATAAGAATGTTGTACGTTACAATTGTAGGACAGCAATCTGGTTCCTTCTTGAGGTCCCGAAACAAAGACTGACATTTAGCAGTATGACCATTGAACATATAGGCACTCATCAGTGCATTATAAATAGAAGTTGTCTTGATCCGCTTGTTTATAGCCTCGGTAAATAACTCAAGGGCAAGTTCTACATTCTTAGCTTTACCAGCTATCATAATAGCCTTGGCATATTCCTCTGCACTCATAGAAGTGCTACTAGAAACCTGCTCCCGCTGTCTTCTCCACTCAAAAACCTATAACATAAGCAAAAAAAAAGATAAAAAGGAAAATAGATAGTTAAACAGCAACATTTCCAAAGAGATTTTACCTGAGATTAACATGGGCAAAGCACGGTAAAGATTAACCATATTTTCAACAGACGCAAGCATATCTCATGTAAACCAAACCAATCCATTGTATTCCCGTCTTTTCATAGTCTTAAAACTAGATTATTAACACCATAAACCCTAATGGGAATAGACCGGTCTTGCATTTCATAAAATCTGATTCCAAGTTAGTGCAACAAAAGTGTACATACTGTGAATGGCAAACTGAAAATGTAATATGTTATCCGTCGAAAACTCCTACTTTGAGCAGAAAATGGACCCATATAGAATTACAGACACAGAGTTAACAAATGCATAACAATGGCCATTTAGTGGACTTTCATGCTGCATAATTGTACATACAACCAAGAAAAGAACACTAATTTACGAGTTAAGTAATCGAAAACTCATACTAAAACCAAAAAGCTTCAAACTTTAAATCTGAAGTCTCAAACTTTTATATCAGAAATTACCTCCAGAGCCAATTGAGGCCACGAACGCAGCTGATTCAGAAGCTCAACGACACCCTCTCCGTCCTTCCATTCCCACAGGGAGGAACATCCCTTCTCTTCCAAAACCCTAACAATCTTCTCAGAATCCCCAATATTCTGAACCAATTCGTCCCTCAACTCCGACGCCGTCCGGGCCAGATCCTCCCTGGCCCTCAGGTCTTGCGGCGAGGGCTTGTCTCTGAACAAGTCAATGATGCTCGAGATGGAGATGAGCGCAGAAGAAGAAGACGGGGCGGCGGAGGAGGAGTGGGTCTGAGCATTGACGTCGCGGGTTAATCTGTAACTTGGGGAGTTGGTGAGGGTGAAAGCGTAAGGGGGGTGTTGTAGGGTTTTGGAGGCGGCCGCGGCGGCGGAGGATCTGTGACGGGAGAGGAGCTCAGATTGGGCGGCGTCCGATAGCTTCCAAACTCGCTTCATTGGTTGGTGCTGTGAGTGGTGACCGTTGTGCGCGTGTTATGGGGTTTTACCAAGGGTTTTTCTCTCTGTCTGATCTTCTGCTCCACAAACGCTTGGATTTTTATTTTTTTTATTTTTTATTTTTTATTTTTTATTTTTTATTTTATACGAGTAATATTAGAGACTGAAAAATCAAACATCTTTTTTTTGTCAAACGATAAATTTTTGTAGTTTAAAAAAAAATATACATTCTTGTTAGGCTAGCTAACTTTCATCCGCACAAACCCTCCAAATTAAAATCACCATAGGAATATTGTGGTTAGAAACGAATTTTAAGTCTGTATTTAATATTGCATGTTTTGGGTTCAATATATCAACGTTGTAGTCACACTTATTATAGCATCATATACCCATATGACAGTTTAAAAAAATCGATCTTGTTCAAGCCCAAATAGGATGATGCTATATGTTCGTACTTTTTTTATTTTCTGCACAGTCTTCTTAATTTTCGATCGTCGAATCGAATGAATTAAAGAAATTAAATGATAGAAACTTAAAAATCAATTTGTGAGAGCTAAAAATAAATGTGTAGACAATACCAACCCCAATAATATACCAGAAGATGACATGGCTACCAAGGCCCGTCGCCAACCTACAAAAAGACTCACAAAAAGGAGAAAATAACATTCAACCACTTAGTACTATGATTTCGTGATATTCCTCTTCACTTGTAAATGAGAGGCCTTAGGTTCCATTCTCGTCAAAGGCGAATTTGAACCACATTATTATGGCTAGCTCAATGTGAGGTTTAGCCAACTTCCCCACTCTCTTAGGCCATCTCCAACCCTTGGGCTAAAAACCAAATTTTTTAGTCCGGAAATTTAGCTTTTAGTCCAGAAACAGCTTTCTGCTCCAACCCTTATGGCCTAAAATTTTAGCCCGGGATTATTAAAAAATGAACTTAGGCTAATTTTTTTTCTTAAATTAACTTTAAAAAAAAATTATGTAGACTATCGTAAATTAATTTTATGAACATTTTAATCTAAAAATATTTAAATTCCGATAAATATTGAAAGGGTAAATTACATAGTAGCCCCTCAGGTTTGAAATCTATTACAACCCCATACAACATCTTTAAAACATTTCACTTTCATACCTCACGTATTATTTTATTTCAAAATAATACATCCGTTACATTTTCCATCCATGAATCCGTTAAGTGCTGATGTGGCTGCCACGTGGCTGGCAAATGTATGCCATGTGGCAAAAATAATAATTTTTTATTTTTTAAAAACACCTGAATCTTCTAAAAAAAAAAAAAAACCGAAACCCATGTCTTCCCCATCCCCAGCAGCATTCGTTCTTTCAAAAAAAAAAAAAAAAAAAGATCCACATCCATGCACCGGGGGGGGGGGGGGGGGGGGTCGCGAGGCCGTTCTCGGTTTTTTTTTTTTTTTTCCCTCTTCTTCCTCTACCTCTTCTTCTTCTTCTTCTTCTTCTTCTTCTTCCAGATTGCAGGGTTTTTTTTTTTTTTTTTCTTCTTCTTCTTCTAGATTGCAAGGGGGAAGGAGCTGGCTCGCGGTCACGCGCTGCGCGCGGGGGGGGGGGGGGTGGGTCGCGAGGCCGTTCTCGTTTTTTTTTCCCTCTTCTTCTTCTTCTTCTTCCAAATTGCAGGTTTTTTTTTTTTTTTTTTCCTTATTCTTCTTCTTCTTCTTCTAGATTGCAGGTTTGGAGTTGCAGGTTTTTGGGTTAGGATTTCATTTTTTTTTATTGAGAAAATTCAGGTTTTAAAAAAAAAAATTAAAAAATTATTTTATTTGCCACGTGGTGTATATGTGGCAGACACGTCATCACTTAACGGTTCAGTTAACAGATTTTTTAACGGTTGTATGAAATTGAAATAAAATGATAAGTAAATATATGAAAGTGAAATGTTTTAAAGATGTTGTATGAGGTTGTAATAGACCTCAAACTTGAGGGGCTACTATGTAATTTACCCATATTGAAAAATCACTAAATATTTCGACAAAGCAAGCCTTCAAATTTCATAAACCACATAAACTTAATACAATCGAAAATTCATAAACTACATAAACTTAATAATGATATCCACCATCTTGATTTTGTGATGGTGGACTTGGGATATAACCTTCAAATGAATTATCATCTTGAAATATACTCATTATGGCATCCCATGCAAAATTTCTCTTTGATTACCACGTAAGTACTTCTTCCTCTTTGAAGTGTATTTATTGAGGTCCTCCATCATCAAATTTATTTTGAACCTCTCTTTCTCCCTATCCCCTTCTTCCTTCATTTGCAAACACATTCGGGCCGCTTCTTCGTGGCGAGCGTTATGGGTTTCGCTCAATTTTGCAATTTCGGTAGCAATGTGTCCACTCGAAGGATCTTGGGACTTCCCTTTTCTCTTTACTTCCCTTTGCTTATCTCTTCCCGATGGCCTTACAAAAGAAGGAGTTCCATTTCATCGACATCTTCATTGACACCTTCATCCCTGGCATTTGTCGGTGCGGCTTCACGTTGAAATAATCTTCCCCATTGTTGTCCGCATTGGTTCCCCACCTCGAACAATCCTTGAGGACGTCCCAACCATGTTGCAACTTAAAACTTGATTTTTTGGTGTTACTCTTGTCTTGTAAATTTCCATTGCTTTGTCACCCTATGCAAAAAATACATAAAAAACAATTAGTTACAAAATAATATTATGTACATGACAAATAAAATATCAATAAAAAAACTCACAACTTCTGTGGCGCTCCTTCCACTAGCCATGCCAACCACAACTTTCTCTAAGCTTCCCTTCCATAAAGTGCATGCTTTGTTGATAGTTTTCGACTTATCGTAAACACCACCAGCGTCCCTCCCGTCGCCGTTGCAGTTTTCTTGAAACTTTGCAATGATTTTATCCCACAAAACCTTTTTATTTTGATTTGTGCCAACTGCACAATCTTCGCTAACAGAAACTCATGCCAAGCATAAAGCAACATCTTCCTCACACGTCCAATTAAGACCTCTAATATGCTCTCTTGCCGTTGCCATGTTGAACAATTTGGAAATGGAAAGAAATGGTAGAAAGATAAATTGGAAGAATTGTAGGAGAAATTTGAGTTTTGTATGAATGTTTGAACAAATACATAGGTATTTATAGAGTTTTTTTGGTGAATTTGAGTTAAATAAATTTTTTAAATTATTTTAGCCCGTGGATTTAAATTTGGACCGTTAGATCTTTTTCTTTTTTTTACCGTTAGATTTGATTATATTCGATCTCAGCTGTTAGATTTAATGTATTTTAAAATTACATTTTTTAAGAAAAATTAAATTTGGACCGTTGGATCAACCAACGGTCCAAAAAGCCCAGCCGTTGGGTTGGGTTTGGTGGCTAACACACGTGCTGACAGCGGGGCCCACTCTATCAGGCATTGAAGGGCTCAGCCCGCGTGGGGCGAGTTGGTTGCGTGATCAGGCCGAGAGTGGGTTGGGAAAGGGAGAGTCCACACGTTTCTAGGCTACTTCTTGGGGGGAATTTGGCCCTCAATTGATATTTGGCTTTTAGCCCAAAGATTTGGCTTGGCTTGGCTTGGGTTTGAGGGGAGTAATATGGGGAAATTTGGCATTTAGCCCAAGGTTGGAGAGAGTCTTAGAGTAGATAATATTATTTGTTTAAAAATAAATAAATAATAGCAATCAAGCCTTATCCCATTAAGAAAAAAAAATAATAGCAACAACCAAACCTTATCCCACCAAGAAAAAAAAAATAATAGTAATAACCAAACCTTATCCCATTAAGTAGCGGCGACTGTATGAATTCTAGAATGTCACTGCGTTCGGCATTGCGTCAAATTTTCCGTTAGCTCCAAGTACCACATATCTTTTGTTATAGTCGCTTCCCTAGTGTTCGTTGATCTTCCTCTACTCTTTTGCCCTGAGCCTTCGTTTCATAGTTGCATCTTCTAATTGGAGAATTTGTAAGTCTTCGATGTGTGACCACTCCTACTTTACCTTGGACATCCTCGTTTTTAATCCTATCATTTCTCCTGTGCCTACACATCTAATAAAGCATTCTTATCTCTGCTACACTTAATTTTTGTATGTCTTTGTTTTTATAGCTCAACATTCCATGCCATAAAAGCATTGCTAGTCTTATTGTTGTCCTATAAAAAAAATTCTTGAGCTAAAGTTGCATACATAACACACCCAATGCATTCTTCCACTTCATCCATCCAGCTTGTATTCTATTATTGTGTTCTCTACCTAATTCTTTGTTTTTTTGCAAGATAGATTCAAGATAACTAAAGGGTTTACTCATTGGTACTTCCTGATCTCCAATCCTGCTCACTTTTTACTGTGCTCAAACCGGACAACGAGTCAGTTTCGGGTGACGATCTAATTTTAGCACAAATTTATGTCATAGAGATTCGACGTGATGGGCCGTTTAAGATAAACTTGCATCCGTAAAACCGGTGGAGTAAGAGAAAAAGAAAGACAAAAAAAAAAAAAAAAAAATAACGAAGGCCCCGAGCTGCCACGTGGGGCGTCAATCCGTCAGCAGCGAGTAGGCAGTGAATTCTGCAGGCACTCTTATCGACCAAACCCAACTCCAAAAAAGTCTCCATCCATTAATCCAATTATTTCACAAACTCCATGAATTCATAGTTTGTGTGATATACTGATACTCTGAATCCTGAGTATCCATTAATCCACCTCCAAATTCAATGAACCCTGTGCTAGCTTATCCAAAAATACAACAAAAAGTCCCCATCTTTGTGCCCAGTTCATCACTCTTTCCAAAGAGGTAAGCAAGAATTTCTCTCTCCTTCCTTTGATTTTCTTTAAGTTTTTGCATAGAGATCGATCGAACTGGCAATTGGGTACTTACTTCTTAATTCTCGAAAACCATTTAGTTTAATTTGTAGTCCGAGGATGAAAGTGTTCTTGGATTTAAGGTTTTTGGGTTGGGAGATTGTTCTTATATTTGTAGAATTTCCCACAAAAGTTAGTAGCTTGAGGTGCATGATAGAAAATAATTAGGACATATATTGTTGATGGTATGGAAAATCTAGCAATTGGGTTGTTCTTATGCTACTTTTGCTGTTTTTTGATGGCTTAATTAGGATTTTGACATGATTGGGAAGCAGTTTTGAAGTTTCAACTACATTGTAAGTGCTTGTAATGTTTTTTATGGCTTAAATTTGTAGGATTGACACCTTTGCTGTTTTTTTTTTTTTTAATGAATTGAGATTTGAGATGTATGATAACGTTGTTATAGCCGACGCGGCCGCAGTTGATGATTTGATGAGATGGGGTATTCACTCAGTAGATTGACACTAGAATCTGATCATTATGATCATGGAAATGCTGCCGTCCATGGAGTCGGTAACGGTCAAACACCCAACAAACCATTGCATAATCTAGAGCATGAAGTAGCCCAGCTCACAAAGTTGAGGTCAGCTCCCAATGAGCGGCTTGCCCAAATTGGACCTAGAAGGCGGGACTTGCCCGTTTCCACGGTCAGGATGCTGGCTGGTCGAGAGGGCAATTATTCGGGAAGAGGAGGAAGGTTCTCTTCTGCAGATCGTTGCCATGTTCTAAGTAGATATTTGCCAGTCAATGGTCCTTGGCCTGTCAACCAAGGGTCTAGCCGAGCTTATGTCTCTCAGTTTTCGGCAGATGGATCCCTTTTCATTGCTGGGTTTCAGGTAACATGTTTATTGCTTGCTCTCTAAACTAAATTTGGCAAATTGAGAGCAAGATAACAATCCTGACATCTAATCTTTATCGAGTTAAACCAATTGAAAAGAAAACATAAGATGGTTGCATTGTTTCTTCAGTTCTGAAGCAGAAACTTATTTGAACTTGGGAGTTACGTAAATTTCAAATGCAGTGGCTTGACTTTTAGTTTTTGTTCAAATGCTCCTTGCAGGATGGTGATATTAAAATATACAACGTGGATAGAGAGTGGAAAGTCCAGAAGAACATTCATGCCAAAAGTATGCGATGGACTGTCACTGATACGTCTCTTTCCCCAGATCAATGCCATCTTGTGAGGCCCTGTATATTGTTATCTTAATTTCATGAAAAATTGGGCCCTTGGCCTTCGATTATGAAACGAGAAGTCAAGATTCATGAGATAATGGTGCGAGGAAGGATGTTAAACTACTATATATATACATATCTAGCACTAAATATTTGGAAATCGGAAACTATTTATAATCTCTCAAAACACCCAGAGGTCTACATATCAATGTCTCTCAATAGTTTTATCTTTATTAAATTTGGATTCCGCTATTTCAGGTTTATGCGAGTATGTCCCCTATTGTTCATATTGTTGATGTGGGATCTTCTGAAGTGGAGTCTCATGCAAATATAACGGTATACAAATGCACTCTCTTATGTTTTTTGAAATCTCTAGAGTATGCATTTTCCACAATTTTCTTGTCTTCTATTTGTTACAAACACTCAGGGAAGATGCTAGTGACTTCGAATAATAAATCAATACTACAGAAATCACTCGGTCACATAACCATTTGATTGGATGATTGTCTTACATTTTGTCATCTTATTTCGCATTGGAAAAAAGGAAAATATAATGAAATAAATAGGATAATGGTGTTCTTTTTTCCAGCAGAATTATCATGTCCGAGACTAGAGAATGAAGGAAACTGGGAATTTTGGTTTTGCTTCTGCAGTAAGTTTGCTGACAGTCAGAGAATGATTGTGCAGGAGATCCACGAGGGTTTGGATTTTTCCTCTGGTGATGACGGAGGGTACTCATTTGGTATTTTCTCCATAAAATTCTCAACAGATGGACATGAACTTGTTGCTGGAAGTAGCGATGATTCCATATATGTTTATGATCTTGAAGCCAATAAGCTCTCCCTTCGGATTCCAGCGCACTCGGTATAAGAATTTCTGGACGCTTCTATGATTCTATCTTGTTTTTCTTTTATTTCGTTTATTGATTGTCAGTATTCTTTAATATTGTCGTATTTTTTTTTTACTTTTATTTTCTTGTCGTATTGAAGAATACTGAATTGTAATGTGGTGACTGCTCTTTGAATGAGAGTAGAATCTTTCAGGCTGGAAATTTGATGGTGCTTTCTTTTGCAGTCTGATGTGAACACCGTATGCTTTGCCGATGAAAGTGGCCATCTTATTTATTCTGGGAGTGATGATACTCTCTGTAAGGTAAAGTTTCCGTCCCCGTTACTTCTAATTTTGAGTTTCCGTTGTTCATAACTACGACTGAGAGTGATTATACTCTCTGTTAGGTAAATTTTCAAAGTCATTATTTGACTTACATGAGATGCATGCTGAAACTCATATAAGGTATAGCTTTGTGTAGGTATGGGATAGACGTTGCTTTAACGCCACAAGGAAGCCAGCAGGAGTCTTGACGGGACACCTAGAAGGTATTGCCTTCATTGACAGCAAGGGAGATGGTCGTTATTTCATTTCGAATGGTAAAGATCAGACCATTAAACTTTGGGATATCAGGAAAATGTCTTCTAGTCCCGCTCGGTATGTTAACATCCTAGCTATCCATGGTGCTTTTGGAATCATATGAAGTTTATTTATCTACTATTTAATCATGGTCAGTGAACACTACAATATTAATCCCGTTATATAAACATCATAATGTCATCTCTTTTCACTTCGTCGTTCAAGATGAGGATAGTTTGGAAGGGCTTCGCTTGAACTTCCAGTTAAAAAACTACAGCAAGAGAATAACAATCTTTCAATTTGTTCCAGCACTCCAGGGCTCAGGAGTTCTGAGTGGGATTACAGATGGATGGACTACCCACCCCAGGCAAAAGATACGAAACATCCGTTTGACCAATCAGTAGCTACGTATAGAGGACATTCAGTCTTGCGTACTCTTGTTCGCTGCTACTTTTCTCCGGCATATAGGTAAGCGTTAGTAATAATCTTTTCGTTCAAATTTCCCTAGAGGTCTGTTTTCACATCCTAGTCAAGTATTTTATGCTCAAATGTAATGTTCAACTGCTTTGATTAAAATCTTATCTCGGTATAAGTTTCTTACTCATTTCGCAGTACTGTCGATTATTTGATACTAACGAAATATTTCATCTACGTAAAATTTGCAGCACCGGTCAGAAGTACATATACACGGGATCTCATAACTGTTGTGTTTATATATATGATTTGGTATGTGCTGTACGTTTTATTCTTTCTGGTAGAAGATTTCAGTCCCAACTTCTGGTAATTTTGATCAATCTGTGTAGGTTACCGGAGCCCAAGTTGCGACGCTCAAGTATCATAAAGCACCGGTGAGGGACTGCAGTTGGCACCCCTATTACCCGATGCTCGTAAGCTCTTCTTGGGACGGGACGGTTGCTAAATGGGAGTTCCCCGGGAGTGGAGAGGCGCCGGCCTCATTGTATTATTAATATCGGATTTGTATTCACTAAATTCACTTGTACATAAATAAATAACCATGTACGTGGTAATTATATTGTTCGTCCAAACCATTCTTATTTGTACCTCTTTGTTTTTTTTTGTTTGATTACTTCTGAGTGCTGCTGGAATTTCGAACTCGAGACGCATGGGGAAACCTTTAAAGCCTTGTCTAGTAGGATATTTGACCACATGTAATCTTGGGGAAGTCAAATTTTACAAAACCAGTGTGGAGGGTAAAACGAACAACAACAAAGTTTTATCCATTAAATCGGGTTGACTGTGTGAATCCTAGAGCGTCAAGTCTTTCATTAGGCTCTAATACTTTATGTATTTTTTTTAATGTCTTTTTATGTCTTTCTCAACCCTTTGTGCTCTGAGTCTCTATCACATAGTCACATTTTCTAATTGAAGTATTTGTAGTTTTTCGTTTAACACTTTGTTTGGACCTAAATTTACAATTTGGGCCGAGTTTGAAGTTATTCTCGGCCCGACAGTTTTCAAGTATTATTGGTCGGTTAGGTTACCATGAGTTATCCAATCAGGTTGGCCGAGTCCTATGGCAAGGAGGATTGATTTGGATAAGAATGATGAGGTGGGGCGCTAGAAGCTTGGGAGTGAATCTGGCTCATATTTGAGCTTGCTTCAGAGACCCATTGAAACCTGGATTGTTGAATCCTAATCGGATTAGATTTGGGAGTTTTAGTCTGAGTACATCTCTAATTCGGCCAGGAGTAGGCTTATTACTATAAATACAAGGCATCATGCAACAATCAAATGACTTCCAACTTAACACACAAATCTGCCCTGCGCAAATTCTCGCTCTACGCGAAACCTCTCAACTTTGAGATTTTTATTTTCTTTTTCGCCAACACATCTTCAGTTTGGATAAACAGCACTGTTGCCGTAGAATCAGCCGACCGCGGAGCACCTTCAGTTTGGATAAACAGCACTGCGTCGAGGCCGACTGGTTATCTATCCAAGTCTCGGCCGAGAAGGATTTTCGAATCCTTATTGGCAAAGGTCATCTCATCAGCCTTCTCGGCGAAGTGAGATGTTACAGGTTACTACATTCGGCACATTGAAAGCCGAACTTGATATTGAACTTCGCAAGACTAGCAGCCTTGTCTTCAGGCTCTAGAACCCAAAGGCCGAGGCGTGTTCCTTCCTCGGCCGCAGTCGTAAGATCGAGAAGTCAGCCGCGCAACACAACGCAACATCCACATTTTACTCATCGGCCGAGCTCGGCCGTCGAGTTGGCACGCCCCGCATTCAACCGAAGGACGTAGTTAGCTTATTAATTATTCGGCCTGCGCGCCACGTAGGCTTGGTAGTTTTTAGGGTCAACATTTTGGCACGCCCAGTGGGACCAAGTGCTAAAACTACGAAGTTCACATGATAGATCAAGATCTCAATCGAGTTCCATTGGATGAGATTTGACGCCTATTCAAAGAAAGTTCTGAGAGGTATGCCAAATTCCTCGAGGAGCACATTAGAGTTATTGACAAAAGGCTAGAGGCCGGGGGGTAATTTTTCGCTCCGGCCACAATTAAAATTCGACCTCATAAGATTGACTAGACGGCCGAAGAAGAACCTAGGCCACCTGCTGTCTCGGTCGAGACTAAAAGTGTGGTAGGCCTAGAAGGAGTTCAAATTTATGAGTTAGAAATTGACTTGGAAAATGGTTCGTCAGAAGAATGTTCCAATGACGAACAAGACCAATTCATTGTTTTAGTCGAACAAACCACGCCAATCGATATGATTATTGGCGATAAAGCCGATATAAAGAAATCTCATTCGGCTAAGTTGTTCGAATTAAAAGCCGAAATTGGTGACATTATTATGCCAGGGGGGCATAATAATTGTTTAACACATTCGGCGGTCGAAAATGAAGCATATTTCTCCAAGTCAGAAATATTTGGAGAAAATTCTTTATTCGGCCTAGAGCGAAATCAAGTTGAGAATTTTAAGATTAAAATATCTCGGCTCGGCATAAAGCATCGTTGGCCTCCTCCTGACTATGGTTCGGCCACTTTTCTTTTCGTTTGCTAAAAACAAAAAATTACTTATATATATGCAATAAAGAGATTATTTTCTTACACATACGACTATACAAGCCGATGCATAAGAAAATAAAGGGGGCAACCAAATGGCTCGGCAAACCAAAAGGGTGGAGTAGTAGTCTCGGCAAACCTAAAAAAAAAAATAAAAAAAAAGGCCGAGAATCAGGGAATTGCTATGGTTTAGTTATGCTTTTGTAATTCGGCAGGGATCCCCAGTTCTTTGGCCGAGTAAAAGGAAATTTGGTCGAATACCATTCTTCGGCTGAATAAGAAAATTTCGCCGAATACAATTCATTGGCTGAATAAAAGAAATTTGGCACGCTCGGTGAGAAGCATTGCGGGGCATTTTGTGGGCCGAAGTTGGTTTGTCATGATTCGGGCCAAGCAGGCCGAGCTGCCGAAACAGATTCTTCTCGACCTCGGCCCACTTTACTCTCGACCCCAATTTTTCTCTACCCCCAACGATTTTTGCCGAACCTGGTATGAATTGTGGCAGCTGAGGAAGACTACAGCATTGGCAGAACATAGGTTATTGCCGAGTACTGGTGCCTGGCCATGGGGTCATTCGGCCTGCAGTGTGTGCTGTCATATAATTAAATTCCTCGGTGGATAGCCGTATGTTGAAAGCCAGGCACTAATGATTAATTTCCTTAACCATTCGGCTTCCGAGCCGAAGCTCAAGGAAACTGGGGGGCAATGTTTGGACCTAAATTTACAATTTGGGCCGAGCTTGAAGTTATTCTCGGCCCGACAGTTTTCAAGTATTATTGGTCGATTAGGTTACCATGAGTTATCCAATCAGGTTGGCCGAGTCCTATGGCAAGGAGGATTGATTTGGATAAGAATGATGAGGTGGGGCGCTAGAAGCTTGGGAGTGAATCTGGTTCATATTTGAGCTTGCTTCAGAGACCCATTGAAACCTGGATTGGTTGAATCCTAATCGGATTAGATTTGGGAGTTTTAGTCTGAGTACATCTCTAATTCGGCCAGGAGTAGGCTTATTACTATAAATACAAGGCATCATGCAACAATCAAAGGACCTCCAACTCAACACACAAATCTGCCCTGCGCAAATTCTCGCTCTACGCGAAACCTCTCAACTTTGAGATTTTTATTTTCTTTTTCGCCAACACATCTTCAGTTTGGATAAACAGCACTGTGGAGGCAACCGGTAAACATCTTTAGTTTGGATAAACAGCACTGTTGCTGTAGAATCAGCCGACCGTGGAGCACCTTCAGTTTGGATAAACAGCACTGCGTCGAGGCCAACTGGTTATCTATCCAAGTCTCGGCCGAGAAGGATTTTCGAATCCTTATTGGCAGAGGTCATCTCATCAGCCTTCTCGGCGAAGTGAGGTGTTACAGGTTACTACATTCGGCATATTGAAATCCGAATTTGATATTGAACTTCGCAGAACTAGCAGCCTTGTCTTCAGGCTCTAAAACCCAAAGGCCGAGGCGTGTTCCTTCCTCGGCCGCAGTCGCAAGATCGAGAAGTCAACCGCGCACACAACGCAACATCAACATATTTTACTCACCGGCCGAGCTCGGCCGTCGAGTTGGCACGCCCCGCATTCAACCGAATGACGTAGTTAGCTCATTAGTTACTCGGCCTGCGCGCCACGTAGGCTTGGTAGTTTTTAGGGTCAACACACTTCCAAACCACATTAATCATTTTTCTTTCATCTTAGCTTCAATTGGGACCACTCTTACACGAGAAAAACAAAAACAAACAGAAAATAAAATCCAAGTAATTTAATTGTGAAAGACAAAAATCGATGTCAAAAGTAAAAGGTCCGGTTCTCATCTATGAGAATCAAACTCACATAAACTATCATTGTAGACATAAAAGAAAGGAATTGGATCCTCTCCTAGACAAACCCTTGGGATCCTCTTGATCCACTAACATGGGCCGTTAGATTTTGATCCAACGACTATAAACAGTGGGTCCATCTAAAAGTTATAATAATTATAGCTGTTTGATCAAAATCCAACAACCCGTGTTATTGGATCAGGAGGATCCCGAGGATTCAAAGAGGGCTCCTAATCTGCATTAAGTAAACAAAGAGGGCTCCTAATCTGCATTAAGTTGTAACATAAATAATAATTAGTGGGCATAAATATTGTGAGGTGACATAAAACAAAGAGGGCCCCTACTTTGATGACATAAGCAAACAATGCAATTTAATATTTTCTAATTGGGAAAGAAGCGTAATTATGCAGCACTTTTTTTTTTTTGGACAAAGACATTTATTCCCCACTTTCTGCAAATATGAATTATTATTTCTTTATCCCCCTAATTCCCTCCTAAAATAAAAAACAAAAATAATTAATAGCACATTCTTGTTACACAAGCTTCACAGAATCCAATTCCCAAACCAAGAGCATGTTTTTCTCTTCTCACAAATTTAAGGATTTTGATGTTAGTGAAATCTAACGGTAACAGTATTTCAAGTCAATTATACTTTTTTAGAGGAAACTTTTTAATAGGGAAGTCGATCCCTTTCTTGCTCTCACATTCACTCAGAAATCCACTACATTATGATTAATCTAGACTCATTTGTGTCGACGTGAAAACTTCTTAGTAACTTGCTCTACATGTCCGACCACGTTACGCCCCATCCAAAATTTCTCTTCATTTTTATATAGAAACTTCAAAATATATGTCAATGCGTGATTGATCTGTAATATTACCACAATAACGTCTCACGTGTAGAGAATAGAAAAATTGGGTTGAGTTTGACCGGCAGTGTGGGGAAAGAGGTGGTAACATATTGAAGGAAAATGGGTTGAAAGCTTTTGGCAGCAACCAAAACTCTAGAGACCAATAAGAAGAGACAACAAATGAGTCAAATGGGTTTTCTTTTTCTTTTAGTTAAAGTGTCATACATTGTTGTAACTTGTGTTGACTGCTAGCTTTCTTCTTCTCCTTTCATGTGCTCTCTCTCTCTCTCTCTCTCTATACACTTTTGGTTTATCCAACTCCCACCTAATCCCTTCTCTCTCTCTCTCTCTCTCTCTCTCTCTCTCTCTCTATACACTTTTGGTTTATCCAACTCCCACCTAATCCCAGCTACCTTCACATGTCCTCTCCCATGGCTTGCATAAGTAAGAAGGGCAAGATTATGTAGCTTTCAAGAGGAACAAGACACCACCTATGGATTCTTTAGGTTGACAAAAACATGTCCTTAGTTGAACATTTAGTTGTATCAGTGATCTAAGAGATTCTTACATACCAATCTATTCACGTATCTAATCACGTAATGAGTGCTCTAAGAAGATGCAGCTATATCGCTACGACAACCTCTCCTATTACCACCCCACCATAACTTTGTGTTATATTTTATATTAAATTGCATATATGCAATACAAGTATAAGGGCAACTCCAAGCCAATAAGGCTCCCTACTTTGCGATGGTCGTCGGGAAGAGGGGGGAAGAACATCCATCTTATGCAACCTTACTCTTCTTTTGAAAAGAGACTGTTTCCATGACTGGAAGTGCTGAACTTTCAGTTACAGAGGAGCAACTTTTCTGTTGCGCAAAGTATAATATTGTCATATGAGGGAGTGAAACAGAGCTGATTCCAAAAGTGTGAAAATAATGTGAGGCTATTGAAGCAAGTGCGTGATGAATAACGTTGCTTCACATTTCTCTCTAATAGCTATGTAGCTGCCTCCAATCATGAATAGTGCTTTTTGTTCAGAAGCCCGTGCATTGCAAAAGCTGAAAAGCAGAAGCACCCCCCCACAAAGTGCTTTTGTGCTTCTCTATCTTCTTCCATCAGAAAGAAAGCAAATGAAGGGGAGGCTGCTCATCAAAACAATCATAACTCGAAAAGTTTTTGTCACATCTCCATTTTTTGTATAATACACCCAATTTCACACCCCTTCTATCTCCCAACTCAATTTTTGGTTCTCATCAAAATTTTCAATTAGCAGATCGCCAATAGGGAAGGGCTAACTGGACCGGAACAAAAAAAATAAAAATGAACCGATTAAAAACAAATTAAAACTAAAATAAAGACCAAACCAAAAACTATTTGTTCAATTTTGGTTTTGGTGGTTCAAAAACAAAACCAAATGAATATAAATTAATATTTTTATATTTATTTATGTTGGATATTTATTTTCCAAACTTGATTTCAAGTTTAGCTTAATTTCAATCCAAGGTTAAGTAAACCTAACTTTAAGCCCAAATATGTTGAAAGCCATATTCCCAAGATTTTTTTCCTTTCATTTTTCTCCAATTTCTAAGTTAAAAAGTAAATGAAAAAAACCGAAATCAAACCTAAAATCAAACCAAACCGAAGTACAAATTCCAAAATCATACTGAAGTAAATCAATAGTAATTTTGATTCGGTTTTCCATTTTGACGAAAATCGAATTGAATGAAACCAAACTCACTTCTAATCGTCAATTCAAAAAAGAATAATAATGCAGAACACAAATGAGTCAATAGCAGATGAAGATTTGCTCTAGTGGCACACAGTCTCGACTTCATTACCGATAAATTTCAGTTTAGATACGACAATTATTAATTATAAAAGGAAAGATGTACATATTAGTTATTTAATTATGAGAATAGTAAGACATACACACCAACAAACATTCCATGTCCTTTCCAAAAATTCCTTCATATTTAATAATAAAATAGTAGAGCATGAATTTCCCCTACATTTTTACACTATTTCTGACTATCCACAATCTTTTCTTATTCATAAATTCCCCCCCCCAAAATAAATAAATGAATCTAAAATATCCCCCACCCCACAAAACATAACAAAATATAATTCTCCTTTTTAAAGAAAAATAAACAAAATTAAACCCCATGGGAATTTCCTACTTTACCCCCTCCACTCGTTACACTGCGCCGTCGGCCTAGTATTCTGCTTCCCGGCCTTGAGCGGGCACGGCGCCTGTACGGGCGGGACCATGCAATTATACTGCAGACACAGCGAGCTGCTCACCGGAATCTCAGCCGTCGGATTGATCTGGATCCCCGTCAGAAAATTGTGCTGTAAATACAGTACCTGTATATTCGCCGCCAATAGCCGGTCCACGAAGTTACCCGGAACCTGACCCGTGAACCGGTTGTTATTCAAGTAGAGACTCTGTACGGTCGAAAACAACGGCGAGATTTCACCGGATAGTCGGTTGTAGCTGAGATCGACGTTGGCGATTGAAACTTGACCCTCCGGTGCGATCCGACCCGAAAACAAGTTTCGCTGCAATTGGAGGTTTGTGATTGGGAAGGTGAAGATCCGACCCGGGACTGTGCCCGTGAACTGGTTCATGCTGAGGTCGACGTAGTTGAGCTGGTCGAGCCGGTTCAGGAAGCGGTCGACCGGACCGGAGAGCCGGTTCCAGGAGAGAGAGAGGTATTGGAGTGAGGGAGGGAGGGAGTTGGGAGTGAGCGAACCGGAGAGGTCGTTGTGCTTTAAGTCGAGTCGGGACAGGGTTTGGGAGGTGAACGGAGGGACCGAACCGGAGAGGCGGTTGTAGCAGAGGATGAAGTTGGAGAGCTCCGGAAAGGCTGCGACGGAGCTGGGGATTGCTCCGGCGAATTGGTTGTAGCTTAGGTCGAGTGTTCTGAGGTTGCGGAGCTGGCCGAGACTCGGCGGAATCTGACCGGAGATGAAGTTGCGGCTGACTGCGAGGAACCGGAGGCTCTTGAGCTGGGATATCGACTGGGGCAGAGTGCCGAAGATCCGACCCGGAACGATTGATAGCTCAGCAAGGGCGGAGAGCTTGCCGATTGCCGGGTCGAGCCGACCCGTCAGACCCGGCGCACCGGCTCTTGGGTCGCCGAGATTGAGGGAAATAACCTTGTCGGAATCGCAGTAAACGCCGGCGAAGTTGCAGGGGTCGGAGGTGAAGTCCCAGGAGGCGAAATACTTTGATCCCGGCATGTCTTCCAGCGACTTCCGAATCGACTGCAGAGCCAAGAAATCAACCGGGTCGAGAATGGCGACAGCGATTGGAATCGAAATGGGGTTCCATTGAATCAAACAGAGGAAGAACACAGTGCACACAAACCCATTACTCCTCTGCTTTTCCGCCATTGGAAGCAAGCTCTGTGAGTGAAAGAAATGGACTTGGCGAAATGGGTTTTATAGCTGGGAGAAAGAAAGTGCTTTTAATGGGGAAATAAAGCACTTTTCCGTGAGAGAAGCTACAGATTTCTCGTGGGAAATGGGAAATCACAGAGCGGTGATAACTTTAATGGTGGGAAATATTAAGCATCCAGAAAAAAAAAGATGGTGGCTTGGAGAAGAAGGCAATCGATTGAATCTTGTATTCTAATCCTACTCGAGCTGAGATTTTCTCGAAAGATTTCTGCTTTTTAATTTCTAAATATTTCTGAATATTTTTGGGGTTTTTGGCTTCTCAGAGAAGACGCAATCACTCACTCTGCTGCTACACTGTAAACAGAGCCACTCTTCGATTTTTAATTTTTTACTTTTATTATTATTAAAATGTTACTGTTTTTGTTTCTTTACTGGGCTTTGGGTTCGGGGTTAAACGGTTGTCCGAGCCTACGTGGCGTGTGGGGCCTCAGGTTCGGGATCCAGGTTGGCGAACTAAGAGGGCGGGTATCACGTGAGCTTGCGGTTTTTGAGACTTATGATCTGACGTGGGACTTAAGGAGGTGGGTATTTGCCAGCTGGGTTTGGTTTTTTTCGGAACCGGATCCCCTCTGGAGCAATATAATCTGAGCTTGCAGAGTTGGCGATCCGGTCCGTTGAAATTTGATCTAACAGTTACAATTATTATAATATGAGACTTTGTAGTCGTTTGATCAAATTTCAACGAGCCGGATGACCTGCTTAGCAGGCTCATCATATATTACTCCGGAGGGGATCCGGTTCCATTTTCTTTTTACAAGAAAAGAGAAGAGATCAACTCCAGATCTCTTCCACTAAGACCACCGGATCAAGGGATCCATATTTTTTGAAATTTTATCCAAAGGCCAAAAATTATTATAGCTTTTAAGGGGTCAAAACAGGTGGAGCCGTTGGATGATATTTCAAAGGCTCGAATCACTTGATCCAATGGCCTTGGTGGAAGAGATCCGGAGAGGATCTCTTATCACAAGAAAAGGCTACTACTTGTCGTTTTTCTGAGGACTCAGATTCCTACTCACAAAGGAGAATATTGTAATTTAATTTGGGGGTAGTTGATCTCGTACTCGTAGTATTTACTAACTTAGAATTGGTTAGAATTCGAAATTGTTTTTATTTTTAAGTTATTTTGATTCATGATTTAACATTGCAATCAGTAATCCAATACTGGAATACTGGAAAAACGATGAATTATCATTCTGTTGAGGATGAATCTCACATTGATGGGAGAATGACTCTTGCATTTACTTATAAGTAGTTAAGTTGTTTCTTATATTGCCAATTGGTTTTATGGTAGAACCTCAAATTTCTTCTTGTTATCAGAGCATGTTGTCTTATGCGTGAAGCCCAACGGCCACTCATGCTTCACGTCACCCGATTTGTATTTTCCACGTGCCATGTTTGAAAATTTGTCACATGTAAGGTTGCGTGTTGAGAATGAATCTTACATTGATGTAAGAAAAGATCTTCCAACCTTGTGTATGCTTATAAATAGTTGGTCTACTCCTCCTCATACTGTCTATTAGTTTTATGATGAAACCTTAATTTTTTCACATCTTATTCTCAAATAAGTAAACACGTAACTAAAAACAACCTGATGATGAACTTCACAATTAAACTACAAAAAAATTGCTCATAAAATATGATTGAGGTCTTTTTTTTTTTTCACTTGGAGAAATGTTTTGGGAAAGAAAAACTATCACTAATACAAACTCAGATTTGATTTGGAATTTTGGAGTATATAAAAGCTCACAAAGCTCAAAATCCCACACTAACAAGAGTTTATTATGGTCTCTAAATATGTGCAAGTATGATGGTAAGAGATGGTATGGGTAACTTTTACTTTCTATTATTTTTTTCTGTTAACTTTTCTATTTATTTAGGCTGCCAAATGTTCTTCAAAACCTTCAATTCTTAGCTAATTTGTTCGAGTAGTTTATCTCTACACCCACTATTTTTAATCAATTAATTAAAATCCACCCAAAATCTTTTATGAAGTTGCATAATTGCATTCACCTCTCAATTCCACTGCACAAAGAAATTATGACAAAAAATTAAAAATTCTAATGACATTCTTCAAACTTCCTCTCCTTTTCGTTGGATGTTGGGAGTCTTGGAGCCAAAGAAAGATGGTACTCTTAGGGAATGAGATCTATTTTGGATTTCTGTGTTAGAAGTCTTCGGACCTAGAGATAGGGACCGTACAAAAGAGAGAGAGAGAGAAAAAAAAGAAGATCCGGACTGTTCAAGTTTTTGGATTTTGTGAAGTGAGCCAGTGGATGGGCTGATGGAGGCCGTAAGATTGAAATTGAGTGATTCGGATCTCTCATTCAGTCAGGAAGCTCTGAACACTGAAATCCGAAGTGAATATAAATCCGAACACTTAGTCCATAACAAAACAAACCAGTTTCACCGGATTGGAGAGTCAAAGGAACTGGTAAAACAAAAGTTACTAACTTGTTCTTCACTCCTCCGTCCCTTGGTCCTTTCTTGGTTTCAGAAGCTGCCAGGCTGGAGTCAAAAAGTTTACCAAGAAAAACCACTCTGCAATGCAACGCCACCAAAAGGGTGTCAAACAAGTAAAAAAAAACTAGGTAATTGCTTTAAATTATTACGAAATATGGAATATATATCAAAACAAATTATACCAAACTAGTAAAAAGCTTGACTCCTTATGTGTAAAAAGTCGTCAATTCTTGCCGACAAAATCACAGTTTTAACACATGCACATAAACTTGCCTAGTATTATAGAGGTTCTTCTTGATTAGATGCGGGGCGGTGCGGTTTCGATACATGATGGTAGCTATGATTTACGATTACGAGTTAATTAAGCTAAGATTTTAGTTGCTCTAGGTTACGTGGGTTTGGCGGACGTGGGGTTTTAAAGTTTTTTTTTTTTTTTTTTTTTTGGGTACAATCTCTGTCCACTTTAGTTTTGCATGGTCGGGTTGTTGTTTTTACCTTCTTGTTGAGATTCGTATCTTGTACGCAGTGGCGGATCCAGACTTTTATCATTGGGTGGTCCCAGTATTAGAGTTGAACGGGAAGAGTCTGGATCTCTCCCATCAAAGGCCCATGATCAAATGATCCGGGCCGTTGAAATTTGATTCAACGGCTACAAACAGGGTGTTCCTTTAAAAGTTATAATAATTGTAGCCGTTGGATTAAATTTCAACGGCCCAGATCACTTGATCATGAGCCTTTGATGGGAGAGATCCGGACCGAATCTCTTCCCGAGTTGAACCCATCAAAATTGGTGTTGTACTATTCGAAATAACATTGTTTAAACTAATCGAGTATATTCATGTATTATATCGTTCCATGTTCTTAATTTCTACACATTCAATTATTAAAACAAAAATTCATATCAATTAATGGAGCTAAAAACATATGTATATTTGTTCAATAACAAAACACACACACACACACACACACACATATATATATATATATATATATATTATATAAATAGAAATTAACCATCACATGATCAAATCAATATAAAAAATCATAAATTACAATCCAAGCACTAACTAGTATCTATTAGGAATCTAACATTTTTATTCGATACACATCAATTTAATAGCATTCTATTTTGGACTAAAATTAGAAAATTTATTTAAAAATAAAATTAAGAAATGAAGTGGTGGTTGAAAGGAGAGAGGTGGACAGGTGGTGGCTTGGTCAGATGGGGTTAGAACGAAAATGGAAAATGGGGAAAGAGGAAAAAGGGATTGGGCATTGGGAGTACCGATTAGGATGTCTTATATAAAATATTAAAATGAGAATTAGGCTCACACGTTCATTTTACTTGTATTGGGCTCAAACAGAGTGTTTTGGCCGATTCAGTTTAACAAGAAAACAACCTTCTTCTTCCTTTTCCATCTGCAGTCTGCACATAGAGTCGCCGCTGCATATCTCCCCTCCACACAAATTCAGGACCACCCTAATCCTTGAATAGATCCGCCTCTGCTTGTACGCATCTTTGACACATTGTTGAAGTTTCTTAATGGATAGATTTGGTTTGATTGTGAAAATACTAATTATAAATGTTTCAGACTATGATTTACAGTGAGTCAGAAACAATCAATATTCACCAAAATATAAGCAAATACTGTATATCAATGCAGGGAGTAGGATTCTCTTCCTCCAAATTCCTTCCCTTCTTTCGTCACTTTCCTCTTTGTCTGTCTCTCTCTATAAAGAAGTCAATACAAGATGTTGACGTGACTTAATCCTGACTGTTTAAATTGGAGGGAAGGAAAGGAAAAAAGAATTTGAAGGGGAAAGAATCGTACTCTCAATGCAGATGGTATTGTTATCTGGAAGCATGAATTTGGCAGGTAATATTGAGCAGGAAGCAAGAAAGCAAAGCCTGCAACCCCATCTGGCATAAGCAATGACGCCCCACAGATGATCATGGCACAACCACCCCAACAACTTAAACACCCCCACATTCCCTCTCTTGGTTTTTGGACATGGTACACTTGCCATACTTGATATAGTTGAGACTGTTAAAGCTTGCAATCTTTTTGCCTCCACATTTATTTAACTTCTGTCACATGTCCCTTTCATCCAGCTACTCCACCTTCCACACAAAATGAGCTTCCTCCTTCGAGTACTCGGAGCGAGGAGTGCGTGGAGAAGAGAATCAGTCCTACCATCGGAGATAGAATAATAGGAGGCGAGGTGTGCGTGAGAAGAGAATCTGCCCTGCAACCGGAGATATATATTGTAATTTGCGAGCGTTGTAAGCAGAAGACGGTTTATGCCTCGCTTTGAACATATTTTATCGTATTTATGCAAGTAAATTTGCTATATAATCGAGCATACATCTAGTCATTGGTAAGTCCTCAAAACACGAGGATTATCCGTGATGACAAGTTTTTTTTTCGTGTGAGGTAAGTTAATCTGTCATACAATCGAGGATATATCTAGACGCTAATGAGTGTGGTAAGCACAAGAGGACTTTCCCGCAAATGACAACATTTTTTTTTGTGTGAGAAGTTGTCAACTGTGATGTATGTGCGGTTTCTAGAGCAAGGAGAGACAAATACTAACAATGATCAACACAACTTTCCAAAAAAGCACTTTTGTGGTTCTTAATCTTATGATCCAACAGGCCCAAAAAATAGTGGGCTGTAGGGGGACCATTTTAACCAAATTGGATCATATCGGCTTTGCCAACCCTAACTCAAGTTCAATGATAAAAGCTTCCTTCCCAACAAATTAACAAGATAATAAATGATCTGTTGGATAAAGGGTTTAGGGTTTAGGAAAATAGAGCCTTAGATTACATACCTCCAAGAAAGTTATTAAGCTACATCTTTACGAAGATGCAGGTGGAATATAGGAAAATTTCACTACATCAGAGTAAAATCGAACTCGCTAAAGGACTTCGGAAACTCTGATATCCATATTTCTTGACAAATAACATAGCAGTGGACTGGACTCCATCGTAGCATTTATTCCATCATCGGAATTGACCCGCCAGCAGCCACGATCTGTTGCTCCAACTATAAAAACCGAAGGGACAAAGTCAATGAATGGATGAGATAAAGGCAGAGAAGCTAATGTCAAATCCAAACTGAGATTGTTCGTGGCAGCAGTTCAAGGATGCTTTCGAGGATCGTAAGGGATGAATGTGTCAAGGGTAGAACATAAGTTATCACCCCAAGCTCACAAGCATGGAATAGGAATTCCTTTAGATAATCAAAAAGCATCGCGGAAAATGCAAGCTACCTTAAGTAACATTTTCACGTACTTACCCTAAATAAATTTTCAAGCTTGTTCTTCAGTGCAGAGCTCTCTTGCTGCAGTTGTTGCAAACATCTCAAACACCTACACAAAACATTATTGAGTCACATTTAGATGCAAATGCCATGCTACAAACCCTTTCTTCATCGCAAGGGTTGAGTTCAAACACAAATGAAATACAAGTCCAACACAAGATACCAAGATTTCAAATTCTAGTCCAAAAAGTGATTGTAGCGTTAATGAAAGGAGGAGCATACGCATTGACAAATTTCCAATTGATGGTATCTTCTCGAGAAACAAGTGGGCTACGCAAAATTGTGCTCAAAACAGCTAGAGAAATTGATAGTCATGAACTGGAAAAACTACTCAAGCTAGAATAAATCCATATCGGGATTTAGGGTGCAAATTTGTGTCAATACCCTAAACTGATACACCACTTTTTGAAGTAATAAGTGGATAAATTCTGAAGATTTTATTGAGAGAAAACAAATTGAGAAAATCACCATGAAGCAAAAACACTTACCCTTCAAGGTTCTGAGCCTCACAAAAATTTCTGAAGTTGATGCATACATTTTTAAGTCTGAATGCACCTATCCTGCAAACCAACGGAATCAATGTCCAATTAAAAAACTTCAAAAAACAGCAAAAGTACAAATTTTTTACAATAGCTGACATAGCTGCTCTAAGTTTCAATTAACAAGCAGACCAGTTCTCAGATTTTCAAAGCACTATCGTTTGAGGCAAGCGAGGCATTCGAGTTGAAAGAGAAGAGACTTTCAAATAATAAGGAAAAATAGCTGGGAATTACCAGGCACTGCTACCCTTGAATTGATGGACATAGGCATCTACCTGTTTGAAATTAACAACGTTCTCTTCTCTACGAAAAATAAACGAAACCCAAATTAACATTGTTTTCGCACAGCTACCACCAAACCAAATTAGTCCGAAAGTCAAGCAAATCGAAGAATATCACTCAAGGTTAAGACAAAATAACTCACAGAGCCCTAGCCATATTGTTGAAAAGCTTCTCAGAATCTTGAAAGAAAAGAGAAACAACTTCAACTACAAAATCTGGGCTGTTTTCATCCTGCAGCTTCTTTAGCTGTGCAAACTGATCGTCCAAGAATCCCTTTTCACCACAACCAGAAACCCCACAATCAAAGTTTACTTCAACGGCCCAAAATTCAAAACAAAGGGGGAAATGCAGTATTGAACCACAAATGGAAGTATTTTAGGGAAATTACGTCTGACCATCCAATAATTTCTCTAAACATTGCATCCCTTTAATCTGAAAGTTCCTAACTTTACACGCGACCTAATCATATATTCCAAAAATTAAGTTTCTTTTGGTGAAATTAACAAAACCCATAAAAAATACCCACTGAAAACAAACAGTTTGCCAGCAGAGAACCCAGAAAACATTTCACGGAAACAAACAGATGCCAGCAGAGAAACCCCACAAAATTTTCCACGGAAACAAACAGATGTCAGCAGAGAAACCCCAGAAAACTTTCCATAGAAACAAACAGAGGTCAGCAGAGAAAACCCAGTAGAGATTAACTAAAACATCAAAGAAGGGAAAAAAAATCAGAAACCTCTCGGCGCAGATACTGAGTGTAGTCGAACCACTGCTTCCGCCACTGAGTCACGGCGTCCATGGTAGCCTTCTCGCTCACTTCCTAGAAGCACAGAGGCGAGTTTTTGACTCCGCAGTCGACTCGGGAACAGTAATGCGGAATCGAGTAGATCTTATATAATTTGTGTTGGAGAAAAAACGAGTTATAAATGTGTGGAAATTGAAATGGAAAGGCTCTATCTTTTTCTTGAAAGAAAACGTTTCAAAGGAAAATGTCTTTAGCGACAAAATACTGAGTGACTGACTGACTGACAGACGTTGCCAGGGAGGGAAGGTTTTCTTCAACGTCAACGGAATAACCTCTATTTTATTTAACAGAGTTTTTAACGAAACATTTCAGTAATCTTCAGTTTTAATGAAAAATCATATTTTTTCATTTCTTTGGTAATATTTACCACATTTTTATTTGTTATCTTTCATTAAAACTAAAGTTTTTTTGAACTTTTCGTTAGTTTTTTTTTTAAAATTTTGATCTCCCCAAATACTATGAATATTGGCTATCTTAGTCAATTACCAAATAAATAAATAAAAGTTTATTCTTAATTAATTGTTTGTTGATAATTTTTTTTTCACCTAATATTACTATGTAGTTATAAGTGAGATGTATTAGGTCTGAATCTTGCGAATAACAACTGAATCTTGCGAATAACAAATTCGACACCAATTTATTTCTCTATTGCACACGTGATGCGTCTTTTTCAGCTAACTCGTGAACAGTTCAAAAGAAATGCCAACATGTAATTTGGATTCATTAATCTTTTTTGAAAAATTTGCCTAAGTAAATTTTGTTACTTTTATAATAAAAGCAATATTCTATAATAAATTAATTTAAATTATGAGAAGAATTAGAACTCAAAATTAGAAAGAAGAAAAAATACACTACTCTAACCAATTCAAGTTCACTAATTTAAAATTTTAAACTACAAACGAAATTCGAAGATTAATGCAAACGATAGAGAAAGAAATCTAATACTCTAAGAAATTCAAATTCATTAAGGAAAATTTTATTTAAACCCATGTAACCTCTTTTTACACCCAACTTAAAATTTTAAATGTTAATTGTCTATTTTACCCTATTGCATAATTACTATTAAGTACAAAATGAAATTAATAATAAAACTCAAATTTATCAATAAACCCAAATACTATAATTAAATCTTACAATTATTTTTTGTTTATCCTACGTTTATTTCGGTTAAAATTCTAACAACATTCATAGAGAAAAATAATTTTTTTTTTTATTGATGGACACCTTTATCCAAAAGTTGAGATTGCATAGTTAAAAGAGTCCGTGACAAAACGGCTTTGACAAACTCCAATTTTAGGAGGGACACACGGCAGGCGGCGGCAGCCGCCACCACCACCACCACACAAGTCGTATGAGGTGTCCTCATGACTAATTTGGTATTATGCTACCAAAACAAAAACTAATTAAATTTAAGGCCTAAATCAAATAAACAATCAATACAATTCTATATGGAGGATCCATATCCAAATCCACGTAACCACTCATAAAATGTTGCCCATAGTTTTTTGAAAACTTGGCATACGAATTGTTTGGGATTTGGAGCTTCATTACGCCAATCAGTACTACAAGGTTCTTTTTCACTAACTTGGAAGTAAGAGGTTTTAGATTTGAATTTTGTGAATGGTGAATTCAATACTAAATTAAGTTGCATATTTTGTGGTATAACCGAACTCTCATTATTTCTAATGTAAAAATATCAGTGTACTTAAAAAAAAAAAAAAAAAAAAAAATAGAGCGTCATTGCTTTAGGAAAACCCTCCACCCAAGAAGCAATCAAATCTAAAATTAGAGTTTATGGGTTTGACTACTTTTGAAGAAATTGTAGTGATTAGTGTATGCATGCCATGGATTTAAATTTCGCGAATATATTCAATTTAACGACATTTAAATTTTGTTTTGCCCAGACTTTGATGTTACTTTCTATTTTGTTGAGAAGTTTTAAGCTCGATAAACGACCCCTTTCAATTTTGTGAAAATTACAAGTTTTGGTATTTGCTTACTGCATGCACGCCCATATTAATGTGGCAAAAACCAACTAGGTCATAATCTAGTTGCGCTTCTCCTCCCTTCGGAGGATGTCCTGAATTCAAATCCAACCCCCCTCCCCTCTTCCTCTACCATCAATTAGAAATGAAGATGTCCCAAGTGTGACGACCCGTCCCTAATTTTCACTGTAATTTCTGTTCCGTTGGTGTGAGTTGACGATTTTACCCCCTTTTGGACAAAAGTGGAATCTGATGTGGACGTGGTTTTCGACTTTCAGTTTCATTTTTCTGGTTTCGTACTAAAATAGTACTCGTCGCTACGAACGCGTGAGTGTATGTTAGACTCGAATCAGATCAGTAACGAGAAAGTTACACTCCATTAAAGTACGTTAACTACCGGTATTTTGTACACGTAAGTGCAAATTTATAGTGTCGGGACACTGTCAAGATGATAGATTTTGTATATTTTAAATTGTACAAAATCCATCAAATCCCTCAAAAGTGGGAAAAGGATCCGGATCCTAGGGATCCTTGAATCTCAACCGTGTATCGTATATCGTGCGGTCATAAATCATTTCAAAATTTAAAATTTAAAATTAAATATGAATAGTACCTAACGAAAACTGACCGCACGATATACGATGAACGGTTGAGATTCAAGGATCCCTAGGAAAAGGATCCGGCGGGGATCATGTGGATCCAGTTTCCAATCAACCACCAATCAAATTATTTATTTTTTATTTTTTCACCAATCACATTCCACCATTTCCTCCCCTTCATTCATTTTCCCCGTTTTTCCTCCTAACCAATCAAGTGCTTTCCCTCAATTTTGGCACCAATCAGTTTTCACTCTCTTTCCCCAATGAGAAATCAGAACACACACACTCTCTCTTTCTCTCTCTCTCTCTCTCTCTCTCTCTACCCGAGATCTCTCTCCTTCTCTGCAACATACACACATGCATACCGAACCACCATTACTGTGAGCTCCACCACCGTGGTTCATTCTTCGGTAGCCTTACCACCCTTGAGACCCTCCATCACGAAACCAAACCTGGCAGAGGTCTTTCCTCCTTTCTTTTTCCCTGCACCGTAGAACAACCATTGTTTCCGAAGCTATTCCGGCAAGTTCTCGCCGCTCACGGCTTAGGTAAGCCTCGAGAAATCCTAAGGACCTTTATTTCATTCCTATGGGTTGATATTGATCTCGTGTACATGTCACGCCCCGATCCCAACATACGTCCAGGATCGACACTTGATGTTATCAATACCCGTGTAACTCACATACCCCACATCCGGGATATGGACAATGCACAACTCAAGATTCGAATTGCGTGATAATTTTTCTTATACTTTATGGCTGCATCTAACCTCCTTGTTAGACTGCCTACGTACCCTTAAAAGGGATCAAGCCATTCGTAGTTCACCATTTCATCAAACTCTAATCTTTCCGTAAAATACTTCTAACAAAAAAAACCATAGAGCACCATACTACACATCAACCTTACGCCAAACAACAATTATCATCTTTCGTGCACACAGGTAAGCCATTCTCACACAAATGCTTTCCAATTCATCCATCATATAAATCACTATGTTCACATAATACCGCAAATCATAGTATGCAACATATCAAAGAACCAACGAAGCACAGTGTTATTCTCAAGTCACATTAATCAACTAACCTAATCATAATAATCTCAATCATACCCAACGTCATTCTACAATCACGTCAATTAATCAATTCCATGAATCAAAGATGCCCGATATTGACATCTAACTACATTAATCAATCAACGAAATAACATATAATTTCAAAGAAAACGTTTCAAAGGAAAAGGTCTTTAGCAACAAAATACCGAGTGACTGACTGACTGACTGACGTTGCCAAGGAGGGAAGGTTTTCGTCAACGTCAACGGAATAACCTCTGTTTGTACCATACTTGACCAATCCCGAAACTACCAAGCACCGGTCAACATTATACCGCCAAGGATCCCGAAACTACTGAGGACCGGTCAACGTTATACCGTCAAGGATCCAGAAGAGTTTCCCTCCAACCTGGAGGCCAATCACTACGCGACACGTGTCAAGATCAGAAGCCAGTCAGAGCGCGACACGTGTCGACATCAAGGACCAATCACAAGATGGCACATGTCAATATGACAAAGCTACAAGCTTTTCTATAAATAGGGGTCATTCTCCCACAATATTTCCTAATGTCATTGTATTGAGCAAATCACTAGAACTCACTAAATTGAGAGCTTGAGCCTATGTACTTGAGAGCTTGAACCTGTGTACTTGTGAAGACCCTTCACTATTAATACGAACTCCTCTGCTCCGTGGACGTAGCCAACCTTGGGCGAACCACGTACATCTTGTGTTTGCTTCCCTGCCACTGTCCATTTACATACTTATACACATCAGTGACCGGAGCAATCTAGCGAAGGTCACAATCTTTAAACTTTCTGTTGAACCAAAGTCCTCGCTGATTTTGTGCATCAACATTTGGCGCCGTCTGTGGGAAAAGACACTTATTCCTACTCTCTCCAGTTTTGTCAAGCTGGTTTCCACCATTCGTACACTTTCTTTTGATCAGGCATCCCTCTCCAACATGGGAAGCGAAGGAAGCCACAGCACCCAGAATGAAACCCCTCTCGCACCTAGTGCAAAACAACTAAGGTGGAAACGAAAAAGATTTGCTCTTCAAACTAAAATCAAAGAGCTGGAGGCTCAGAACAACAAGACAGCAATGAAGAATGAAGTCCTCCAAGAGCAGTATGGGAAGCTCTTTGAAATGCTCCACGAGGCTAGGCATACTCGAACTCATGGACTCAGTACCCCTCTGGGAGCCAACCATCATCTGGGTACCCCCCAAACCGGAGGATCGCCAGTCTCAAACAAGGAGGTTCTTGACCAGGAACGCGCAACTCATCAATATGTTAATCAACATGAGACTTCTCTCAACCCAGCTACTTCAACCCGAAGCATGAGAAATGAAGGGAGACACCTCCTTGCAAAGGGAGTGGAAGGATCGAAAGCTATTTATCGCGACTGCAGAGACTTCCTGAGGCAACGTCGGGAGAACCCCATCCACATAAGCTCAAAGACCAATGACCCAAGGATCTTTGACAGACTCGGCCCCCTACCACGACCCAGGTCAGCTACTGAGCCAAGAAACGAGCGACAGGTCTCAGAGAAACATGAAGGTATAGGGGACTCGGAAATGCTCCGACAGGCTTACCCTGGGAGCCAGTATGGTGGATCCAGGGAAATGCTACACACCTTCGACCAAACTTTCCAAATCCTGAGAAGTGATAGAGATTTACGAAAGAAAGCTCCAGTGATACATAACTCCATTCCGGACCCCCTTGTCTTACAACTCTTTGAGGAAGTGAACAAGTTGAAGGCCGAACGTCAGGCTGAGATACCTGATTGGAACCAACCCAGGCCCGGTCCTCTTACAAGAAGGATCCTCGACACCCCCCTCCAAGCCAAGACAAAACAGAAACTCGGCTTACAACTCTATACTGGAAGGGAGGACCCAATTGAACACCTCAACCTCTTTAAGTCCACCATGGTGTACCGGATGCACACCGACGAAGAGCGATGTCTCCTCTTCCCCTCCACCCTCTCTGGAGGAGCTCTAGACTGGTACTGTCGTCTTCAACCTGAGACGGTGGACTCGTTTGAGGAATTAAGGAAGCTGTTTGTCTCTCAACACATCTTTCAGACCGACCGTTTGCATTCTGCAGATGACTTGTACACTATTTTTCAGAAGCCGGACGAGTCGCTACGAAGGTATGCTGGCTGCTTTAGCCATGAGTATTCGCGCTGCGCCGAGGCAGACGACAAAACTGCCCTCAAGGCCTTCACGGCGGGCCTACGTGACTGTTTCTTCAAGTACATGATCAACGCCAACACTTGGAAGACTTACTCTGAAGTGATGACACAGGCTTACAACCATGCCTCGGCCGAAGTAAGGACGTACCAAGGGAAACATCCTACAACTATCCCTTATCAGCAAGTGGGGACTGGAAGCCAGATCCAACCCAATGACCATAATGCTCCGCCAGGTCAACAGATGTATCAATCTCAGGGCAAGAGGAAAGATTTCCATCCTCATCAATCTCACTTTAGTAAGAAGAGTAAGGAGCACTATCACGATAATCAGGAATATCGCCATAATAATACCCGCCCCCAAGCAGTCAACGCAGTGAGCCAAACATATGTCAAGACAGGCCCTACCCCGAGGTATGAGACATACACACCTTTGAACGCCACATGTGAGACCATTTACCCCAGTATAGCTCACTTGATACCGAAGCCAAGACCAAGGCAGCCAGATTACAAGTCCACAAAGAACACAAACATGTTTTGCTGTTACCACGATTATAATGGCCATGACAGCGAGAAGTGTGTCACCCTCCATGACCATATTGAAGCTTTGGCACGCGAAGGAAAAATTGATCAATTTCTTCTCCGCCCCTGAACGAGCAACCGTAGCTAGCGCCAAGCGAACGTTATATATTGAAGAAAAGATTACTCTGAGAAGCTCCAATGATAAAGTCTTTGGCCATCCATGGAACACCGATCAATTGAAGTACAATTACAAGTAAACTCGCATTGTGCAAGTGTTAAACTATAACCGTTCAACATCTTTTGTAATGACGATCATCTGGCTCGAACTCAATAAAGAGATGATTCAGACAACTTGGTCTTAACTATTTTACATTCCCAGCACTGGGGTGTTTGGTCCATACTGACCTACCTATATACTCTAACTCAGAGCTTCAACATGCATACTGTGGCATAAAGTAAGTGAAACTAAGTGTTACAACCAACATGGTTCACATATCAAAAGCCTGGTTTCCTTCATGCAAAACATTCATAAGCATCACTCATGTCAATCAACATAAACACCATACATTTTAGCACATTCATACATAAGCCAACCGAGCTTCGGAAAGGTACAACCCGTATTCTAATATCATCAGGCAACCTGCCACTCTTATTACCAACCAGGTGATGAAGGAACTCACCTTTGTGCCACCAACCAGGTGATGAAAACATATCAAAAGCATGGACTCATTCATGCATAGCAAAACATTCATAAGCATCACTTATGTCAATCAACATAAACATCATACATTTTAACACATTCATACATAATCCAACTGAGCTTCGAAAGGGTTCAACATACTTTATATCATTTGGCAACTTGCCACTCTTATCACCAACCAGGTGATGAAGGAACACACATTCAGGCCACCAACAAGGAGATGAAAGATGACGAATGGTACAACTGGTACATGTGAACTCCTAAGCATTCACAAATAATCAAAAACCCTCAAGTATTACAACTCAACTAGGGGAGCACTTACACCCAACAAGAGGTATAGTCACCAACAAAGTTTTATTGCAAGCTAACAACGGCTTCGATGCATGGTACACAAAGATCAAGCTCTTCAGTCCTCTTGCATCTGCTTCAGAGCACATTTAGAAAGGGAAGGCATCACTGGTCACCCTCATCCGAGGTTGAACCTCTGACGATATCACTCTATATCCCACCACCATCCTCCGCATCGTCAAGGTCATCTTCACCCTGCTAAGTCTGCTCATCAGCACTAGCCTCATCATCAGACCCCTTGTTCAGCTCAGAAACCTCAGCCAGGGCACCATCCAACTCCTCCCTAACCTTGGATACCTCAAGGCATGTCGTCACATTCAGTCATGACCTGCATAACAAGAGCATCACTATTACAAAAAAGAAGGGGGAGAACACAGCAGCTTCATCAATGGAGTTCAAGTACAATTCTCAAAAAGCTTCACACACTCTTGATCAAGGCAGTGTGAAGCAAAACCAACTTATGGTGATCAACCACAAAGCTTCACCTATAAAGCTTCAACCACAAAGCTTCACCTATAAAGCTTCAACCACAAAGCTTCACCTAAAAAGCTTCACCACCAAAGCTTCACCTATAAAGCTTCAACCACAAAGCTTCACCTATAAAGCTTCAGCCAGAAAGCTTCACCTATAAAGCTTCAACCACAAAGCTTCACCTATAAAGCTTCAGCCAGAAAGCTTCACCTATAAAGCTTCAACCACAAAGCTTCACCTATAAAGCTTCAACCACAAAGCTTCACCTAAAAAGCTTCACCACCAAAGCTTCACCTATAAAGCTTCAGCCAGAAAGCTTCACCTATAAAGCTTCAACCACAAAGCTTCACCTATAAAGCTTCAACCACAAAGCTTCACCTAAAAAGCTTCACCACAAAGCTTCACCTATAAAGCTTCGCCAGAAAAGCTTCACCTACAAAGCTTCGCCAGAAAAGCTTCACCTACAAAGCTTGGCCATAAAAGCTTCACCTACAAAGCTTCGTCACAAAAGCTTCACTTACAAAGCTTCGCCATAAAAGCTTCACCTACAAAGCTTCGCCACAAAAGCTTCACCTATAAAGCTTCGACCCTCAAAGCTTCACCTATAAAGCTTCGACCAACAAAGCTTCACCTATAAAGCTTCACCCTCAAAGCTTCACCTATAAAGCTTCGACCCTCAAAGCTTCACCTATAAAGCTTCACCCTCAAAGCTTCACCTATAAAGCTTCACCCTCAAAGCTTCACCCTCAAAGCTTCACCTAAAAAGCTTCACCTAAAAAGCTTCACCCTCAAAGCTTCACCCAAAAAGCTTCACCCTCAAAGCTTCATCCAAAAAGCTTCACCCTCAAAGCTTCACCTAAAAAGCTTCACCCTCAAAGCTTCACCCTCAAAGCTTCACCTATAAAGCTTCACCTATAAAGCTTCACCTATAAAGCTTCACCCACAAAGCTTCACCTATAAAGCTTCACCCTCAAAGCTTCACCTATAAAGCTTCACCCTCAAAGTTTCACCTATAAAGCTTCACCCTCAAAGCTTCACCTAAAAAGCTTCACCCTCAAAGCTTCACCTAAAAAGCTTCACCCTCAAAGCTTCACCCAAAAAGCTTCACCCTCAAAGCTTCACCTAAAAAGCTTCACCCTCAAAGCTTCACCTAAAAAGCTTCACCCAAAAATAGCTTCAACCATCTAAGCTATATACCCACACAAAAACCACCCTTGAACCTGTACAAAAATACGTGGGTAAACATAAACATTTCCTGTTCTACATTCACAAAGCCCATGTCATAAGCAAACATACAATTATATATATGTTCCCAAACATATTATAATGGATCAAACAAGAAGCCAAAGTCCCACATTTCAATAAAGGACACAAGTACAAGAAATTCACCAATAGTGAAGGTGCTACAAAAATGGGAACCTTCCACAGATTACAAATCCAACCCAAGCAGTTTTTTTTTCCTATCTCCCTCTTTGTCTCCTTTCATATATCAAATTTCTGCAACTTCTGCTCTTCCTCGGTGGAACTCAATTTTGGATATCTTATAGTTCTTGAGCAGATGAACAACTTTCAAGAAGGAACTATCTCTGTTTAAGTGAAGGAAATTGGAGTGTTGAAACTCCAAACATGACAGTCGGATTCCCGCAGATTTCAAAGCTGCTGTGATGTTTCGAAGATCTGGAAATATTTAACCGTTAGTTCATTCTGAATTTTTGATATATTATAGAAGAGACAATGGGGAACAACTTTGATGAATAAAGTATGTTGATCTGAGCAAAAGAAAACAGAGTTTCGAAGCCCACAACAAGACTGACGGGTTAACAGCCAAATAATGAACAGTCACTCATCATACCTGAATTTCTGGACTTGTACTACTCCATTGGATCTCAAATTTGGATATGTTGTAGTTCACAAGTTAAGGAACAACTCTCATGCAGACGACTTTGTGAGTTGAGCTATAGAGGATGGTGTTATATTGAAAAGTTACCGCTCCCTCTACACCAACTCCGCCCCTCGACTTCCCAGGCTCCAATAACCCTGCAGCAACTCAGTTGGCCGGTGGAAATGAAATGCAATTCCTCCAAAGAAAAGAAAAGCAAGACAAAATGGAGAGATGGCATATTATAAAACAGAAAAAGTGAGGATTAATGATGGAGCATGCTCCCTTGGATCCGGCCACAAAAGAAAATATGATCATGAGAAATGATGAGAAATGATGAAGAGGCATGCCCACTTTCCTCCCATATTCGGCCACAAACAAAGCAAAATCATGATGGGCCATGGCACTCCCCTCCTCTTTGAATTCGGCTGTACAACAAAGCCATATAAAAAAAAAATATATATATATATATATGTACATGCAATCAAGCCATGGGCCCCCTACTCTTTCCTCTTTGGACTTGGCAACACAAAAAAAAAAAAATGTGTATGTAAACACATGCAATTAGTCAAAAAGAAAAGGTGGGGCCGAACCTACATTCAAAATATGCATATACTCAGTCAACAGAAAAAGAAATGGAGTGGAGCTACAGTGGGTACAAATGATACAAAGCTACCAACTACATGGTGCACGGCAGCAAGGCATTTTACATGTGTGATCATTACAAATCAAATCTGCCAGCGACACATGAAAGCATCCTGATGGAGAAACAAAAATCATGTTGCCGAGAGCAGCATATCCATGGGTTTATGCGTGTGACCATTGCAGAACTCCCTCAGGCCAATTTCCAAACAAAGGCTGGGCCACACCTAGCCAACATAAAAAGAAAAAGAGGGAGAGGAAATGAGATAGCAACCCGAATCACATCAAACAGACATTGGGACCTCGGGCCGAAGAACAACAGCCACGATGAATTTTGTTTGTTTTTTTTACAAGAATAACTTCAAACAAGGGCTAGGCCTGACAATTCCGAAACTAGGCCTCGGACAAAATGAAGTTCGTGGCCCTATCTATTCCTTGTATAACAAATGTCAACGCCAAGAGGTTGAACCTAAGTTTGGACGGCTTTGGGTTTCTCACATAACAAGAAAATGATGGGCCTTTGTCCAAGCTTCATTATTTTGGCAACGTGACTACTAGCAAGACACCTCCCTCGACAACTCTCCTCACTTGGAGACTTGGGGGACTCCCACCATATGCTACTATACTTCGGTACTCAAAAATTTCACAACTACTCAGTGACTAGGATCTTTCAAGTCCCCAACCGAGAACCCTTCCTCACTCGGGAAATTAGGGGAGCACTATTTCAACCTACAAGGACCCATCCACGAAGTTTCAACATGCAAACTTCAACAAAAAAAATTCAAAAAAGTTCAGTGCAATATGCCGTGGTGCGTTTAACACAATACGTTGAACTGAAGCAAAACTTATTTATTGATAAGTCCCGACAAATTACAAACATGTGCGTACACATGAATCAAACAAACAAACAGGAGGGATCCCTCACAAAGATTGGTCAGAAGCAGCCTCGGCACTGGACAGAACACTGGAAGAAGGAGGTACCGACGTTTGGTCAGATGGAACCTCAGTACATGGTACAGCCCCAGAAGACGAAGGCGGAAAATGCCTTTGGAACAAACCCACAAACTTCTGATGATCACTCAAAATTTGACCATCAGATTCCTGTAGCTGGTCAAGTTTCCTTTTCATGCTCGTAGCATAGCTATGTGCAAGCCTATGCAACTGCTTATTCTCGTGCTTAAGCCCCCTTGATCTCCTGTTTGAGGCTTACCACTTCAGCCGCCAATGATTCAACTTGGCGGGTACGAGCAAATAGGCGTTGGGCCATATTAGATACAGAATTCACACACTGAACACTGAGAGCCAAAGAATCCTTAACAGCCAACTCATTAGACCGTCTGGCAAGTAATCTGTTATCTTTGGGTGTGGCAAGATTCTTGCCCACCACAGCAGCGGTCATGTCACTCTGCATCACCGAGTCCTCAACAGTAAGAGGACCAGTAGAGGATAAGAATAACGGGCGCCATATGTTGTCTTGGGGAAACAAGGTTGTCTCTTCCCCAACATTAAAGCCCAAACGAAGGTCAGATGGGCCAGACATCTTCAGAAACAACGAAAGAAGAATGAGGTCCAATAAATCTCAGAAATACAAGGCAAAGGAGGTTCCTACAAGCAGTAACTCTATGAACGTACCTCTCAAACACAATTGGTACCCTTATAAAAGAAAGGACAGCAGGACTGTTTGTTCAAAAATCGAAGAGGCACCACTCTCCGAATTTCGAGAAACAGATTTTCCTGGGCAATCGTCACACGCAACACCAGCTCCTCGAATACCAAAGATAACTTTGCCGAAAGAACTCTGACAAAGTTAAGGCACGAGAATTTCAAAGTTCCAGCTACCCTACTATTTCTTACAGGAGTAAAAGAACAGCACCACTGCTCGATAACTGGAAAAGCTCTATGTGTGTCAACCTCCATGCCCCGTGGCAAAGCAGACTTACAAAAAAAAGGCCCAACCTTTCCCCGCACCCGAGAAAGTACCCCCAATGGGATTGCTTGCTAAAAAAAAAAAAAAATCAAAGAGGCACCGCTCTCCGAACCTCGAGAGTCGGATTTTCCTGGATAAAATGGTCAACACTGTTTACACGCAACATCAGCTTTCCAGGTGCCACAAACCACTTTGTCAAAAATCTCTGACAAAGTGAAAACGCGTGAATTTTGCAGCTCCCACTATATTGCCATAACCAAGAAAGGTAAAGGAACAGCGTTACTACTTGTTGTTGAGAATTTTCTATATGAAGAGTTTCATCCTCCACAGTCAAGCGGACCTGCCAACATGCTCAACTTTTCCTCACATCCGAGAGAGCACTCCCAACAGAGCCTTCTCAAAATGCTCAGCCTCCTTCCCCCCGATAATACCTCTGCAAACAAGCTACACTAGAGCAAGAGTATCTCATATCATCAGGGTTAAAAGCAAGAGTATCCCATATCATGCTTTTTCCCTGTCCTTTCCTTTGCCTTTGCCCTTACTCGCAAGACAAGGAGAAAGAACGCAATCAGTCGGAACCTGAAATCAAACATCCGGTCACGAACTGATTGCTAGGGACCTTTGCACAATTGGTCACCAAGCATTGCTCTCGAATACTCATCTTCAACTGTTCTCAAGGTCACGAATTCCTTCGGCAAACACCTCAGAACAGCTGGTATGACATCGGCCCTCTACACTGAAGGTGCCAAGCATAGGTGAGTCGCTGAGAAGCAAGTGCTCTGATGGACCATTTAAATGCAAAGGTTTCACATCACCCCTGCCAGGCAAGAGATTGAAGCAGAAGGTTCAACAACGAGCTGGAACAGATCACTACAGCACGGTGTCCTTCATGCATAACCGCACAATCCAGACGGAGGAATCTAGGTCAAACCCAAGCTCGGCATCCACCATTTTTCCAACAGTAAAAGTATCCCATATCATCAGGATCGAGCGTACTCAAGAGTTGACGGGTTTGTTTTGACCCTCAAGTTCTTGAGTCAACTCGCTCCTCCGGAGGAAACCAGAAAACCCTCCAACCCAGTTCAAGAATAACCTGTGGAAAGTCAACAAGTACTACAAACACATGCCGATTCACCGACTACTCCTTTGAAAGCAAGAGTATCTCATATCATCTTTTCTCCTAGTCATTTTCTTGTCCTCGTTGCTGAATGAGAGACAAGTAAAAGGAGAACAATCAGATGGAGCCCGAGGCCAAACTTTTGATCCGAGACTGACTGCCTGAGACTCTGATTGCTTACCGTGTCTGTCACCTCTTTCGGCAAATCTCCTAGCTCGGTGACTTGGGGGACTCCTACTATACGGTTTGCATAGCACTTGACCAAGCCCGAAACTACAAGTAAGCTTCAAGCGAAATTGATACATTACCTTGTACATCAACATCAAATAAAAGTTTGCTTGTGGAAAAAACTAGAGAGCATACTGCTTCTACCTATGGGAAAAATAAGACAAGTGAAAACGGTAGCACATTTCGGTACTTAGAAGTTTCGTGATTACTCAGTGGCTTGGATCTTGCAAGTCCCCAACCGAGGAGCTTCCCTCACTCGGGAACTTAGGGGAGCACTGTTTGTACCATACTTGACCAATCCCGAAACTACCAAGCACCGGTCAACATTATACCGCCAAGGATCCCGAAACTACTGAGGACCGGTCAACGTTATACCGTCAAGGATCCAGAAGAGTTTCCCTCCAACCTGGAGGCCAATCACTACGCGACACGTGTCAAGATCAGAAGCCAGTCAGAGCGCGACACGTGTCGACATCAAGGACCAATCACAAGATGGCACATGTCAATATGACAAAGCTACAAGCTTTTCTATAAATAGGGGTCATTCTCCCACAATATTTCCTAATGTCATTGTATTGAGCAAATCACTAGAACTCACTAAATTGAGAGCTTGAGCCTATGTACTTGAGAGCTTGAACCTGTGTACTTGTGAAGACCCTTCACTATTAATACGAACTCCTCTGCTCCGTGGACATAGCCAACCTTGGGCGAACCACGTACATCTTGTGTTTGCTTCCCTGCCACTGTCCATTTACATACTTATACACATCAGTGACCGGAGCAATCTAGCGAAGGTCACAATCTTTAAACTTTCTGTTGAACCAGAGTCCTCGCTGATTTTGTGCATCAACAACCTCTATTTTATTTAACAGAGTTTTAACGAAACACTTCGGTAATCTTCATTTTTAATGAAAAACCACATTTTTACCTTTCTTTGGTAATATTCATCACACATTTATTTGTCATCTTTCATTAAAACTAAAGTTTTTTTGAACTTTTCGTTAATTTTCTTTTTATTTTGATCTCCCCAAATACTATAAATATTGGCTATCTTAGTCAATTACCAAATAAATAAATAAAAGTTTATCCTTAATCAATTGTTTGTTGATAATTTTTTTTTTCAATTAATATTGCTATGTAGTGATAAATGAGATGTGTTAGGTCCGAATCTTGTGAATAACGAATTCGACAGCAATTTATTTCTCCATTACTCACGTGATGCGTCTTGTTCAGCTAATACGTGCACAGTTCAAAAGAAATGCCAACATCTAATTTGGATTCATTAATCTTTTTGAAAAATTTGCCTAAGTATATTTTTACTTTTATAATAAAAGCAATAGTCTATAATAAATTAATTTAAATTACGAGAAAGAATTAGAATTTAAAATTAGAAAGAAAAAAAAAATACACTACTCTAACCAATTCAAGTTCACTAATTTTAAATTTTAAACTACAAACGAAATTGGAAGATGAGTGCAAACTATAGAGAAAGAAATCTACTACTCTAAGAAATTCAAATTCATTAAGGAAAATTTTATTTAAACCCATGTAATCTCTTTTTACACCCAACTTAAAATTTTAAATGTTAATTGTCTATTTTACCCTATTGCATAATTACTATTAAGTACAAAATGAAATTAATAATAAAACTCAAATTTATCAATAAACCCAAATATTATAATTAAACCCTACAACCACTCTTTACTTATCTTACGTTCATCTGGATTAAAACCCTAACAGCGTTCGTAGAGAAAATTAAGTTTTTTTTATTGATGGACACCTTTATCCAAAAGTTGAGATTGCATAGTTAAAACTTAAAAGAGTCCGTGACAAAATGGCCTTGACAAACTCCAATTTTATGAGGGACACACGGCAGGCAGCAGCCGCCACCACCACCATCACACAAGTCGTATGAGGTGTCCTCCTCACGAGTCACGACTAATTTGGTATGCGACCAAAACAGAAACTAATTAAATTTAAGGCCTAAATCAAATATCCAATCAATACAATTCTATCTGGAGGATCCATATCCAAATCCACGTAAGCACTCATAAAATGTTGCCCATAGTTTTTAGAAAGGATAAATTAGGTTACCGTCCTTTTTTTTGCTATTCTATTGATTAAAATCCTATTTCTTATCAATTTTTGATCAAGGTTCTTGGGTATTAATAATATTATTAATTATTTCAATAATAAAATATTTTTTTATTTCTAAATATATTCATTTAATGTTAAAAATGTTACAATTAGATATTTATATTTATGACTAAATTTTTTATCATATATTTTTAGTTTTAGTTTGTACCCATTTTTAATTTGTAATTCTTTTTTAATTTGTGCCAATTTTCTTTTCAGTTTTAATTTGTACCCATATATTAATTTCTTTTTGTGCCCATATTTTTCAAAGTTTATTTGTATTTGTACCCATATATTTTTTTATTTGTACTTTTTATTTTGCTAAATGTACCCATACTAATTATATGTACCCATTAATGTAAAACTTTTTAATCTTAAAATGTACTCATTCTTAAATATATCAATTTGTTATATGTAAAATGTACCATTTTTTTTTTATATAAAATGTATTCAATTTTTTTTCTAATCCATTTTTAAACTTATATGGGTACATTCTTTTTCTTTGATTTTAAAATGTATCCATGTCAAGTTTAATCGAAGAAATTTACTAATGTTATTAAGCCTAATATCTTTTTTTTTGTTGTGATTTTGAAGAATGTACCCATGTTTTGATACAATAATTTTTTTGGTTAATTTTGATGAATGTACCCATGTTTATATATATATATATATATAGACACACGCAATAGTATATTTATATTTTAATATTTTTAATCCCACAAATTATGGTTTTTTATTTAAAATCTCATTTATATAAAAAACCAATTTTTAATTTTTAATTTAAAAAATATAGTAACGTACATATAAATTAATTATCACATTAATTTCAGGGACCTCGATCAAAAATTAAAAACCAACAAGGTTCAATCAAGGAATGTTCATAACTAAATACCGCATCCAAAATCTACTTGGCATACAAATTGTTTGGGATTTGGAGCTTCATTACGCCAATCAGTACTACAGTCTGATTCTTTTTCACTTTTGAAAGTGAAAGGTTTTAGATTCGAATCTCGTGAATGGTGAATTCGAAACTAAATTAGGTTGTCTATTGTGTGGTTTAACCGAACTCTCCTTCTTCTTAATGTAAAAATATCGATACACTTAAAAAAAAAAAAAATAGAGCGTCATTGCTTTAGGAAAACCCTCCGCCCAGGAAGCAATCAAATCTAAGATTAGAGTTCATGGGTTTGACTACTTTTAAAGAAATTGTAATGTAATGTGTATGCATGCCATGGATTTAAATTTCGCGAATATGTTCAATTTAACGACATTTAATTTTTGTTTTGTCGAGACTTTGATGTTACTTTTTATTTTGTTGAGAAGTTTTAAGTTTGATAAACGACCCCTTTCAATTTTGTGAAAATTACAAGTTTTGGTATTTGCTTACTGCATGCACGCCCATATTAATGTGGCAAAAACCAACTAGGTCATAATCTAGTTGCGCTTCTCCTCCCGTCAGAGGATGTCCTGAATTCAAATCCAACCCCCCTCCCCTCTTCCTTTAACATCAATTAGAAATGAAGATGTCCCGTGTGTGACGACTCGTCCCTACTTTTCACTATAATTTCTTTTCCGTTGGTGTGAGTTGACGATTTTACCCCTTTTTATACAAAAGTGGAATCTGACGTGGACGTGATTTTCGACTTTCAGTTTCATTTTTCTAGTTTCGTACTAAAATAGTACTCGTCGCTACGAACGAGTGAGCGCGTGTTAGACTCGAATCAGATCTATAACGAGAAAGTTACGCTCTGTTAAAGTACATTAACTACCGGTATTTTGTACACTTAATTTGCAAATATACAGTGTCGGGACACTGTCAAGAGAATTGTCACGCCCCGAACCCGGGTCGGTAATAAAAACTCGAACCAGAATCCGAAACGTGAGTTAAAAGCTTAAAAAATAAAAGTAAAACTGAAATAACGGAGTGAAAAATAAAATTCCTCTTATTAAAATAACTCCAGAATTCTTTACAGGACTAAAATAAATAAATACAATTCTAGCCTCACATCTAATTTGTTCTCATTCCATCTACCTTCTTAGACTGTTAAGTTCGTAAACCTGCATAACAATAGAGGGGTGAGCTTCAACAGCTCAGTAGGGACATAACCTTATCACAGTAATTGACATTACTAAATTAAGTGTCATAAAATCATGTAATCATGTACCAAATCATTATCAATAACAATGCATGAGTGCAATGCAATACTCTTCATCTCTACCCGTTAATTTATATAATAAAACACGCGGACCTGCACGTCCCATACCGTGCATTTTACCTCTGCAGTGGTGGTTCGAATGTTCTAATATACAAATTAACTCCCTTGTAACTCAATCATCCCAATTTCCCCTTTTGTTAGTCATCTTGCCTAAACTCTTCGTCGCCAGTCCCGAATTACCCTTAAAGAATCTGTGCACTGTGGGCTCGCCTGAGACCTGGTACCTGCTAAGAGTTTGGCTCAACTACACAAAAGATCATTTTCAACTACCCTCATTTCCATAATTCCTTCCTCAACTCCGAAACTCCAATCACATAACACATCATGAATGATGCACAATTAATCTCATTTCATATTCCACATATATCACCAATGAACAATATTCCAACAATAGTTCACAATCACAACTCTATAAACATTCGAATCAAGCAGTGATACACATATAACCAGTATCATCCAATCCCAATCAGTCAATCAATATTAACAATAACACTTCACAAAATTTAATAAAATCAATTTCCGTAAAGGTCTGCCATATTTCCCCTACCTGGATTCCAAAGCTAAAACGAAGATCCACGTCACTATCGAAATAGCTAAGCTCCATGTACTTGAACAAGCTCCTTGATCACTCCTAATGCCATGAATTTCTTCAACTACCTTTCTTTTCTAATCCATCTCTAAACGTGTATTTATATATATATATATATATATATATATATATATATATATATATATATATATGTATATATAAGCATATGTATATATACACATATATAATCCAAGTAAAGCAAACATGCACAAGCATGCAGCCTTTCGCATGTTGTAAAAGAATTGAGGGGAAAGTTCCTATTTATACTAGGATAAGGCAGCAGCTTCCTAGTGTGCTGAATAAGCACTTAACGAACCTTGCTGGCAACACCTGAATCATCCTCATCCATATATTTCATTCGCCATCTAAAAATTCTACACGTCCAGCTTGAAAAAGTGCTTGGTAAGCACTACTAAGTTGACACAACCATCGGCATTCCTGCTTGCTGGTCACTCCAGCAACTGTCACGTGGCAAGTCAACCAACCTTGGCTACCACATGGCTCTCATTCATTGGTCCACATGAAAATTAACTTAAAACTTCATCAGATCTCTAAAATAAAATAATCCAAAAAATACTACGAACTCGTAATGACCTCCGCAATCTTTTCATAAATACATTCTCAAAAAAATCTAAACATATTTTTCCAAACATTTCTCTTCTTAGATAATAAATTCTTGGGATTTCACAAGAATAGATTTTGTATATTTAAAATTGTACAAAATCCATCAAATGCCTCAAAGGTGGATATGGTTTCCAAATCAACCAGCAGTCAAATTATTTAATTTATTTCATATTCCATCATTTCCTCCCCTTCATTCCTTTTCCCCGTTTTTCCTCCTAACCAATCAAGTGCCTTCCCTCAATTTAGGCACCAATCAGTTTTGACTCTCTTTTTTTTTTTTTTTTGAAGGCAAAAGCCGAAAGGGCTATTATATTAACACAAAGATAACATACACATAGGCACACTTAAGGCCCAAACAAAAAACAAAAACAACACAACACACAGCCAAAACAGGCCCAAATACAAACAGCACAACAACAACCGAACACAGGCCCATAGAAAACAATACACCGGGCCAACCAAACGGCTAAGCCCATAACACAGACACGGCCAAACGCCAGAAAACGAGAACACCCGCCGCCTCCGAACGCAGTCCGACCAAACCCCGTCCACGGCCAAGCAGCGCCAGACGAAGTACAGCATCTCGACTTGAAGAACGATCCGCACCCAGCTGAAGAAGAGGAGGAAGTTCACGGCGACCCGCGAACAACGCTGCCACAGACGGCAGAGACAGTGAAAGGGTGGTGGTGCGACGCACCCGAGCCGGTGAGAGAACCAGATCTCGATGCACCCTCTCGAAATACCGCAGTAGAACGCGGTTTGGAAGCAGCTGCATGCCGGATCAGAGATGAAGGAGGAAGATCGCCGCCGGGGGAAAGAGGTCACGGCCAGAGCGGGATCGGAAACGGAGAGGATCGGAAATGCACCGGCGAAAGCAAAAAAGAAAAAAGGAAAAAGCAAGAAAAAAACAGAAGGAGAAAGGGGAAGAGGACAACCGACTCCAGCCGAAGCCAGAGTCGGCGCCGGAGAAGACGGGTACACTGAAACCCTCACCAACACGGGAGGGAAAGAAAACTCTCACTGGAGGAGAAAGGAACTCTCACAGACGGAGAGGAAGTTTTTGTTTTGACTCTCTTTCCCTAATGAGAAATCAGAACACTTTCTCTCTCTCTTTGCTTCCTTCTCTCTCTACCCGAGACCTCTCTCACATTCTCTGCAACATACACACATGCACACCAAACCACCATCACCATGAGCTCCACCACCGTGGTTCATTCTCCGGTAGCCTCACCACCCCCGAGACCCCTCCATCTCGAAACCAAACCTGGCAGAAGCAGGGCCGGTCTAGAGTTTTTTGAGGCCTAGGGCGATGCCACAAAATGTGCCCTCATTTTATATAAGAAAATTATTTGTTTTCACACGTAAGATATCGATAAAATTATACTTAGAAAAACACTTCAAACTTATAATTTAGAAACACAGAAAAACTAATTTATTTTGTATCGTGAGAAGGAAACAAAAAAAAAACTCCGGGTTTACAAGTAGATAGATATGAGTTTTGTTTTCCATCTGAACTTTTAAAGTGTTTTTGTATGAATCGTGATGTGTTTTTTCTTATTTACTAACCTTGTCAATATGGGACTAAAAAAATAATGATGTTTTTGAGTCTTTAGTTGATATGTATAAGTAATAAATGGGTACTAAATTAAACTTTTTTTATGACACGTCATATGATTTGTAAATTTGGTCAACACATTACTCTTTGTTGAAGATTATACTTGAATTGGAACAAATGTTTTAAAAATAACAACCCACATAGCTATTAGCTACTAATTAAAAATAAATTAACAACAAAAAAAAATCGTAAAAATTGTAAAGTAAATAAGCACACATGGTGTTTTGAACCCAAGACCTCCTAATTAATTTAGGACAACAAAACCACCAGTTCTAGTTATATTTCTTTGTCATTGAACCAAATTTTATTAATTTATACTCTTATGAAAACATATATAAATATACCGTCTTAATAATTTTGGTGCCCCCAATTATTTTGGGCCCTGGACGGTCGCCCTGCCCGCACTGGGCCTGGGCCGGCCCTGGGCAGAAGTCCCTCCTCCATTCCGGCGAGTTCTCGCCGTCACGGCTTAGGTAAGCCTTGGGAAATCCTAAGAACCTTCATTTCATTCCTATGGGTTGATATTGATCTCGTGTACATGTTTTGAACGAACCTTTTTAGCACAGAAAGCACGAGGGGGGAGATTGCTCAGTTTTCAAGCCAAGGAACCGTGACCATTTGGTCACTTTCAGATCATTTTTTTGGCCAACCTCGACCACGACTGGACTCCTAATAGGTATAAACTTGTTCTCTATATTCCTAACTTCAAAATGGCTTTTGAATCACTGAGTTTGGTTAACTATCGAGTTAGAAATTCATTCTGAAAGTTGGGAAGAAAATCCCAGATTTCTGGAAATTAGTATCCGTGGTCATTTGGCCACATTCAAGCCAAATTCTTTGACAACACGGACCACATTTAAACATTCTGTGAATATGGATCGATTCGATACCTTCCTAGCTTCAATTTTATTTTTGTAGAATTGAATTTGGTTGAGAATCGAGCTCGTTAGGAGCTCTGGAAGTTGGACCTTCAACCTGCAAAACGCAAGAGCTCATGAAGAAGGCAAGTACAGCTGTACTCGCAGGCGCGTGGGTGTGCGTGGGTAGCTGCCATGTGCTCGGCGCGTGCAACGCATGGCTGCCAGTGCAGCCACTTGTGGTGGCATGTGACGGCTCGTCCGGCCTCCGGCCGGCGTGTGGTCGACTAGTGTAGGTCCGTGACGTCGAGTAGATCAATTTCGTATATTCAAACCCTATGTTTGAGCAAATCTATGGAGGTTTTATTTAAGTTTCCGTTTATGTGTTATTAAACTAAGTTAATTAGTAATTTCACATATAGGGAAAACGTATCCCGAGGGCGTACGGGATCAAGCAAGGCTCAAAGACTTCGTTTCGACTGCGTATCTGTGAGTGGGCAGTTTATTTTTATATATACTTATGACCTATAGTTTCCACAAATGCATTTAAATGATTTACGCCCATTATGCCATAATTTTAGTTTAGTTTGGTAAATGTTGCTTTGTGGTTGGAATTATAAAAAGGCTATGGCATATTCATACGCATTTTCCCTGCTTATATATATAGTATTGTGGTAGAATACTAAAACGATTCTACAGGACGCGCATGCAAATTCAGGTGAGTTTATTATATTGATTCGAATTGTATGGCATTCATGTATCATATACTTAGCTCATCATTACTACACCCCGGTGTTGGTGCTCCCGCCCAGGGCCAAGACCAGCCTTCACGTGTATGTTCACCTCCCACACAGCATGCTCGTCTTGGATCCAAGTTAGGTGCTAGCCTATCGTACAGGTCGCGTTAGGCTACTTCGACTTGTAGGTGACTGCGCTTAGCGCAAGCTTCACGTGATTGTAGCACTAAAGCGTATATTATTATTACACCCAGCCTGTCTTACAGGTCATGTTAGGTGATTTCGACCTGTGTAGGTCCGTGACGTCGAGTAGATCGATTTCGTATATTCAAACCCTATGTTTGAGATCTACGGAGGTTTTATTTAAGTTTCTGTTTATGTGTTATTAAACTAAGTTGATTAGTAATTTCACAAATAGGGAAAACGTATCCCGATGGCGTACGGGATCAAGCAAGGCTCAGAGACTTCGTTTCGACTGCGTATCTGTGAGTGGGCAGTTTATTTTTATATATACTTATGACTTATAGTTTCCACAAATGCATTTAAATGAGTTACGCATGCTCGTCTTGGATCCAAGTTAGGTGCTAGCCTGTTGTACAGGTCACGTTAGGTGACTTCGACTTGTAGGTGACTGCGGTTGGCGCAAGCTTCACGTGATTGTAGCACTAAAGCGTATATTATTATTACACCCAGCCTGTCTTACAGGTCACGTTAGGTGATTTCGACTTGTGTGGTAGTATAGATTGATGAGCACATGCCCTATATTTCTATTGTGGTGAATTACTCTTGTTGTGGCATATTTCTTATATATATTGTTGGCATACATCAAATCTTCATACTTATACGTGGTATGATTTTAAGGAAACTATACTTGTTTTACGACGAGGGGTTAATATGTTCGAAAATAAAGGTTTTCTTACAAACGTTGTTTTGCTGACCCACTCAACTTTGTTTTTTTTCGCCCTTCCAGGTTTAGTAGCTGTGCTTACGGATAAACAAGGATTCTTGCAAATCTCAAGTGATGGTTATCATTAGTGGTGTAACCCTCATCCTATTTACTATACTGTCTCATGCTCTGACATCACGTGTGAAATGGGTTCAATCCCGCTCACCCGTGCACTCTTTAGATTAAGCACTTTTAAGTTTAAATTTACACACATTTCCCACATCACTACACTTTATGGCTTCGTCACCTTTCCAGATGTCGGCCAACACAACTCGATTCGAAGTCCAAGTAGACATTCCGGGTCGAGATGTGTCACCAAGTTCAAATCCTCCACCCCGCCATCAATTAAGAATGAAGATGTCCCGAATTAACCATAAAACATCGTACCATCGCACGGGCAGCGAGTTTCACGGTTAATTCTAGCATAACTTTTACACTTTCCAGTAAACTAGTTTATTAGTTATGAGTGCACACCATACAATCAAACCGTCTACTTTTTTCTCATTTCTCTCTCTTTTTTTTGGGGTTTCCATTTCATCATATCAGAAGAATAAAAGTATAGTTGTACAAACTTGGACAGAACTTTGTTTCATACCAAATTTATCTGTACAGGACATAAGAGGACGATCGGCGAATAGTTCAACGCGAGCAATACCAATTCCAAAATCCACTTTCTACAAACCCTTTGTCAACCCACAGCTAACCACAATCCATTCAATTTTTTGAATTTCCAACTACAATATGTACAATTCCGAGAGTGAGAGAAGAGAGGTCACCTTTGCTTTGGCAACACGTTAACGTCGTGCATTTCTTATTGATTGTCGGAATAGGCAACACGCAGCTTGTACTTATAGATCAACCTGCCAAAAGAAAAATACAACGAGATCGTGGCTATCAACTCATCTAAACATATCGTTGAAATTTAAAAGTTAGCTTGTGCGATGATGTAGTGTGGCAATAGCTTTAGATTCTAACCTCATCAGAAAAGGCAAATATGCCTCCAAGCATTTCACCATCTTCCTCGTCTTCGGGTTTCACCTTATCGCAGTGGCTACTGTCGCTGTCAACATTGTCACCTACGACTTCAGTTAACCCATTGCATCCATTTTTCTCCAGTGCATTACAATGCTCCTCCTGGAAAAATTGTGAAAGATCTGTCGGATGCTGCAAAGTGGAAGCCCCCTCTGCCACAATATCGGTCCTCGAAGCATGTTGATCAGAGTATAAAACCGAGACCTCCCTGACCCCAATTGCTTTAAATGCTGGGCCTTCTTCAGCAGAAACTCTTCCTCCTGAACTCAATTTACTTTCTAACACAGGCAAACCGTTGGTGACACAGCCATTGACTTGAGAATCGATGTTCTTAAAATGTTCAGATGGAGTACACCGAATGCTGAAAGATACATGGTTTTCTAATGAAGGCTCAACAATTGTATTGGCTCTTCTTTCTGAGCCACCCAAGGTCTGATACACTCTTGTTCGGGCCTTCTCATTGTTTATTTGATCCAAGTCGAGAAAATGCTCAATTCTTCTTGACGAACCTGATATAGATTCAAAATAGTAATTATGTGGAACAACTAGTTAAAATGATCAGAATAGAATATCATCTATATGAAAGAATTTTATAAGAGGCCCAACATACGGGTTTACTTACCCCCATCTGAGCTTTCAGTGGAGCTAAGCGATGCAGGCTTCGAGTGACATATAACAGTCTCTTCCAAGGTCTTGTCTTCAGCTTGATGAGGTGGCGAAGTATGACTGGGATACCTCCCACCAGCAAGGCTTCTGAATCATACAATGAAGCGAGCATTTAACAAGAATCAGAATGGTTGAAGGACGAAAGACACGCATGAAACACATAACAGTATTGTGCCCTCAGCCTGGTAAGCTCAGGCACCAGCATCTCAAAGGATCAAAGCACTTATATTATTTCAATTATAGAGTCACTACAATGTGTGTGGAACTATAGATAAAACGGTCGTCACCTGTCATCCCAGCTTGATTTGATGAAATGGAACTGCTCAAAAACAGGCAACAAATCCTTCTGTCTCATTTCAATTTCATGAACAGGGACCTTTTCGATTTCAAACTCTCCACCGATGAAACTATCAGCTCTTGGACAGCCCATCGTGTAAAAACAAATCTAGAACAGAGAAAATTAAATTACCACCAAAACAGAGAAAAAATATTAACTGGATATGTAACCTCGAAACAAGAACTACCTTAGACTTTTGCCATATTGGTAATCTCAAAGAACTGATTTGCACCTCTGCATTAGAGAGGTACCAGTGAGACCTATCATGGACCTTCCCAGAATAAGTTTCCGGTCTCCTTTCGCCCCCAACAGCACCATTTAAGTCTAGAGATTCCATTCTATGAGTACCATCAGAACCTGATTTGTTCTGCATTATGTCAGCCACCTCTTGTCTATCGGATGTGGTACCAAAACTACTGTCCTCCCTTTCTGGCCAGTCTGACCGCCTACACACGTCCCACCATTGAATAGGTTCAACTTTTACTCTCAGCTCTTCGTCCTGCATATGCATAGACATGGCTGCCTGGGTACTTAGACCGCTATAACTCTGTTCTACCCCTATCCTTGGCTGAAGTTCATGTTGAACTACATGACCCGATGGAGTATAAACTAATAGATGTTCCAAGGTACTCTTCCTTGAGTTACTGTGCTGAAGACTCTGACATAAAGAATTATGAAAAACTGCAGCAACAGCACCAGATGGCACAAAGACCTTCCCTGTTGCTGAAGCAGTGGCATTGTTGACTGTGCTAAGCCATCCAAAACTACTGTACTTTATCCTGCTCACCACGGAAAGAGCAACAGGTGGTGGCGGTGGAAAAGATTGTTGATTAATGACGCAAGAAGAAGCAGACCACCAAGGTAGGGTTAAAACTGGGCACAGGGAGGGTTCTTCACCGTGATTATTAAGAAGCCGAAATCCAGCATCGCCACCAAAAGGGGATAAAACAAAAACATGGCAGGTCCCCTTGGACGAAACAATAGCAACCCACTGACTGTAATGACTAAAGCAAATGTCCTGGATCATCTGTCATAATGATAAAAATTTAGAAAAATGCATGGATAGAAAATATAACAAAAATTACAGAAGAGAACTGAATGAACATCTCAAAAACTCCATATATACTAACAGCTGGTCTAATTCCACGATGCAGTTTGTAAAGATGCACATGAGAAGAGCTCCAATCGAAGTTTTGAACACCTGATCCACTGCGTTTGCATGAAGGCATTATCCGAAAAATATTAATATTATTTCCATATACTGAGGCAGTAACGAGAAGGGTCCCACTAGGATCGAAACACAGTGCAGATATCGGACTAGTATGAGCTTTAAACTGCGATATAACAGCTCGGGTAATAAAATCTTTGACAACAACCTGCAAGAAATTGTTTTAACCAAGTAATGAATAAGAGCTTTTCACTCAAGCTAACGCTAAAACTTCTGGCCATCAATTTAGGCATAACACAACACTGTCCTAAACATCTGATAATCAACACGTAATAATTTCATATCCCATTTCTTTTTCCTAAATCTTATAGTTCTTATAGGCTAAATTATTAACAGCTCCATTTACGTTTATATTCAATATAGGAAAGGTAAAGGGCAGTCTACAAGGATGCGATAGTGCTTTGTGCTCTATGTCAGTATCAGTGTTTATCATGGTGAAAAGCTAGCATCCTACAGTCTAAAATAGTCTAACAAGGTCTAATCTAGCAATCCTACTAATGATATATCAAGTACTATCAAGAGCTATTTCAAGAATTAAATGAAGTTAAGGATTGATGTAAGAAAAACTTGCGCACATTATCATCCTAAAGCAAACAACAACAGTCCCAGACACCATGTCCAGGATAAAGAAAAAGTGAGAATCAATATGAGGAATAGATTCTTCAATTTCGTAGCTTCCTAAGCCTCGACAAGAGATCATTGGTGAGATTTTCATTAACTTAATGAAAAGTTGCAGTACTTAAATATTCATTTTGAGCAAAGAACTAACCATCCCTGCATTATCCATTTCTGTGCCTGCATGCCTGCTAACATTCCAGCCTGAATTTGACGATATTGGAGAGTTAGATCCATCAGGGAGCATCTCTTGATAGTATTTATACAAGGTTTTGCATCCCATGTCACCCAGGTTAATTATTCCAGCAGCCAAATGTCTACTAGACTCCACTGCATAACGAGCTACATAACTACCATTGCCAGGTGATGTAGATGGACTAACTACGGGAGAAGGAGTGAGGTTTTGGGGGCCTAAGCAACTTGCATTTGACACTAGAGGGCTGTTGGAAGCATAGGCTAACCACCTAGGACCCACAGCCATTGGGCCGTAACCAACATTAAACCCATTTGATCCTTGGCCTGCTAGCTGAGGAACAGGATAGGTAAGAACACTGAATCTGTTTTCGAGGGTGAGTGCGTCAAAGCAGTAAATCTGCAATCGAATGTCAGGAAGGTCAGTAATATGCATCCAATCTCTTTATGCAGAAGGTGTAATTTAAAATTATTCGATCTCATAGTTTAAACTTGTCAAATTCTATTTTATGTCACATGTAACCGAGTGCTTACTTGAGTTGTAAGACCCACAGCTACTATCCGAGGACTGCATCTAATCATACACACAGCAGACCGAAACCTCAGAACATGTACATAACCTTGGGACCTAAGGGAGTAAAACCGAACAGCTGTAGGAGAGCTGACAGGGTTCCCAGGCCGAGACTCCAAATTACCCTCTCTGCCTGTCCCTCCCATGTGGCCAGTATTCTGAACAATTCCCGCACCGTTAGTGTCATCTCCAGCAACAACCAGCAGCAAAGGATGCGCTGTTCTGAACCCTTGGTTACCATCAGATGCAGCAGGAAAGGGTTGCATCTGTAAGAATGAAACTGGGCCATCGCGTTTTGAAACTAGTTCACTGAAATTAGAGGCATCTTCCGTATCGAAAACTTGAAACCCATTCTGATAACCGAGTAAAAGAACATGCTTAAAGGTAGAGTGACTAAGCTCAAGCCTGTCAAAGCCAGCCCACGTTACCTGTTTCACCATTGGAAGTTAACTAGTAGCCTAGTGTATATGCAGTAATCAGATAACTCATCGATCAAAACCTCGCTAAGAAAAAACAACGTAGTAATTGCCAAATCCAACAAGAAGTTCGCTAATTCACTTAAAGCAGCAAAACTGAAGAGAATATTCACCACTAATGCAAAAACAAACCACTTTCCACAAAATTCGACCAAGAATCTTTGCCAATTCACTTAAAGCACAACATAAACTGAAGAAACATTCGCAGCGAAAAAGAAAACACTCAATTTCGCCAAAATTGAACCCGAAGTTTGCTAATTCACATAAAGCAACATAAAACTGAACTAAACATTGTGATGGTATTAGATACATGTAAGTATGGTAGCCAAATCCATTCGCCGCCAAAACAAAAAACAAATCATTTTCCAAAAATTCAAGCTCAGTAAATATTTTGGAGCCAAACAAACACGAATCCAGCGATTCGACCTCCGCAATGCTGCCATTGACTATAACCTCCTTCCCGCCCTAAAATTTCATGAATAATCACTACTTCAACAAACAATACGGAAACTAAAATCCAACAATAATCTCCAGAATAATTACAACATGAATAATCACTACTTCAAAAGCTAAAATAGGAAATAAAATTCAATCAAAAATAAGCAAAATTAGGAAATTAAGTTTATACCTGATCCTTCTGATCCTCGGAAGCAGAAATCGAAGCAGCTACAGACGCACCGGCAGAGCGAACAGTAGAAGCGACGGTGCTCGCATTCGTCGACACAGTTTTAAGGCACGACGAAATAATCCTAAGCGAGTTCGGCAACAAGCCATTGTTCTTCCCCTTAATCTTCTTCATCCTCCACCGCCACCGCCTTCACCTAGCACTTTGTATCTTCCTTCAGCCTCCACCGCCGCTTCCGGAGTTATCCTCTCCACCGCCTCCGCCTCCGATGAGCATCTCCGATCGCTGGCGATCGGATTATATAGCATCCGCTAATTACAGTTGATGATTATGATTAAGAAGATCTTTGACTTCAACTGCAACAACAAGAAGGCTCCTCAACAAGGCGTGTGGTCTCATCGTGCTTAGCTAAATTCTCTCTCTATATATATATAGATATATACGATCAGAGACCTTCTTTTTTTTTTTTTTTTGTCTCTCTCTCTTTCGCTTTCAGTTTTCTATTTCTTTTTCTTTCCCATCATCTTATCTCTCTTCTCTGTGGGCGCTGGGTGTTTGGTTATGGTGTTGTGGTTATGTCTCAGCTTTTGTGACGGAAATCAAATAAGAGTCACGCTTAAGTTACGTTAACATTTTATATTAATTTTTTATATAAAAAAAAGGACAAAATAATGAATGCGTCTCTGTGAGTCAGTAAAAGTGGTTATTTATTGTGTGAATTTTGGTTATTTATTGTTTGAATTTGGTTATTAATTAAGAGTTAAACGTGTTTTGTTAGATAGTTGGGCACAATCATGTACCATGAGAATTTCTAGTATTGAGAGATTTCTTAATGTATTGGGAACACGATAATGTATATGAAGTGTAATAATACAATTGATTGGAAGATAGAAGAAAAAAGTTTAACTAATTGTATTATAACACTTAATGTACTAGATTGTGTTCTCGTCACACTGAAAAAAACTCTAGTATTATATGTAATATGGATAGTAACTAGAAAGGAAAAAGAATCCACGTAAAAATCTCAAGTGAAGCTAATATCATTTTTCAATCAAAAAGTATGATTGCACGTAACGAGTTGCTCTAGCGTCATTCAAGTTTTAGTTGGTCAGAGGATGTATAAGTTTGATTTGTACGAGTATTGGATGTATTAGGTTCGATTAGCACTAAGTTGTAGCATATTGTGATGCATTGACGATGAGTTTATTATCCGTTGCGAAAGTATTAGTTTAAAAGTCTTCTTGTTGGTTAGAGAACATGTATTATGTTAGGTTTGGTTTGTGGGCATGTGAGTTTGAGAATGAGAAGTTGTATTTGGTAAACTCATATTGAAAACCAATTTATAGACCTTGGAAATTAGAGAAAAAGAAAGAAAATGAAAACTCTTTGTCCGCCTTAAGTTTTATTTTCTCTCCTATGAGAAACCGCACAATAACTATTATTTTATGACCATAATACCCTCATTTTTAATTTAAATTACCAAAATTTTCATTTTCTCGATACACTTACATCTCAAGACACAAAAAGAAATATTCATTTTTCAGTAGCTCTTCTTTTACACCAAGTCAAATCCTTATTCGCGTAGTTACGTGAGATTAAAATTTGATCCAAATGGATGATAATTTATTTATACAAAATTAATGATAAATTTGCTTGGTTTTTAGAATTTCGAAATGATAAATTTTGATGTTTAAATTATCATTCATATTTTTTTGAAATAAAAAAGAAAAAGAAAAAAGAAATGGAAGGGAGGAACGTTAGCGTTGAGAAATTTTTAGTTGTGACGGGAACAAGGATGGTACATCACGTGTTTTTATGTAAGTGGTGAAATTTTTTAATTTTTAAGTTATTAATCTTTTAACACACATATCCCATCATTTATATAAGGATACGTAGTGTATCACCTCATGTGACGGTCACACTAAAAAATCTCTGCGTCAAAGTAATTCAGGGAGTTGGAAAAGCTGACGACTTTGGTTTGGTGAAATACGCCATCCGGCGTTGGGTTACGTGCCAGCCTGGGTTCAGAACAAAACTTGCCGATAGGCCCCGATACCAGCCTACGGCTACGCGCGCTGCGCAGCGCCACTGCATACCCCGGCCTAGCCTAGCCTAGCAATATTTTATTAGACTGAACAACTTTCTACCGTCATATAATGGAATTCCAATCTTATTCGGATATCTGTGTCCGAAGCCATCAGAGAATTCAGACCAGTCAATTTAAATTTTACGGTCCTTATTAGCTCATTTACTGACCCACCTCATACAAAATAAAACCTTTAAACGATCTAGATCTCTTTCTCTCTATTGAATGATCATGTATGATCTATTGGATTTGGACACAGAAATCCAAGAAGGATCTATATTCATTAATGAGTTTAATCCCGTATCCAATAAAAATGTTACAGTCAGTCGTATGCGCGCTTCTAAACTCATCGAGTGTTGATGCATATGATCCACCAACATGGGATGATTCGGTCGTCAATGCATGGATCAACTCAATCGAACATGCAGATTTGGCCGTTGATAGCCCACCAGAAACCTTTTGCTAGATCAAAACATTCAGCTTCATTGGACAAACTACACCTACATGCGTGAGTTGATCTCTATCTTTTTATGCATGGATTAACTAACATACAAGATACAACTCTAGAATTGCTTAATTAGCAAGGAATATCTGCCTAACTAAGACATCTCTCACACCATGTAAAGCGTTGAATGAAAATACATATGGTCGCATAATTTTACAAGAAATGTCGTAAGAATGACGTGATCAGACAACCAAAGTTTTTCTGTATCGATTGACCATAGCCCTCTAAATTTCTAATTATGGTTTAGTTGTTGACAAACATGTCACATGTGGTAAGTCAATATCTTAACAAAAACAAAAATACAACCCATATTGTGGTAGGAAAACATAATGCTCTATCATTTCTTAACTTACTAAACATTCTTTTCTTTGATTGTGATTTGTATCGGATTCTATCATGTACATGGTGGGTTGGATAAAACGCATTTGTCACTCTTTCCTTTTCGTTTTTAAGTCTAATTTGTACACATAAGAATCGTATTCATTCCTTTCCTTCTTTGGACTGGTTGGACCATACCACAAAACTCCTATAGTTTCCATTTCCATTACTCCAAGTTTCCGTGTCCCGTTACTTTGCCGGCTTCCACAGCTCGAGAGCCCGCCCGAATGGTGGCGTTACAGTCTTCTGTGTTGATGAGCTCTTCGTGCAATGCCTTCCGGAAAATTGGCATCGATATGCTTTTCTTCACGGACTTCAGGCAGCTAAGATCTCCACTCAAAAGTTGTACCACCTATAACCACAAGTAGAATCATATGGATTCAATTAGATCAATGCAAGTTTATGGTAGAAGTGCTTATTGAAGAACCCATGTGCTTCATTTAAAAATTACTTGGAAGTGCTTCTTGAAGAAGCGTTTGGATGTGTTTCTCCAAAAAGCGTTTCTATGACCTAGAAGCACTTTATCCCTTCTAGAAGCTAATCCAACCAGGCCATAACTTAAAAAAATGAAACAAACAAGCAAACAGAGCATACCTGACTCATACTTGGCCGGCGTATCGAGGACTTGTGTATGCATAAAGAAGCAGCCAACAATACAAGATTCACCTGCCGACGGTTGTACTCATCAGCTAGAGAAGGATCAACTAAGTCTTTAATTGCATTCTTCTTCAGCAAGGGCCGTGCCTGTTAAAGTACAGAAATAAACTCTGTGTTATGAATATTGTTCGACTTATTTGAGCAAAATTAAACAAACGAAGATATACAGCATATGCTTATGGAATTCAAGTGGGAAAGAAAAGTAGATAACTCACCCACATAACAAGGCTTTGCTGCGAGTAATCTAGAGCTCGTCGTCCAGTGACTAATTCCAAGAGCACCACACCATACGCAAACACATCTGTTTTCTCATCTACTATGCCGTGCAGTAGGAACTCGGGCGCAAGATAGCTGTGAATTGTAAGAAAAATATATAAGATCAAAACAAGCTAAAATCTTTGCTGGATAACAGAAGATTGAAGCAATTATAAGATTACATACCCAAATGTGCCCTCACAATTTGATGTAGTGTGGTGAGTCCATTTCTCCGGTAGCCATTTTGCAAGACCAAAGTCACAAATCTGTGTGAAAGTCATCCAGATCAGTCGCCGTATTCATAAAACTTAAGAACTCGAAGCAGAAAGAGTACAACAGAACAAAAAAATTCAAGCTACAAAACATTAAGTTCAAAAGAGCATACCTTGGCCTCAAAATCGTCGGTGAGCAAAATATTTGCAGCCTTAATATCTCTGTGGATGATTCTCCTTTGACAACCCTCATGAAGATATTGCAAACCCTTAGCTGCACCTATTGCAATTTTATACCGGATGCCCCAATCGAGCTTCTCTTCCTCAGAACCTATAAAAATAAAAAAGTCAGTAAACAGATATTACTTTTATTTACAAGACGATATACATTATAAACTACTCTAATCTGCGACGAAGGGGATTCAAAAACTGTGGTTTTACTTTCTGTTAAATTAAAATAGCAGCATGATGGGGATCAAAAACTGTGGACTAACCATAAAGCACAGAAGCCAAGCTTCCTTTTGTAGACAACTCAAGAACTAAATGCATCCCTCCTTCAACACCATACCCAATTAGCCTGGCAGTATTGGGATGTTTCACATGAGCCATGACACCGATCTCCGCTAAGAAGTCCCCGGTGATCTCCTCCTGTCCCCGGGTTAGCCGTTTGATTGCCACAAGTTGCCCATTTGACAGACAGCCCTTGAAAACTTCAGCATAACCCCCCTTTCCAATCAGATTTTCTATATCAAAACACAAGCAAAACAATTATCACAATGCATTCATAAAGCGAAATCGCTAACTAATCTTTCCGAAATGGGAATGCTGAAAAAGGAAAAAAAAAATGTAACAAGTCTACCAACCGTGGCTAAAAGATTTGGTTGCGGCCTGGAGCTCATACAGGGAGAAGTTCTTCCACGGTGACTTGAAAGGGTACATCAATTCAGCATCGTCTGCCTGAAATTTCGGTCGGGTAATCTCCCTCATGCTGCTGCTCATTCGCTTAGAGAATTTCAGCAGCGGATGCACAGTCGTCGCTAAAGGCTTTTTGGACTTGATTGTCAACAATTTAACAAGTCCACGCCACCTAGAACTCTGTTTCGAATTCTGCTGAGTTTCTGAGTCCGGCGTGGGCTCTTTCTCGGAGCTCGTTTCGGAATCCGAGCTCCGAAAATAGTCCTCAAGAACTCCCTTGGGAGAGTAACTCTCAGCCTTCTCCTTCATTATGTTCAAAGATCAGAACTCGCCAAAATTCCAAATCTTTCAATTCACCCAACTGTTTAAGTGCTCCTCTGCATCAAAAGAAACACAAAAATTAGATGAAAATTCAGAAGAAATTAAAAGGGTTGATAAAAAATGTCATAAAGTTCAAAACTTTAGAAACAAAAGTGTGGGAATCCATAAAGTCCAGATAAAATAATTAAGACCCAATTAAGATAAACAAAAAACTGAAGAATCCCAAGAGGCAGAAGAATTAACAGAGCTCTGTCTCAACATGCAATTACTCACTGAGGCAAATCCACAAACACAAAGTGTGCAAAAACAGAAACACACAAAACTATCACAAAAAAAATATGAGAAACTTTGAGCATACCAACATGGCGCCTGAGCAGTGAAGGTTCTGTTATATTTCTGTTATACTCCCCATAGAAAAATTGAATAATTAAACAGAGAGATAAAGAGAGAGGAGAGAGAGAGAATGTTCAGAGATTTGGAAGAGGAGGAAGAAGAAGGAAAACAGGTGGACTTGGATTCTGAGTTACTCTTACCGCTTCAAAGGGTGGTTCTCTTTTCAATGTTTCCCGGGAAGCTATTCACAAAATTATATTTCTTTTTATTTTCTTTCAAATTTTTATAAAAATTGATTATTGATAATTAAAAATTATAAGAATTATGTCAGAGACGTATCTTTTTAGATCATAATCGTAGGCTACATGATATAATGGTTGTTAGTTGAATTATTATTATTTTAAATAATAAAAATAAATTATAATTATTAATCGTCACATTATTTGATTTACTCCTTTTTGAATCTAGCCGTTCGGTAGTATGGACTATGAAATTAGGATCACTTATTTTAAACTCTACCGGCCCCCATTAGCTTATTCCACTAGTTCTCTTTACACAAACCAAGGATCATAATCTCTCTCTAGGACAATCCAGGTTTCTCGGTCCGTGAACACGAAACTACAAAATTTGTAAAAAACTGAATTTTAAAAAATAGTCTTCATAGTATATTTCGACTTGTAAAATATGTGTGGTAGGCAGGGGGATTTCTTTATCCTACGTATGTCTATGTGGAGCATACAACACTAAATACGATTTGGTCCCAATATACGTGGGATTTTTGTGGTCAATGACAGCTTCGATTTGGTCTCCATTAGGATATGCCATGTTGGATAATCTAGCACGTGGAATTTGACGCTAGTTCTGTTTTTTTCTTAATCTAACAGTTGTGTAGGAGATAGTATTTGAACTTAGAATCTCTTATAAATCGGATAAAGAATTGGTCAAGCGTTCGTAGACGACTATTGTGTTCATTTGAGCGAAAGTTTAACCTAATTTTCTCCGCTTCACTGAATAATTTGTAAAACACAAAAGATCATGTAGCTTAAAGTGAAACGACGTGCGTAAATGCGGGTAGACATCTTAAAATTGATTTTCTATGTTGTGGATGTAGATGATGCAAACAAATGCGAGAATCAAACTTGTGATATAAATGTGATTTTGTAAGTAACTTGCTTTACAGTTGACACTAGAATTTAGCAAGAAGATTGTGATTACCTTATGCGAAGTACACCTTATCTTCTCGATATTAAAAGAGCGCGCAAGTTCAAAGTCTTCAAGTACAATAAAATACACAAAGTTAGGTTAACAATGTGAAACCTACCGTATACAACTATTTATAAAGGGTTTGAATAGAAAGCATATCGCTTTATTACACTAGGAATCCTTAAAGATTTAGTAGATTTAATATCCGAAACAAATTAAAGTAGAAATTAATCCTAAGGATTTTAGGAATTTTTATTGCTAAAGGAACAATATTGGTCATGGGAATTCCTATCGAGAATATGATTTATTTATTTATGGGTAAGTTTCCGTAGCACCAACTTACTGTGCATTAAGTGGCGCATATCCAATTTCTAAATAGATTTTTCAGTGTAACTGGAATAAGGGGTGATACGTTATATGTCATTATACAATTAAAGGAATACTTGAAAAAAAACTTCCCACAATTATATAAAGACATGTGTTGTACCGCCTTTTTATCACACTAAAAAATCTTTTCAATTCCTAATGCTAGTCAAGAAATTAGGGTTTAGGACTTTTGGTTGTTATTTAGTTGTGAGGGTTTAGATACGGATTACGGTCGATTTTAATTAATGAGTTATTTATTTATTTATCTAATAGTGATGTAGACCTTTGCCTAAGACTGTCCAAAGTCAATTCAGTTGAACTTAATAGGACTGGTAAGCTAAGCTTATCCCTTATGGTTGATGTTTGGTGACTAATTAACAATAATTATATATGAGAATACTGGTCCATGATGAAGACTTTATAAGGTGGTATGTGAATATCACATTGCTTTGTGTGGAGTATACCATGAGTAAAGAGCTATATTGCTCAATGGTAGTAATCATAAAGGTTGTTATCGCACATCATCAGTTGATTTAGCGTAACTCGGTTTTCATTTAGTTAGAGATCTCTTGTTCATCTCACTAGAAAAACTTATATAGCACAGGTTATCGTCACAGTAGTGTCTTGTGCTATATAAATTGTTTTCTCAACTCACGAGCAATTTGTTCTCTCTCTCACCTCACGAGAAGTAATGATGTGGTGCAATTTTTTTTTAAACAAACGATATTACTAAAATGGAGGGGGTCGGCTTAGCCTCACAATTGAGTTAGCAATAATATGGTTCAAATTTATCTTTGGCGAGAATCAAACCTAAACAGTAAAGAAGAAAATCACTAAATTGTAGTACTAAGTGGCAAAACATATTTTAAAATACCCTAATTATTAATTGAAATATAAATTGTAATCTTTGAGTATTAATTGCTTGTGGTGTTCAAGATCGAAGCTACCTAAACCTACCGATCCAATTCAATTTTCAATTTAACACTTCTTAAAAAAAAAAAAAAAAAAAAAAAAAAAAAAAAAAAAAAAACACTTCCATTGGTTTTGATGATTTCGCAGAGTAAATTGGATCCTCTTAAATCTAGAATCGACATGATTGGATCAGATGACAGATTTGCTAAATATCTAATCCAATCTAATATAATTATCGTATTATGAACAAGTTAAGTTCTTTGATGAAACGTAAACATGCAATTCAGTATACTAAACCAAATGCGCATTGTCCAAATATTATTGGCACCCCTAAGCCTTTAGCGAATTTGTAATCATTTCCTATGCAATGATCACTCTAACTCTTTCTTTTAAAACAAAAAAAAAACACACACACACACACACACACACACACATTGCTCTATTTCACTTTGCATGGAATATTCAAAACCCTAACGCAAGGAACTTATAGATTATGAGAATGATTAAGGACATTCTTCACTCGCAAATTAAGAAATCGTTCCAACTAATCATACCCATCATCAATTATAGACTTATAGTTATAGATGACAGATTCAGGATTCGGACATTTGGGGTCCCAATGTCAAAGGTCTAAGTTTTATAATAAAAACAGAGAGTAAAGACTAACGCAAAAAAAATTAAATTTATTCACTTGTCATTTCGTCGAATACTTGATGAATTTGTTATCATCATTTGAAGGGTTCTTCAAAGACCTTCATATGTATATTTAGCCGAATTCCAAATGATTCTAGGACTACCTTAGTTCCAACGTACATCGTCATTTTTGGATGGTCTTACATCCCATACATATAGAGTATGATGCATAACTAATTAATATATAATACTACACAGTCGCTTGTTTCTTAAGCTTATCGAATCATACCATCAATCCACAGATAATATTAATAATTTTATAAAAACTATGTCGAAATGGTTCAGAGTCAGCTTTAAAATGTGTATTATGGTAGGTGGGAAATTTCAATCCGAGCTTATTTAAATCAGTTTCGGATATCCTAACTGATCAACTAACTTTCTTATTCTCTCATTATAAATAAATTAAAAAAGAAATAATAGATGAAAAACTTGTTTAGAAAAAGTCACAGTTTTGATTCATATGGATAGTGAAGATGATATACATTTGTGATAAGTTCGATATATGTAGTGAAAAGTTATTCTCGTGATTGTGGTTTAACTCCGTTGTGACAGTGTTAGGATATTATAAAGTCTTTGTATATATCATGTAATTTAGTAAAATTAAATAAAAATAAAATATTGACGAAGTTCTGGTAATGCTAGTTGAAGTTTAAAATTAAATAAAAATAAAATAGCTAATTGGGGTTTGAAGGATCAACAGGATGCATGGCTTAAGAACATATTAGCAATATATGTGTTTTAAAATAATCTCGGCTATTCAAGAATATTCACCGGTGTTTGTCAATGGAATTTCTGCATGCGTGATAAATAAAAGAAGAGAAAATTAGAATCTTTTACAATTTTTTTTATATCTTTCAGACTACACATTTGTGTCTTTTCGAAATTTGATTAAACTGCTTTAATCAATAAACACCTCAGCATTTTCAGTTAATCTAAATTACATATCATTATGTATTTTATATGTGCATGCTCCTCTCCCTATATCACGAGGCCTTTTGGGAACTCACTGACTTCGGATTCCATCAGAATTCTGAAGTTAAGCGAGTTCGGGCGAGAGCATTCCTAGGATGGGTGACCTCACTGGGAAGTTCTCGTGTGAGTTCCCAAAAACAAAACCGTGAGGGAATGGTAAGCCCAAAGAGGACAATATCGTACTACGACGGAGTCAAGTCTGGGATGTGACAATTTGGTATCAGAGCCACTCTGCCGTCAGTGCGGATGTGTCGACGGAGTCGAGTCTGGGATGTGACATTTAGCCTCTAAGTTGTTGGATGTGTTTTTTTTTTCCTTATTTAGTGGGATATTAGTTATTAACTCTATTATCTCTTTTTCCAATTATACTATTTCGATCAAAATAAATTATTTTGTCCTACAAACATTAAATATTCTCTCTTTTTCCAAACGGTTTGTTTTTATGGATTTTTTTTCCAAATCGTTGGTGATCCACGGTAATTTTTTCATTTTTTTTTGTCAGACTATTTTTCTTTGCATTTTTTTTTACTTATAGTTGGTGACAAACTATTATTAGGTACAACATATTATGTGTATATTATCGTTGGGTACATTTGAATTTGTAAAAAACGTTGGTACGTTTGATTTGGTATATATTGTTGATATTGGTACATTATTTTCAGTTTTGGTATGTTCAATTTTGTACACATTATTTATTAGTACGTTTTTACTGTTGTCAGTCCTATTTTTGGTACATTTGATTTCGTTAGATTTAAAAATATTTTAAATCGTTTTGAAAAAAAATATATATATATTAAATCGTAGATAATCATTGCTAAATTGTAGGAAGTATTGTCACATCCCGGCCCAGGCCCCCACCACAACCCGGACTCGACTCAATTCTATTTTTTTCCTATAACTTCCTAGGCCATTATACAACATTAAATTAAATTAAGTAACATGAAACAACATTAAACAATATGGATTTGAATTTAAGTTGTAGTTTTAAAATAATAAATTATGTTTGGCCCTATGACCCTTTGGCCCTCGGTTTGAGACAATTTTTTGTGACAGGGCTAAAACGAGCCCTCTGGCCCTTTGGCCCTCGGTTGGAGATGAAGGCAAATATGACCCTGTACTGTTCATTAAAATATTAATATCTTGGAGAATCTTGGAGGGTCAGAGGGCTCAAACGAGCCCTCTGGCCAGCCATCGGTTGAAGATGGCCTTAGCCCTCTTGAGTTGGGAAGTGGGATATGCCCGAGGACGGCTAGTTAGATAATATGAACCTTGTAATTTTTTTTTATAATTGTTCTAAAAACAAAAAAAATTCATGTCCATATACTGCTTTATGATTGGCTGAGGTATTCAATGAAAACTAAAATGACACTTTTGCCCCTACATATGCTAGAATTCTGAAGGAAATCCAATTTGAACCATTATTGATGTCGACCATCATTGATAACGAACTTCACCACAAGTTACGATTAATAGCTTTTTCACCATAAAAATCAATTTAAAGATAAAGTATCACCACAGGGATTACGAAAAAAAATTTGACCTGTTTTGTTATTTGTTTCTTGGATAATAAGAAATTGCATGCACATGATTCGTGTGCAAGTTAGCACAAATATTCTTTTTTTTTTTTCGAATTTTAATAATATCACACGCAATACCTTGTTGGGACGATCTGAAATAATTGTGTTCATGTGATGTGGGATATGTTGAGGCAATCACAAGAAAAGGAATTTATATTCCTTTTTTGTAATGACATAAAACAATTTTTTGATCAATCATTAACTTATTTAATATTATAAGATAAGGCTTGTACAAAGAAAAATTTATATGCGTGTTGGAAACGTGATCACGTGTTATCATCAAAATGTTATAATATGAGTAAACGATAAGGTTGATAAGTCACATTTTTATTGTTTCTAAACTTGACTTCCACTATTCGTGCTTGCCAAACAAAAAGAAATAATGTTTCATTTTCTATACCGTCAGCATGGCTTTGTCTTGTTCGTTGCGTGTATAAAAAATTATATACGCATGTTATATTTGAGTGAAATAATAAAATCACGTAACAATATTTTAAATACAAAAAAAAAAATTTCTCCGCACATAATGCCAAGGAGATTGTTGAGCCAATTGGAGGTAGTTTGCTGTTAAAGTTGGTTCCTCCTTGTATCTTACAACAACTTGAGTAGTGAGAGGTGGTCTTTTTTTTTGAAAGATTGAAAGCTTCAAATCTTAAGATAGAGTGCACACAAACAAGTTTAGGCTTTTGCCACCTTGAGGTGTACGTTTCCTCTATTTGGAGGCATGAGCCACTTGCATTGCTTTTGTTGATTCACAAACAATTGGTGGCCGAATTGGTTTGTAGCTCATGTAGTTAAAAATGACCTGATTTTACTTTGAGAATCCACGAGTTTGTAGTTAAAGTGGTTAATGTTCACTCTTGCTCAATGTATATTGGGGGAGGGGGGCGTTATTAGGTCCAATCATACCTATTCAGGACAGCGGCAGATGAACTAAGAGGCAAGGGGGTCGGTTGACCCCCCAAACTTCAGTAAATGGCCACGGAAAATTTGGGTGTTGCCTTTTTGAAGATGGAAGTTGACTTCATACATGTTTTCCAGCTGTTTGATAAAATGCCTAAAAGAAAAGTTGCTCTTCTCATTAAATTTTTTTTTTAAAATATTACCTGACCAAAACGAAGTCATTTTAGGCCAAGTTAGTTTAATAAAATAAAAACACCAACAGCCAAAAAAATAATAATAATCATATGTATTTGCTAATTACATTGCTTTATTTTACCGGTTGCTACCATTTCAGTGGAGAGAGCCATTTTCGCTATGAAAATTGTGAAGAGTCCATTGCGTAACTGAATAGGAGATCAATGATTGAGTGATAGCATGATAGTTTATATTGAGACCAATGTTTTTTCTTCGATTGATAATTAAGCTATAATGGAGCGTTTTCAATTACGAAAACGCGTCGTTGACTATTGCAACTTGCATTATTATTTGTTCTATAAGTTATGAATAATATAACTATGATTTAAAGTTATTAAGTGTCTAAAAAATATTTGTAAACTTTTACATATGACCCTCCAAATAATTTTTTTTGGATCCACCACTGATTCGGGAGATTCTATATGCAATCCAACTACAATCAAAATCTAATCCAATCCAATTGTCAGCCGAACCCATTTGTAACTCAAACTGGTTAAAAACAGTCACACTTTTTAATATCTATTGAGATTGTGTATTAGATCCTATCAAACCTATTAGAAAAGAGGGATTTTCGTGCAATCTATAGAGCCCAAAAACCAGCTGAAACATCTTGTCAAACTTCCATTGGGCCTAGCCGCCTAGGTTAGTTACGTTGGAAGCATGTCCATTTTCACAACTCAGATTTTAATTGCTTTGCGTAAGTACGTTGTACACGGTTTCCCTTCTCGACTCGAGAAAAATTAACCGGATGATAACTTAAACAAATCATACATTATCATATTAATGTCATTTTTCGTGATTAACGAAGAATATCACCACTTTGCATACTTGTGCTTGTACATGGTCTTCTCTTCTCAACTCGAGAACGACTAATCAGATGATTCTTAAACTAATCATCCATTATCATATTAATGTCATTCTTCATGATTAATTATGGATATCACCAGTGTTATATACTGGATAAAGAAAAATTTCTCATTGGTAACCGATCATTTTATTTGTCTCACTTATCAAGTGCACATCAAGACATTGAACCATGATAATGTTCTGATTAGACAATTTTTTTTTTCCCGTCAGCTGAGTCACTGTGATATCATGTAGTTGTGTGGTAGAAAATTCGAAGCAGACAACGTATCCTAACGGCTAACCGTGATTAGAAAATTAAACGAACACACAGTGGGGCTGGCATTTGGGACTTGGGAATATCTGCACGCACAGCAGCACACACTTGTTGAATTATAATTAACGGCATATGATTAGAATTTTTTTTTTTTTGAGTGAAACGATAACGTCATTAAGTTAAATGTTAGATTAGCCACTGAGGTTCGAACCCACGCCGTCATGCAAGGGCACAACTCATTTCCACCACTGTGGTAAATGGCCACTTGCAGCATATGATTAGGAATTAAAATCATTATGAGTTGCCAAACTGTGTTGGAAACTGGACATGTGTATTATTAATATTGGGGGTGACGATCTCCAGAAATTCTTGTTTCATTCTATTTCCCCGTAAAAATAGTTTTTTTATTATTTTTTTATATTGATTTGTGAATCTCAAGCTAATGACTATGCTTAAAGGCGGAGAGGCAGTGATCCGTGACACCACTTCTTTTGTTTTTTAAATAATTTTTAGATAAGTTTATTTTTTATTTTTTTATAGGGGTTACTTTGTAATTGATTTAACGATCCGAATGTCTATCTTTTAGGTATTTTTCTCAAAGTCATTAATATCTACTAAAAATCATCCAAACCTAAAACTATATAACCGTTGGATTAAAAGTTTAGGGTTGCTTTGTATAACCGTATTCGTCCATTTTATCACTATAAATAAATGTCTTAATGATTTTGAATTTATCTAATTTTTTGTAAGGATGATCTATGTATGATGTTCTAAAAGATAGATAGTTCGGATAGTTAAAGTACATTACGGATTAGGCCTTACAGAAACATGTGTAAAAAATTGTGTAAAAAGTAGTTCTACAAATTCAACCCGTTAATATTCATATATCAATATAAAAATATAGAATAAAATAGTTAAGTCGTGGTAAGATGGTGGCTATAAGTTCAACTTGGAAACGACTTCACAATCAAAAGTAAGAAAATGTTCGAAATAACTTATTGGCTAACTATATATCTTTGAATATAAATATTTCATTGTGCAAAAGTGTTACGTTTTAAACGTGACAATAATATTTTATTTTGGTAGATTTTGGTGCATGCATATTAACATGTGGAACTTTATTACAATGTGTTAAATTCAAATGAAAAGGTTGAAAAAGGACATCTTCTTCCATGCAAAAAATCATTGATATGTTAGGTGGGTTCATTTTGACCAAAACTAGAGGGTTTGTGCTATTTTTAATTGTATTGTCGTGCGTTTTAGTATTCTAACAAATACGCTTTAAGTTTCGGCGAAATGTTGCAATGTCATTCTTGTTGTAGGAAAGTGGGCAAGACTTGGACTTGGGCTTGGCCCTGGAAGAGAGAGACATACACGTAGTTTGTTTGTGAGAAAAGGGCGATAGCATTTCTTTCATTCAAATCAAAGGATCATTACAACAAAACATCTTTCAAAAGGGGGTCTAGAATCAAATATGGGGGGATCCCATTTCTGGTACATTTGGAATTTGAAAGAAGAACATAGCGCGCTAGCCGGTGAGCACAACCATTTGCTTGACGACGAACACGAGTAGACATAGCTCTAGTGACTAAGGCAAGGAGCGCCTTTGAATCCTCAATAATGTGCCCAATGATAGACAAATTAATGGAGGGATCATTAAGCGCTGCCACAATCTGGAGAGAATCGATTTCTAACATGAAATTTTGAAAACTCATTTGAGTCGCCAACAAAGCACAATTTCTAACAGCCAACGCCTCACTAACCAGATGAGAGTCAACATGATCAAATTTTATTGTCAATCCAGCCACAAAAACACCTTGATCATCCCGAATCACTACGCCAATGCCTCACCGTTTGGACCACTCATTCCACGCACCATCAGTGTTGATTTTAAGCATGGAAGTGAAAGGGCAAGACTAATGAGAAGTAACAGGAGGAAAAAGAAGGGAAGGGTGACAAGGCAAGGAATGGTTATACTCCTGCCACCAACAGAGACAACAAGATAGGATAATATCAGGACTTTCGACCTTATCATTCCAGAGCTTCTCGTTCCTTGCTCCCTAAATAGCCCACATCACCATAAGGCAAACATCGAAATTAGGGGTTGAAAGTGCTCAGCCCAAAGAACCATACGACTCAGCAAATCCGAAGGGTGAGACTTATGAGTATGACCAACAGAAAAGGCTAACCACATGCATTTGGCAAAGCACAGTCCCACATCACATGTGAGGTAGATTCTTCTAGGGCGCCACATATAGAGCAAAGAAGATTGGAATTAACCTTCATTTTTCTCAGGTTCACCTTGGTGGGGATAATATCTCTAACAATTTTCCAAGCACAAATTATAACCTTGGCAGGCACCCTGGTTGCCTAGAGTTTCTTCTAGAGCAAACCCAAGAAATTCGCATTAGAGGACGTCGAAGGAGCCTCCCTTCGCTATTGCAGAGAATCTCGTGCAACATGGTATGAACTCTTAATCGTAGAGGAACCTTTTTGTTATAACGCCAGATCAACTGATCATCTAGGTAACAGATGCCAAGTGGAAGAGACAAAATCGCAAATTCTGTATCAGTGAAAAGACTCTTAACAAGTGGTATCTTCCAACACCAGTATGATCGATGAGATCCATGACATAAGACCCCCCGCATGATGGAGGTTATGGGGAGAAAATTTTAAGACTCGAAGGCAAAGGGAGTCATCGGTCATTCCAAATGTGAACCGAATATCCCCTACCAATTCGAGCTCAAATTGATGACAGTCCTCTCAGTGCAAATACTTTTCTAGCCGTACGAAGCGTCCGGCTTGATCACGGCCTCAAGGAATGAGCAATGAAGAAAATATTTAAATTTCAGCGTGCGCAAAACCAAGGATGAAGGCTCAAAGAGAAGCTTTCAACCTTGCTTGGCTAGGAGGTCAAGGTTAAAAGAGTATAGGTTCTTGAATCCCAAACCACCTTCACTCATTGGAAGACATAGTTTATCCCAGGTCAACCAATGAATTTTTCGTGCATCACCGACACAACCCAACCAAAACTTTGCCACCAGCCGATTTAAATCATCACAAAAAGATTTGGGGAGAAGGTAGCAGCTCATTGAGTAGAGGGGGATGGATTGAGGCACTACCTTGACAAAGATCTCTCTACTAGTAGCATTGAGAAGATTTCCTTTCTAACCATGTAACCGTTTCTAAAGGCGTTCCTTGATATTGTTGAAGCAAACACTCTTGTTGTGGCCCACAACCGTAGGAAACCCAAGTATCTATCATATTTATCAGTCCAAGAGACACCCAACTCATGGGCCAAGTCCAGCTGAGAGTTTCAGTTTAGGTTCTTGCTGAAACAGACAGAACTTTTCCATAGGTTGACCATTTGCCTCGATGCTCGTTCATATGCCCTAATAGTGGACTGGATTTCCTCACATGCTACCTTAGATGCAACAGAGTAAAGCACACTATCATCAGATGTGAAATGATGGGGGCATCACAACAAACTTTAATACCAAAAATCTGACTATCCCGATCTTTTTTTTTTGCAATTATAGTGGAAAGACCCTCCAATCATAAGAGAAAAAGATATGGTGACAATGGGTCTCCCTGCCTAAGACCCCTAGATGGATGAAGGTACCTTTTAGGCTCCCCGTTGATAAGAAAAGCAAAAGAAACCGAACACACACAAGCCATGATGAGATTTGTTCACTTTGTCGGAAAGCCCAGCTTCAGTAAGACCTTTTCTAAATAGGACTACTCAATCCTATCGTAGGCCTTACTCACATCGAGCTTAAGGCCATAAAGCCCTTCTTACCTCGACATCGTCGCTTCAGACAATGGGCAACCTCATCGGCAATGATGGAATTGTCAGAAATCTGTTTACCGTGTACAAAAACACTTTGGTTCGGGGAGATTAACTCTAGTATGAAGGCCTTCATACGGTTTGTCAGGACCTTGGAAGCAAATTTGTAGAGCACATTACATAGGCTTATAGGGCGAAAATAACGCATTTTAGTGGGGTGACTTTGCTTTGGAATAAGGGCAACATGAGTGTAGTTGATTTTCTTAAGCATCTTCCAAAAGAGAGGAAAGATTTGATAGCCAGAGAAACGTCTTTCCCAACGATGTCCTAATATTTTTGAAAGAACAGTGGCGAAAAGCCATCCGGGCCCGAGGATTTTGAAGGATGCATATCGAAGAGAGCAGCCTTGATCTTTGCTTCTGAAAAATCCTCATTTAGAGAGGTGCGTAAATGTATATTTGTTAATGCCCCCAACTTGTATAGAGTTGTTAATTCTCCCATGAACTTTTATAAATAGCCAATTCTTCCCCTGATGCCAAAATTTTAAAAAAAAATTCTAATTTTTCATTCGTTTTGATCACGTGAACAGTATATATGGTGACAAAAAAAGAATGAAAATTGGTGACAACTATATGGTGACAAAAAGAATTAAAATTGAAGGAAAATTTTTGAAATCTAACGTTAGGAATGAAATTGGCTATTTATAAAATTTTAGATAGGCAATCGACTAAAGTTAAAGTTTAGGAGAAGATTAGCAAATTATAAAAGTTTAGGTAAGATAATTGGCCAAAATTAAAATTCGATAAGAAAATTAGCAGTTCTCTACAAATTCGGTACAAAACCGACAAATACCTCTTTCAGAAATGACACGACACGAGGCGGTTGCTGTCCTTGCCGCCATTTCCATCAACTGTCAAACCGGTTGGCTCGACTAAACTATCCAACCACTTCTTTACTGCCACAGTAAGCACTTTTCCTCCGCCGCACCATGCCCATCCAAACAGCTCCTTATGAAACACTAATGTCCTCCTCCTTCCTCCTCCTCTGCCTCCTCCTCCTCCTCTCCTCCTCCCCTACCCCATCTCTCTCCCAGCTAAACTCCACCGCTCCGTGCCCCCTCAATTTCACCATCCTCCGCCAGTTCAACCCGGGCTCCCATAACCGCCGCCGCTACGACCTCAAAACCGCGTGCCAGTACCTCGTCCAGGGCCTCCGCCTCGTCGACTCCGATTACCTCCGCAGCACCGGCAACTTCCTCCCCCCACCCAACGCCTCCGAGTCCTGCTGGGCGGGCTACCAAGCCCTAGCCTCCGAGCTCGTCCCCAATTTCGACATTGGCGCCAACTGCGGCTTCCAGACCAGCTGGATCTCCGAAGGATGCACGAACGTCTCCACCAGGTCCCAATTCGAATCCCAAGTCGGAAACACCTCGCTCAGCGACGTCGCCTCCGCCTGCAACCAGTCTCTCGAAAATGGATCGCCCTGCGCCCTCTGCACCACCAGAATGACCTTGCAGGGCTCGCTCTTGACCGGCGAGTCCGTCGGAAACATATCCACCTGCACGGCGTACCCGTCCATTTACGTGGCGGCTTTCCTCGCACCGACCGATATGGGCACCGCCGAGTGCTTGTTCTCGCTCACAACCCTGGCGGAGGGATCCGGTAAGAAGAAAAAGAAGGTAATTTTGATTGTATTGGTTGTTTGCGGCGTCGGATTGCTGGTTGTGATCGCCGGCGTTTGGTTTTTGTGGCATAAATATAAAGACTTCAGGGCTAAGAAGAGGAAAAAAGATATTAGTGATCAAATCGAGCAGGGATTAGGTTCTGCTTTAGAGTCGATTAGTGGAAGTACTAATTTAATTAAGTTTAAATACGAAGAGATTAGTGCTGCAACTAAGAATTTCTCTAGGGACAATGTAATTGGGAGAGGAGGATATGGAAATGTGTACAAGGGAATTCTGGATGATGGTTCTGAAGTTGCATTGAAGAGGTTCAAGAACTGCTCGGCTGCTGGCGACACAATTTTCGCGCACGAGGTTGAGGTGATTGCGAGTGTTAGGCACGTCAATCTCGTTGCGTTGAGAGGTTATTGTATTGCCACTACTCCTTTGATGGGTCACCAGAGGATCATTGTGTGTGATTTGATGAAGAATGGAAGTCTCCACGACCATTTGTTCGGGTCGTTTGAGACCAAGCTTAGTTGGCCAATTCGTCAGAGGATTGCGCTGGGGATGGCGAGGGGATTGGCTTATTTGCATTACGGGGCTCAACCAACTATTATCCATAGGGACATCAAAGCTAGTAACATACTCTTGGATGAGACATTCGAGGCCAAGGTAGCAGATTTTGGGCTCGCGAAGTTTACACCTGAGGGAATGACACATTTGAGCACGAGGGTGGCTGGAACAATGGGTTATGTTGCTCCAGAGTATGCGTTGTATGGACAGTTGACGGATAAAAGTGATGTGTATAGTTTTGGTGTTGTGCTTCTTGAGCTTTTGAGTGGAAAGAAGGCGCTCCATGTGAGTAATGATAATCAGCCTTCACTTGTAACTGATTGGGCGTGGGAGTTGGTGAGGAAAGGAAGACCGCTAGATGTTATTGAAAATGATATGCCGGAGAAGGGTGCACCCGAAGTTCTAGAGAAGTATGTATTGATTGCCGTTCTTTGTTCTCATCCGCAGTTGCATGCTAGGCCAACGATGGATCAGGCTGTGAAAATGTTGGAAACAGATATATCGGTTCCATCAATTCCAGAAAGACCAATTCCCATTGTGTCAGATATTGACGATATTGAAGGATACAGCAGCAGTGGTTCAACCCAGCTCTCTACTACAGGTGGTTTTCAGACTTATACATTCAAAAGTAACCTACCTTCTAACCCTAATGGAGACGGGGAAAGTTCCCATACCAGATAGAAGGAGTAGCGACTCTTTGTCTTAGACAGATTCCACTAACAGGTATGTTCACCCTGATTTGCTTGTTGGCGCAGATTGTGTGGTTTTGTGATGAAATTTCTCACTGTAAATGTGAAATAGATGTATGATTAAAGCCGATCTTTACTCAAGCCGAATAGAAGTGTATAACTGTTTGGACCCAAAATGACATTTTGGGGGCTGAGCTCAGAAATATTCTCGGCCCAATGTTGTTTAGAATAGTGTCATGGGCCGGCCTTGTCAGGGTTGGCCGAATCCTGATATAAGAAAGATTACTTTGGATAAAGACGAAGAAGTTGAATCCTTATACAACGGGGAGTCTCAAGGTTGGAAGTAAGAATGAATCTAGTTCATTATAGGGCTTGGTACAGAGGCCTATTGGAACTAGGATTGGCCGAATCATAATCAGATTGGGATAAAGAGTTCTAGTTTGAGTACTTCTCTGATTCGACCAAGAGTTTTTTAGCCACTATAAATACAAGAGGTCGTGCGACATTCTAGAGACCTCCAACTCAACACACAAATCTGCCCTGCGCAAACCCTCTCAACCTTGAGATTTTTTTATTTTCTTTTTCGCCAACACATCTTCAGTTTGGATAAACAGCACTGTGAAGGCAACCGGTAAACATCTTCAGTTTGGATAAACAGCACTGTTGCCGTAGAATCAGCCGACCGCGGAGCACCTTCAGTTTGGATAAACAGCACTGCGTCGGGGCCGACTGGTTATCTATCCAAGTCTTAGCCGAGAAGGATTTTCGAATTCTTTTCGACAGAGGTCATCTCACCAGCCTTCTCGACGAAGTGAGGTGTTACAGTTTATTACATTCGGCACATTGAAAACCGAAATTTGATATTGAACTTCGCAGAACTAGCAGCCTTGTCTTCAGGCTCTAGGACCCAAAGGCCGAGGCGTGTTCCTTCCTCGGCCGCAGTCGCAAGATCAAGAAGTCAGCCGCGCAACACAACACCACATCAACATTTTACTCACCGGCCGAGCTCGGCCGTCGAGTTGGCACGCCCTGCATTCAACCGAAGGACGTAGTTAGCTCATAAATTACTCGGCCTGCGCGCCACGTGCTTGGTAGTTTTTAGGGTCAACAATAACACATTAAACATATTTTGCTATCATTGTCCTTTGTTACTTGATCCCAAGATAGAAAATATGGAAGCTTTGTCAATATCACATTGAAGTGTAAATCTGCAAATCCTAAAGATGTCAACTTCGTCCTCACATCTTAGGGCCACAGTTAACTAACTCAACTTAAATGTTATCCTTTAACTACGAATGTTCGATGTTCTATTTGTATACGGTGGATGCATACATGCTAAGACTTGTAATTACTAGCGGCCATTGTAAACTGGTTGGTATAATGGTATTGGTATATATGTACGATTTGAGTATTTCACGAGTCATGTCTTTCCACGGAGCAATTCTTACGTCTGGCTGCCTGCATACGTCCCCACCCCAGTCCCGTCTCTTGTAATGGTGATTCAATGTGCGGGTGGACGGACATAAGAATTTCTCCGTTTCCATTAATATTTGTCTAATTTTGATAGAGTTGGCAACTGGGGTCTCAAAACTGTCAATGCCTTATAAAATTCTGGGAGGTAGATCTCTGTCTCTGTATATGCAAATTGTTTTCAAACATAGGAGTATGATTAGTCTGCTTCACATGTCAAATATCCTCAAGCTTTGCTCACCCGCACATTTTCTTAAGTTAAATCTCAACCGTTCGCTTGTGAGGAAAATGTGCGGGGGAGAATTTCCACTATCGACCAAATTTCCTGTTTAGAGATTCTTTTCAAGTTTGAAGTAGTGAACTAATTGGACTGAAGACTGCAAATACTAGTTTATCTCGAGGGAAGTGATTTTTAGACACTAAATTACTCTCGCTACACGCCTCTACTTATTTGTAGACTTTGAATTGAATCAATCAAAGAAAATCAATGGAATAACGGATATCATTTCTCTATCTTAATTACAGGGAATGTGGGGTTTTTTTTTGGCCATCGTGATTATACATCTTTAAATATGTATAGATCTACAAATCTGTCATTCATTTGATTTTGTGTTCCTATCTTAATTTCTGGGTTACAGACAAATGGAGTCTTGTTGCAACGTGGGTGTCTGATCCCTACATCTCCCAACTACCACACTTAGAATAGCTGCAATACCAGACGTTTTAACTTCGTCGACCATTGAATTATAAGTTTATAACACGTAAATTAATAACACCGTCACCACCATCACTGCACGAGGATTAATCTAACCAGAAATAGGAAAGTTACAAAACAATAACTTTCCTATTTAATTCTAGGTGCAAAGCTGTAAGCCCGAAAAGATCCTTATGTTTTTGTCTATTTCTGTCTAAGGTGGAATCGTGAATCCAATAAAATTAACTTGATTAAGATCTAGTAGTTGAAATTTTTTTTTAATATAATTAGTTTAATTTCATTAATTAATTATTTTCATCTTTATTTTTGTTCATAGAGAGCCAAAAAGGAAGCTCAAAGAAAGGTGAATTTTTTCTGCAAAGAGTGGTTGTTTAGTGATTGAGAGCTTGTTTGAAATTGATTTTAGAGAAAATGTTTTGGGTTTCAAAAGCACTTAAATGTTTTCTACAAGAAACACCAGTCATGTGATTTTTTTAAGCACTTTAAGTGTTTTTTAAAATTTACTTACATTTTTAAAAAGATTGGTTCCAAAAATATTTTAATCAAAAATATTTTCAACCATTTTGAAAAGAGAGGAAAGATTTGATAACCAGATAAATGTCTTTCCCAACGATGTCCTAATATTTCTGAAAGAACAGTGGTGAAAAGCCATCCGAGCCCGAGGATTTTGAAGGATGCATATCGAAGAGAGCAACCTTGATCTCCGCTTCTGAAAAATCCTCATTCAGAGAGGTACATAAAGGTATATTTGTTAATGCCCCCAACTTGTATAGAGTTGTTAATTCTCCCATGAACTTTTATAAATAGCCAATTCTTCCCCTGATAACAAAATTTTAAATTTTATTAAATAATTTTTCATTCATTTTGATCACGTGAACAGTATGGTGACAAAAAAAAAAGAATGAAAATTGGTGACAACTATATGGTGACAAAAAGAATTAAAATTGAAGGAAATTTTTTAAAAATCTAACGTTAGGAATGAAATTGGCTATTTATAAAATTTTAGGTAGGCAATCGACTAAAGTTAAAGTTTAAGAGAAGATTAGCAAATTATAAAAGTTTAGGTACGGTAATAGGTTAAAATTTAAATTCAATGAGAAAATTAGCAGTTCTATACAAATTCGGACAAAACCTACAAATACGTCTCTCAGAAATGACACGACACGAGGCGGTTTCTGTGGGCGTGTGGAAGTTACCAAACACGTTCTCACAGCTTGCCGTCAAACTGGTTGGCTGGACTAAACTATCCAACCACAGTCAGCATTTCTTTACTGCCACAGTAAGCACTTTTCCTCCGCCGCACCATGCCCATCCAAACAGCTCCTTATGAAACACTAATGTCCTCCTCCTTCCTCTTCCTCTTCCTCCTCCTCCTCCTCTCCTCCTCCCCTACCCCATCTCTCTCCCAGCTAAACTCCACCGCTCCATGCCCCCTCAACTTCACCATCCTCCGCCAGCTCAACCAGGGCTCCCTTAACCGCCGCCGCTACGACCACAACACCTCGTGCCAGTACCTCGTCCAGGGCCTCCGCCTCGTCAACTCCGATTACCTCCGCCGTACCGGCAACTTCCTCCCCCCACCCAACGCCTCCGAGTCCTGCAGGACGAGATACCAAGCCCTATCCTTCGAGCTCTTCCCCAATTTCGACATTGGCGCCAACTGCGGCTTCCAGACCAGCTGGATCTCCGAAGGATGCACGAACGTCTCCACCAGGTCCCAATTCGAATCCCAAGTCGGAAACACCTCGCTCAGCGACGTCGCCTCCGCCTGCAACCAGTCTCTCGAAAATGGATCGCCCTGCGCCCTCTGCACCACCAGAATGTCCTTGCAGAGCTCGCTCTTGAAAGGCGAGTCCGTCGGAAACGTCTTCTCCTGCACGGCGTACCCGTCCATTTACGTGGCGGCTTTCCTCGCACCGACCGATATGGGCACCGCCGAGTGCTTGTTCTCGCTCACAACCCTGGCGGAGGGATCCGGTAAGAAGAAAAATAAGGTAATTTTGATTGTATTGGTTGTTTGCGGCGTCGGATTGCTGGTTGTGATCGCCGGCGTTTGGTTTTTGTGGCATAAATATAAAGACTTCAGGGCTAAGAAGAGGAAAAAAGATATTAGTGATCAAATCTTGCAGGGATTAGGTTCTGCTTTAGAGTCGATTAGTGGAAGTACTAATTTGATTAAGTTTAAATACGAAGAGATTAGTGCTGCAACTAAGAATTTCTCTAGGGACAATGTAATTGGGAGAGGAGGATATGGAAATGTGTACAAGGGAATTCTGGATGATGGTTCTGAAGTTGCGTTGAAGAGGTTCAAGAACTGCTCGGATGCTGGTGACACAATTTTCGCGCACGAGGTTGAGGTGATTGCGAGTGTTAGGCACGTCAATCTCGTTGCGTTGAGAGGTTATTGTATTGCCACTACTCCTTTGATGGGTCACCAGAGGATCATTGTGTGTGATTTGATGAAGAATGGAAGTCTCCACGACCATTTGTTTGGGTCGTTTGAGACCAAGCTTAGTTGGCCAATTCGTCAGAGGATTGCGCTGGGGATGGCGAGGGGATTGGCTTATTTGCATTACGGGGCTCAACCAACTATTATCCATAGGGACATCAAAGCTAGTAACATACTCTTGGATGAGACATTCGAGGCCAAGGTAGCAGATTTTGGGCTCGCGAAGTTTACACCTGAGGGAATGACACATTTGAGCACAAGGGTGGCTGGAACAATGGGTTATGTTGCTCCAGAGTATGCGTTGTATGGACAGTTGACGGATAAAAGTGATGTGTATAGTTTTGGTGTTGTGCTTCTTGAGCTTTTGAGTGGAAAGAAGGCGCTCCATGTGAGTAATGATAATCAGCCTTCACTTGTAACTGATTGGGCGTGGGAGTTGGTGAGGAAAGGAAGACCGCTAGATGTTATTGAAAATGATATGCCGGAGAAGGGTGCACCCGAAGTTCTAGAGAAGTATGTATTGATTGCCGTTCTTTGTTCTCATCCGCAGTTGCATGCTAGGCCAACGATGGATCAGGCTGTGAAAATGTTGGAAACAGATATATCGGTTCCATCAATTCCAGAAAGACCAATTCCCATTGTGTCAGATATTGACGATATTGAAGGATACAGCAGCAGTGGTTCAACCCAGCTCTCTACTACAGGTGGTTTTCAGACTTATACATTCAAAAGTAACCTACCTTCTAACCCTAATGGAGACGGGGAAAGTTCCCATACCAGATAGAAGGAGTAGCGACTCTTTGTCTTAGACAGATTCCACTAACAGGTATGTTCACCCTGATTTGCTTGTTGGCGCAGATTGTGTGGTTTTGTGATGAAATTTCTCACTGTAATTGTGAAATAGATGTATGATTAAAGCCGATCTTTACTCAAGCCGAATAGAAGTGTATAACACATTAAACATATTTTGCTATCATTGTCCTTTGTTACTTGATCCCCTAGAAGATAGAAAATATGGAAGCTTTGTCAATATCACATTGAAGTGTAAATCTGCAAATCCTAAAGATGTCAACTTCGTCCTCACATCGTAGGGCCACAGTTAACTAACTCAACTTAAATGTTATCCTTTAACTACGAATGTTCGATGTTCTATTTGTATACGGTGGATGCATACATGCTAAGACATGTAATTACTAGCGGCCATTGTAAACTGGTTGGTATAATGGTATTGGTATATATGTACGATTTGAGTATTTCACGAGTCATGTCTTTCCACGGAGCAATTCTTACGTCTGGCTGCCTGCATACGTCCCCACCCCAGTCCCGTCTCTTGTAATGGTGATTCAATGTGCGGGTGGACGGACATAAGAATTTCTCCGTTTCCATTAATATTTGTCTAATTTTGATAGAGTTGGCAACTGGGGTCTCAAAGCTGTCAATGCCTTATAAAATTCTGGGAGGTAGATCTCTGTCTCTGTATATGCAAATTGTTTTCAAACATAGGAGTATGATTAGTCTGCTTCACATGTCAAATATCCTCAAACTTTGCTCACCCGCACATTTTCTTAAGTTAAATCTCAACCGTTCGCTTGTGAGGAAAATGTGCGGGGGAGAATTTCCACTATCGACCAAATTTCCTGTTTAGAGATTCTTTTCAAGTTTGAAGTAGTGAACTTATTGGACCGAAGACTGCAAATACTAGTTTATCTCAAGGGAAGTGATTTTTAAACACTAAATTACTCTCGCTACACGCCTCTGCTTATTTGTAGTATTTGAATTGAATCAATCAAAGAAAATCAATGGACATAAATAAACATGTGTAGATAAGGGATATCATTTCTCTATCTTAATTGCAGGGAATGTGGGGTTTTTTTTTGGCCATCGTGATCATACATCTTTAAATATGTATAGATCTACAAATCTGTTATTCATTTGATTTTGTGTTCCTATCTTAATTTCTGGGTTACAGACAAATGGAGTCTTGTTGCAACGTGGGTGTCTGATCCCTACATCCCAACTACAACACTTAGAATATCTGCAATACCAGACGTTTCAACTTCGTCGACCATTGAATTATAAGTTTATAACACGTAAATTAATAACACCGTCACCACCATCACAGCACGAGGATTAGTCTAACCAGAAATAGGAAAGTTACAAAACAATAACTTTCCTATTTAATTCTAGGTGCAAGGCTGTAAGCCTGAAAAGATCCTTATGTTTTTGTCTATTTCTGTCTAAGGTGGAATCGTGAATCCGATAAAATTAACTTGATTATGATCTAGTAGTTGATAACTTTTTTTAAATATAATTATTTTAATTTCATTAATTAACTATTTTCATCTTTATTTTTGTTCATAGAGAGCCAAAAAGGAAGCTCAAAGAAAGGTGATTTTTTTTTTTCCGCAAAGAGTGGTTGTTTAGTGATTGAGAGCTTGTTTGAAAGTGTTTTAGGTTTCAAAAGCACTTAAATGTTTTCTGCAAGAAACACCAGTCGTGTGATTTTTTTTTGAAGCACTTTAAGTGTTTTTTTAGAATTTACTTACATTTTTAAAAAGATTGGTTCCAAAAATATTTTCAACCATTTTGAAACATTTCTAAACGATCTATAAATTTTGTGATTATCCTCGGTATACTTTGTTACCAAAATGATAAAATTTAAAATTCCCTAATAAATAATTCATCTCAAGGGAAAATGAAAAAAAATACAAATCCACTGGGTTTTATTGGATTTTTTTTCCTTCCGGAAATGGCCATTATTCGGACCACAAAAATAATTAATTTCGAAGTAAAAAAGAAAATTAACAGATTGTCTGAACTTATACAAGCAGCCAGACCAGACTTCTTATGTTCTCTCTCTGATGTTTATCTCATCATCCATCTCATATTCTTCCGTGTTTATGTCAATTCCGAAACATGTTTTCATATTCTTTTTTTTTTCTACTCGAGCGATTTTTTAATCTAATCTAAATGACGAAAAAGAGATTTAAACTTGAACGCAGCCAGTGAACACACTGCTCTATTGAACTTGGCTAGACCAAAGCCTGCGTGTTCTCGTAGACACGACAAAGATTTGTTTCGATACGGCATGTTTATTACATCCCTTTATTTAACTGATGCAGCAGCTGTCTGCATTGTCTTATATGCAATTGGTAGCAAAGCTTTGAGCAAGTCAATTTGTAACTGCTTGGAACACCGGCAAAGCACTGTCAGTATGAAGCAGTGCCTAACTTTTAGAACTTTGAAATATATAATTATATATTACATATATATATATATATTATGTAGATAATACGTATACTTGTAGAAAAAGTTTACATCCCTTCTGGCATGTTGCAATCTCTGTCTCTACCTATAAGAAGAAAGAGAATTTTCATGGTTTCCATAATTTCATAGTTTCTGCTCACACTTCCCATCTCTTTGAATCTTGTTCTCTTTGCCATTTATACAAGTTCATCGAGGCGGTTCGAGTTGGAGTTTTATCAGGGGCCTTGTTCTTAAACTCCCTTTATATAATCATCCAGGCAGGCATGGGCATTGAGGAGGATGTGGAGAGTGATGTGCAGGAGGGAGTAAGAGTGCCACTCATGGCGGGAGGAGACGAATCAGCTGGTGGAAGTGGCGGAGGGAATCTATGGATGGTTTATCTGAGCACATTTGTTGCAGTTTGTGGCTCTTATGAGTTCGGATGCTGTGTAAGTGATTGTTTTGCATTTTTGTTTAGCTTTTTGTTAAGATTTTAGAGAGACGGACTAACGGTTCACTTGGAAAATTGTGATGTTGAGATAGTTTATTTGACGCTCTTGTATTGCTTTCAGGCTGGTTATTCTTCGCCTACTCAGTCTGCAATCCGGGAAGATCTCAGTTTATCATTATCAGAGGTATGGAAGTGATTGGAACATCTATAACTGATCCAAGCTGTTTTGTTGGATGTGTAAACTTATGATTAGAAATCTGTATCTGTTCCCTACATCGGTGACGCCATGGTGGCAGTTTGATATCCCAAGCCAATGAACTTCCGTGTGCTTTAACTTATCATGTGGCAATTGCGTTACTGCCTTGGGATACAACCACCATGGCTTCGAGCTAGTAAGTTTCTCTCATGAGTCATGACTGAGGGTTTTACATTGTATGCCGAGCCATTGCTTTTGATCTGAGGCACTACTGGCAAAGCAGACCTACATAGCGCGCGTGAAAAGTTTCAAATTCAAGAAACAAAGCTTAAAAACTAATTCCTGATATGATTTAGAAAGTTGACAGTACAACAGGAGATTGTTTTCGAAGCCATTCGAGTATATGCTTTTGCGAAAAAAAATTCAATTAACTTACTGGTTTTTCCTTTGTATGCAGTATTCAGTGTTTGGATCCATTTTGACATTTGGTGCAATGATAGGAGCTATCACTATCGGGCCAATCACCGATTTTCTTGGCCGAAAAGGGGTATGACTGCAGAACTCGTGTTCAGAACTTTTAGCGCTAAACGTATTCTGTTTTGGTTGGTATTCGCTATCTAACGATATCTTCACTGTAAAACTGTATGCAGGCCTTGAGAGTGTCTTGTGCTTTCTGTGTTGCGGGTTGGCTTGCTATTTACTTCTCCAAGGTTTGTATATTTTTACACTTGAATTTCTTTGTGCTTTAGATACTAAGCAAATGTTCTCCTCTGATGTTTGAGCTTATTAGTGTTCGCTGTCTTTTCTCTGTTGAAGAGCGCTTGGACGTTGGACATTGGGAGACTGCTAACGGGGTACGGAATGGGAGCCTTTTCTTACGTGGTGAGTTATTACCCTCCTCTATAACTTGAGTATTATGTTCCTGACAAGTTATTAACCGAGTCTAATGTGCTATTGGATGAATGATAATTAAGGTACCTATTTTCGTAGCTGAAATTGCACCCAAAAACCTTCGAGGAAGATTAACTGCTGCAAATCAGGTAAATACGTACCAAGAAATACGACCCTTGAAGCCAGTTAGTAACAATATTTTACGAGTTTGTTTGGATCCTAACTTTTTCATTTGCTTTTCGTGTAGTTAATGATCGTAACTGGCGTGTCTGTTTCCTTCATAATCGGGGTAGTGGTAAGTTGGCGGACATTAGCATTAATCGGTGAGATTTTTTAGACAAACTGTGCCGAATTTGAATACCGTGTGTTATCTAATACAGTAGCGGAGAGCTCATTTGTGTGGTGATTGCAGGACTTATTCCCTGCGCTGTGACACTTTTTGGTCTCTTTTTCATTCCCGAGTCTCCAAGATGGTTGGTAAGAATTTTGCTTCTGTTTCCGTGTTTACCTCCCCACTTAGTGGGATAAAGCTTTGTGTTGTTGTTGTTGTTGTTTTCCGTAGTTACCTAAGTTATCAGCATTAAACACAATGAAGACATTGATTACGGCTTCATCACCAATGCAGGCAAAGACAGGACGCCAGAAAGATTTTGAAGCCGCACTGCAGAAACTGCGTGGAAAAGATGCTGACATATCTCATGAAGCAGCAGAAATCCAGGATTATATTGTGACTCTTGACTCCCTCCCTAAAGCCAAATTGCTGGATTTGTTTCAAAGGAGATACAGGCGCTCACTCATTGTAATAATCTCTCTCCACGCTGCTTGTACTGACAGTTTTGTTTTCTTTCTTTCTCTTCTTGTTAAACTTTCCATTGCTAATAACTTATGTTTGATCAGATCGTAATTGGGCTGATGGTCTGTCAACAACTGGGTGGAATCAACGGAGTCTGTTTCTATGTCAGCGATATTTTTGAACAAGCAGGTAAAGACCCCGCTTTAATTTATGTTTTCGGTATTTAAAGCAGATAATCTTGTTCTACAATTGAAATGTAAACGTCCTATGTCTCAGGATTTTCCTCCAGCATTGGAACTATAATCTATGCTATTCTACAGGTTCGACAGTCCTACCATGACAGCTCTAGGAATCTTTTAATTTCTCAACTGAAAGCATCCTGACACGGTTCTGCTTTACAGGTTATAGTTACCGGCATTGCTACAGGCGTGATGGATAAAGCCGGACGAAAGCCTCTAATTTTGGTAAACTAGAGTGCACAGCTTTAGCTCTAAGAATGTTCCGAGACAATTTCCAATTCGTATCAGAAGGTTTACATTTTTCCTATTTATTCTAGGTCTCTGCATCCGGTTTGGTGCTTGGCTCTCTCCTGACAGCGGTTTCATTCTTTCTGAAGGTAATCCTCAAACGTTAACATCTTTCAGTATAAGGTTATCCAATAATAGTCTGACAAGAGATCGCTCTTTGTGAACCAGGTTCATGAATTAGCACTCGACGCAGTTCCCATACTTGCTGTAACCGGCATACTGGTAATTCATTAGCTTTGTGGCGACATATTTCCCTCGCGCATCTCTCTATTGAAATCAAGCTTTTGTTTCTTCTCCTTGAAATTTTAATCATTCGTTTATGGATTCAGGTCTACATAGGAGCCTTTTCGATAGGAATGGGAGCAGTTCCTTGGGTTGTGATGTCTGAGGTATAGAAAATGCGTACTATTTACTCATTTATCCGTCCATGGTTGCGTTGATCATGTCACCTATCTGAACAAACTTTCCGTCTGCTGCAGATATTCCCGATAAATATTAAAGGGCAGGCCGGAAGCTTAGCAACGCTAGTGAACTGGTTCGGCGCATGGTTGTGTTCCTACACGTTCAACTATCTTATGAGTTGGAGCTCCTACGGTAACTACATTTTCCTTTCTTGTTACAGAAGCAAACTGTTCTGAAAGCCAAGTCCATGCTTCAGGGGTTGCAATTTGATAAGAGCTGATAATTTACGCGTGTGCGATTTTCAGGTACATTCATTCTGTACGCCGGAATCAACGCTCTTGCTATTTTGTTCGTGGTGTCGTTGGTGCCCGAAACAAAGGGGAAAACACTGGAACAGATCCAAGGAGCCATGAACAAATAGAACCGAAGACCGAAGGAAGAAATGAAGAGCATTCTTTTTAGAAGTTAAATCCTCATTGAAAATTTGGGCAGCTCAGTTCAGAAAGATGGAAAATCTTTGAAGATGCTTCAATTTAAAACCACAAAGTTGTTGTACTGCTATTTTTATGAAGATTAATTGAGTTGATTTATGCTATGAATAAATAGAAAAATTAATAATTATATGAACCTATTGGGAGCATATCTTATCGAAGGATGGAAATCTAGCATAGTACGACAATGCCTTGTTAAGGAGAAATTTTTCAATGTACCAGGAACACGTCTCGATACATAAGTGTCATAATATAAATTGTTGGAAAAGTTTATTGTTTAAGAATCCAATTACTTGTATTATGACAGTGGATGCCCGGTACACCGGGCATCTCTCCTTGTCAAGTTTATAACTACTGGACCTCAAGATTTGCTCACTTTTAGCTCTTTGTTAGACACTTCAAATCAACAAAGGCACTGTCAGTAAGAAGCAATCTAAACAGATCAAACTTTTACAAGTTCAGAAAAATAAATTTACAAGATGTTTTTTGGATAAAGATTTTCTTTTCATGTTGTCATTATTTGATATTTCTTGCTTACAAAACCCATCGCTTTGAATCGTTTTCTCTTTGCCATTTTTATACAAGTTCTTCGCGACGTTACGAGTTTATATAATCCAGGCAGGCAGACATGGCCATCAAAGAGGATGTAAGGAGGGATGTGCAGGAGGAGGGAGTAAGAGAGCCACTCATAAGGGTGGTGGTGAATAAAATGGACGGTGGAGATGGAAGCAGCAGAGGGGATCAATGGATGGTTTATCTCAGCACATTTGTATAAGAATATTTCAATATTCTAGTGTGGTCCAAAAGAAATGATCCATGTGTGATATATTCGGTTTAATGAATTTGTTATGGAAGCAATCTTATTGGTCAAATTATGAGAATTGGTTGCCTGCTTTATTACCGTGATGAGTGGTAATTGATAATGGGCTTTATTAGGAAATGAGTCATTTCTTTGCCTATAATAATGCACATACTCATCTAATGTGTACACTGATGAAAAAGCACATTGAGGTTTTCAACGTGCAAACAAGGCTAGAGGGAGAAAATCTAATTTTCTCCACACCGACGGCTCGTCTACGGATCATTCAAGATAGAGATTGTAGATGACATTTGACGGCTAATATTCGAGGTATGTAATTTACGTATTCCGCATTAATGTTTGTGAAATTCATTTCAAGATCTTGGCTCATGAATTGGGTCTTGTAGCTTTACTCAATTTTAAACAATTGTTGCAGTTTGTGGCTCTTTAGAATCTGGATCCTGTGTAAGTGCTTGGTTAGTAGGGAAACCGTCTGAAATTATCATCTTTACGAGTCCGATTGCTAAACTGATAAATGTTAAATATTGACAACATGTGGATAGAATAATGAAAAGTGATCATTTCGACGATGAAGATTTGGAAATTGATAGTTTCAGCCAATTTTTCTACATCGAAAGATTTAACGCAAATCTCAAGAAATCGAGATTTGAGTTTCTTTAAGTCTCCCCCAAATGTCATTTCCCATTCAAGGAATTAGGGTTTGATGACCCTTTTTTCGCTTTCGGATTGTTGTTCGACAGTTAATGTCAAGGACCACATTAATTGATTTTGAAACTCAGTGATCAAAATAAGAGTTCGATTAAATCTCAAAGACCATTTGCGATAAAAATCCTTGTGAAAATGATCATTAATGATCAGAAAATCAATTTTCACCTATGAGAGTGAGAAAAGGAAATGAAATGAATTATATTATGAGCTTATGTTGGTAGGATAACTTACGTGCAACGAGAATATCATTGTGACACTATTTTATGTCAATCAACACTCGCTATTAGGAAAGAAATTGAACGCATGATATGCGCGTGATTGACTTGAAATACTGTCATTGTCATCCTGTTGCAGTCTTGTAGATACGTTTCTCCTATCTTGTCCCTCGGATCATGGACATTGAAGAAATCGATTTTTTTTTATCGTTATCCAACTCTCTCATGATAATTTTATTTGCATGCAAACGACAAGGATCTAATCAAAGCGGCAACAGAACCTAGTAGCAATCTTTTGAGGAAGTCAAGTTTTTAACTAATTGAGCAACAAAATTGCCTACTTGTGAGCTCCTTTGTTCATACTTGTTAAACAGAAACAAAACAATGTCATCAAAGAGGCAGTTCAGATCAAACTTAGAAGCTCGAAAATGATATTTGTAAAGATTCATAAACGTACTGGAGAATCATATAATCAGGCAGACATGGCCGTTGAAGATCAATCAAAGAACGCTGCGCAGGCGGTAAGAGAGCCGCTGGTGAGGGCAGTGAACGCGGCTGATGGATCAGGTCATGGAAGTGCCAAAGGCGATCAATGGATGGTTTACCTCAGCACATTTGTTGCAGTCTGCGGCTCTTATGAATTCAGATGCGGTGTAAGTGCTTAGGATGATGTATTCAGCTTTTCATTGCAATCTTCTGAAGTCTAGTCGTTTTGATATTGTTCGGTTTTGACAGTGTTTGTATGACTTCTTCCAGGTTGGTTACTCGTCGCCTACTCAGTCTGGCATCATGAATGAGCTCGGTTTAACGTTAGCAGAGGTATGAAGGTGATTAGGACTCGAAATGCACGCATGGTAATGTAGCGAATGAATGAGAATATGCACTGTGACGTTTCATTTGGATTCAAGGCTGTCGAACCATTGCTTTCGATCCCTGAGACGCTACCTGTAAACATAGGGTGAAGTTTTCGATTCAAGAAACAAAAATGTAAACATTCCGCATCATAATCTTCTGGATTTTCAACAACTGAAAATACTTATCTTCCTGTGCATCTCGATGCAGTATTCAATGTTTGGCTCCATTTTGACATTTGGTGCAATGACAGGTGCTATCACAATCGGGCCGATCACTGATTTTCTAGGTCGAAAAGGGGTACGAGTTGGGAAATTATGTTAAATATACAGGACACTACCTAATTCTGTTTACAGTATCCATACTATGAACTTGTATGCAGGCCTTGAGAATGTCCTGTGTTTTCTGTGTTGCAGGCTGGCTTTTGATGGGGAAGTAGTGTTTGTCATCTTGGTAACTTTAGGTACCGTTTGGTGCGCCTAAAAACCGTGGACCGTGTTGTCCCATGGGACGAAATTTGGCTGATTTTTCGTTCCACCTCTCCCCCCTGGAACGACCAGTTCCACATCCATGGAACACAAATTTATAACATTTTAAGACAACATTTCCCCTTATCTTTTTCAATATTTACATCATCCGTTCCGTCCCGTCTGCGTACCAAACGGTACCTTAAGCTTCAGCTGCCTTCTTCTGGTGTTATTTTCTTCAACACAGTTATCCACTTTTACAACATCAACTCTTACTATATGATGATCTGATGTCTCTTTGGAAGAAAACACTGAGCATCATCCAGCAACAAATTTGTAAGGTGAATATGTAGATCCCAATATATAATCTGCCCTTGTTCAGTACCTGCATGTTCCCTGCACACCTGCGTTAACAAAGTACAAGTTTACGCATTTAGAAAAACAGTAACGCTCAAGCACAAACCAGTTAATAAGTTAATATTAGAGTTTCGGGTTGGTTTACTTGCCATTGGCAATCATAACTACTGACTCAATTCGGAGGTGAAGTGAATAGATTGAATTATGATTTATGTACGAATTTGAGAAACAACTAAAAACCACCCACGTTTTTTGTGAAAAATATAAATTCTTTATTTTCTCGATTTATTTTTCATGAGCATTAAGGAAAACTTTATAAGGCATCTAGAAGTGATTTTACTATTTATAGAGCAATTAATGTATTTTTAGTAGAATACTTAAGCCGCAAACTAAAATATAAGTGAAAAATATAGTAATGACTAACGAGGCCCAAAACATTGTCAATAGGGCCCGGTCTAGAATTCCAATGGAAAGTCTTACATTAATTTTCAAAACTTCACGGTAAGGTGAAGGTGAAAATAAATAGATTGAACGATGACTTATGTACGACTTTGCAGGACCGACTAAAAACCGTGAGGGTTAACCGATATTTTTTTTGTCAAAAATGCAAATTTTTTATTTTCGCGAAATATTTTTCATGAGCATTAAGAAAAACTTTATAAGGCACTTGGAAGTTGATTTATGATTTACTGAGCAACAAATGTACATTTAGTAGATTATTTAAGCCAAAAAGTAAAAAAAAAGTGAAAAATATAGTAGTGGGAACCAAAACATTGTCAAATGGGGTTCTATCCTCAAGAATCTCAACGGAAAGTCTTATTTTAATTTTCAAAACTTCAAGGTGAGGTGAAGGTGAAAATAAGCAAAACCGACTAAAAGCCGTGAGGTAACTAACACCCACGTTTTTTTGTGAAAAATGCAAATTTTTTTGTTTTCTCAAAATATTTTTCATGAACATTAAGGAAATCATTATAAGGTATTTGAAAGCGTTTTACGGTTTGTCAGCAATTAATATATATTTAGTAGAATATTTAACCCGAAAACTAAGAAAGTAAGTGAAAAATATAGTAGGGAGGCCTAAAACATTATAAAAAAGGGGTTTCACCCTCAAGAATACCAACGGAAAGTCTTACATTAATTTTTCAAATCATGGTGAGGTGAAGGTGAATAAATAGATTGAACGATGATTTATGTATGAATTTGCAAAACTGACTAAAAACTATGAGTGTTAAGCCACCTTTTTTCATCAAAAATGCAAATATTTTTATTTTTGAAAAATATATTTTCGTGAGCACTAAAGAAAACTTTATAAGGCATCTAGAAGCAAATTTACGATTTATTAAGTAATAAATGTATATTTAGTAGATTATTTAAGCAGGAAACTAAAAAAATAAGTGAAAAATATAATAGTGAGGCCCAAAACATTGTCAAATTGGGTTCCACCCTCAAAAATCTCAAAGGAAAGTCTTATCTTAATTTTCAAAACTTCACAGTGAAACGAATGTGAAAATAAATACATTGAACGGTGATTTATGTATGGTTGGGCACATATGGATACCATGGTGCTGATCTTTCTCTATTCCAATTTATTTATTTATTTGAGTAACCACTATTAAATTCAAATATCTTTAAATTTAGGTTTTAAATCGTTCATTACAAATCTTTAAATATGAATTATAATAGATTTTACACGAAAAAAATATATTTTGAAGAACATGAATATGATAATTTGTTGTTATGGTAAGAGAAATAAAAGAAAAATTAACAAAAATAAATAATAAAAAAACTAAAAAAGAAAAAAGTGAAAAGGGAGGATCGGTACGATGATAGCGACTAATATGAGGTCTTGTCGCTACTTTATAACGACCATGGTCTAAAATATCCATAATATCCCGATATTTCCATCGAAATTTCCGTTTTTTTGGACTACCGATATTTCCGATATCATCGATATTTTGGACCTTGCTAAGTCACTCATGTATCTTACCATGCAATGTATAAAGTGTAAAATATTGTACTAATTCATTATATATAAATGATTATGGTGTGTTTAAACTTCTTTCATTAATTATTACATATTTTCTATACTCACAATGTTTGCCAGCTCGCTATATAATCAACTTAAATCAGTTAAATCTATCATGCAATGCATTTCCTTCCAATTTTTTGTGATAAACTAATAGATAATTGACTAAATAAACATCCTGCAAAGTTTCAATAAAAATTTCCAAGTTTTTCTTACAATTTCCGTGGTTTTTATTCAATTTTTATCGATATCGATAATATCCCAATATTTCCATCGAAATTTTCGTGTTTTTGGACCACCGATATTTCCGATATCATCGATATTTTAGACCTTGATAACGACCACTCTCGTGGACAATCGGTAGAAAAGTACCGATCATATCATTTTCTATTTTTTTTTTTCTTTTTCCATTGAATTTGTTTTCCTTCCTACCTTACTTTATTTAGATTCAAATACCTTTAGATTTATATTTATATCCTTGTGTTTCAAGTGTTTTTTGACATGGATGATAAGAAATTTTTTAAACCGCAAATGCGTTTTGTAGAACATGAAGTGATTGTTTGGTGTTATCGTAAGGGAAAAACAATTTAACAAAAAAAAACATAAAATATATAAAATTGATGGATTAGGGTTTAGGAGTGCATGAATAGTAACGGGTGAATGGTAGCGGATTGAAAAATAACACATTGAGTTTAGCACGTTTCAGCATCCGGCGCACTCGAAGTTTTTTGGCTCATCGTAGCGCGGCAGAGAAATTTTTATTTTTCTTAAAAGGGGTTGCTACGTTAAAAGTGATGACTTTAGTATAAATGACAACCCCCGACACCAATCTCAGCTCATTTTAAAATCATGGTCCGTCGAGTTCTCTTATAGTTTTCTACATCAAGTATAAACTATCTCAGCTCATTTTAAAATCATTGTCCGTCCCTGATTTAACTTGTGACACACCAATCTCAGCTCATTTTAAAATCATGGTCCGTCGAGTTCTCTTATAGTTTTCTACATCAAGTATAAACTATCTCAGCTCATTTTAAAATTATTGTCCGTCCCTGATTTAACTTGTGACACTTCATATCAATAGAGTGACAGAAGCTAAACTAAGAGGGTAGATTCATGTTTCAAAATTCATTGTTGGGGGTAACAAAATGCCGGTCCTGAGATTTTTGAGACCCGGGGCAATACCAAAAAAGTGCCCTAGTATAACTCCACGTCAGAAAACAAAAATCAATTGTTTTAGTGTTCATATTTGTGCATGCCGATTGAACTTTTCTTTGATAAAACGATAGCAGGATGTGAGGGATTATGCTAAGCAACAAGATGGGTTGGCCGTAATTTGGTATCTAACTTGTCATTTAAAAGACTCAAACCTAAGACTTCTCACTTATAAGTGAAGAAAAAATAAATTTCACATCTAAGCCATAACATTAGTTTGTATTTAGATAAGGGTACACAAATATTTCACAAGCAAAAATCGATTAAGGTATGAAATGTATTTTTGTATAAAATTTAAAGTTATCGGATAATTTTCTAATTTACTGTCCCTTGGGGCCTCAAAAGAATTGTCATATTTTTCTCTCTCTAATTTTTATATATAATGTTATAAACAATGAATGAACCAAAAAAAATTATTGAAAAACCAAATACCACATATACATTATTAAAAATATAACTCATTTTTCTTGGATAAGAAAGAAAAGTAACCCTAAACCCTAACATTATATTGAAACAGAACATCATTGCTAAAGAAAAAGGAAATTGGATGAAAAGAGCTTGAAAACTTTGAGTTTTAACGATAAGGACAAAATAAATGGTAAAGTAAATAGTATTAAAATTGACTTTTTAGTGTAAAAATGTGGTTTTTCGTTAAAGTGAACAGTACTGGGAGCTTTTCGTTAAAGTTCCCAAAAGAAAAAGGCCCTCATTTTGAACTTGGGTGGCTACTATTATTATTATTATTATTTGCCAAAGGGTGGTAATTAATTGAAAATGAATTTGTAAAAACCACTTTCGTCAAAGGCACATATAGAAATATAACTACTTATTTAAACCAAAGATGAAATAAATGCATAAAAAAATTGGCAGTTTTGAGTTTCGAACTCGTGTTTCTTTCCATTGCAGGAAAGCAACGAAACACCGCTGCAAATGACAACTTATAACAAACATCCAGTTTTATATTTTTATACGCTTACTGGACATAACATTATAATAATAGAAATTAAACTTTTTAGTGCCCTCGATTTTTTTGAGACCCTATGCGGTCGCCCTTGCTGCCCTATACTAGGGCCGGGTATATGAGAAGCAAATAAAAAGAAAGCGAAGAACAAAGAAATCACTCTCAAAATATATAACTTTTTCACTCTGCTGTACAATTTGAAGAAGTAAAAAATTGCTAACCAACCACACCGAATTCCACCTCTTCCTTTGACTTGTTGTATCCCTAACAACCCATGTAGACTGTAAATATTTTACTAACTCTAGGAGATAAATGCAGATCCCAAGCCAGAACTTGACCTTCCTTCAACAAACCAAACCCTAATCTAAACTGTAAAAGAAAAAGTCAATTATTAATCTATATATTTTTTTAATATATAGGTTGTGTTATCCGCACACTTCGCTTATCTTCTACACATTTCATGTTAATTTCTATCATTTGATCTTCTTCATTTTATTCGACCTGACAATCGAAAATTGAGAAGATTGTGTAAAAGATAAAAAAGAGGTTTGCAGATGGCACCACTCTTTTCATATATGTTGGATTTTCCATATTCCTTTTGACTGGGAAGTAGGGTTTGTTATCTTGGTAACTTTTTGCTTCAGCTGCCTTCTTCTGCTGTTATTTTCTTCACCACAATTATCCACTTTTACAACATCAACTCTTACTATATGATGATCTGATGTCCCTTTGGAAGAAAACACTGAGTATGATCCAGGAACAAATTTGTAAGGTGAGTTTGCAGATGCTAATATATAATCTACTCTCGTTCCATACTTGCATGTTCCCTGCACACCTGCGTTAAAGTACAAATTTATGCATTTAGAAAAACAATAACGCTCAAGCTCAAACTAATTAATAAGTTAACATTAGGGTTTCGGTCGGTTTACTTTGGCCTTTGGCAATCATAACTACTGACTCATATTCTCCTTCAAATTCCTTTGCATCTGTGTACTGCTTGCTCTTCAAGTATCTCATTACTTCAACCTTAGGCCTTGGTTTACCCATATCCTCATAATACTGCAGCCAAAACAAATCAAAGCGTTGTTAGGTACATAATTTGTACAGTTCTTCTCTGAACATGACGTTTTTTTTATTTATTTATTAAAAGACGAACTGTCGAAAACATTGATAGATTACATGCAACAAGGATAGACGTGTTAGCCATACAAAATCCGTCATTTTTGGCAAAAACCGGAGGTCTTGCACAGAGAATTTCTGATAATTTGGAAGTGTCATCATGTCTCACCTTTACAATATCAGTCCATCTTTCTTGAGAGTAGTCTGACTCATCCAAAGAATTGAGGCCTCCAGCCAAGATGTGGGGCTCATTGCTTGATTGGATTATAGCATTAATCTGCCTCATCCTCCAGCTCTCATCAAGATGATCGAGGTGGGTGCAATGGAAGTTGACTTCTCCTGCTTCAGGAACATCAATGGTGGCCTTCAGGACATTCCTGTGTGTCATTTTCATCAAGCACCGAAAATTTGATTAATCTTTCTGCCTAACACGACAATATTCTAAACTTCACTACGGAAACAAGACTCCAACTTAGATGCAAGAAGTTGAACATATTCTCTTGACTAACTGGCATAACCTTTGTTAACATATTTATAGTTGATAAGCAATATTCTAAATTATTCTCACGTAAACAAAACCTCGAACTTAGATGCATGAGATCCTAGAGTGACCTACATTCTTCCTTATGCCAATTTTCACTTTTCACTTAAATGATTTAACTTAGCACTAATCATGATATTCTCATTGCTAACAGAAAAAGATGAGAAATATTAAGGAGACTCTCTCAAAGTAGGATTCTCTGTCAACTCACAATTTAATAAATATCATACTAATATTATAAAATATTGTGATAAAAACATGAAGTTGTAAAGTATTCATAAAGAGTTTAACTATTGAAAGAGTCTCGTTAACATTTCTAAAAAATATATCACAAAAAGTTAAGGGGAATGCTGTCTTTTCAATCATGCAAACTATTTAATTAATATAATCAACCTATATTGCAGACTTGGAGGGACACCTATGTACTCCTTACCGAACATTTACATTTTTAATACTTGTTAACAGCGATATTTCGCTTTCATTAAAACTGAGTTTAAGGTTAGCTAAGTTGGATTAAGGCTTTCTAAAAGGATTTTCCCATCATTTGAAACCTTTCCCAAGAGAACAACGTCACTAGATAATAATACAAGCAGTATCTTTCTCTGGTCCCAAATTCCAATCCATCAAGCACATCTCAACTAAATTCTCAAGCAACACATACATCTATACACATGAGATTTTTTTATGCAGACGTGAGTTCGGTTAGTTGATCATATGTTAATGTAATCGTCATTTGTCGGCTGATACTCTTCCCGTAAAATTAGAGATGTTCAAACGCCTCAAAAACTTGAGATTATTTACAGCTAAATACCAAGTCACCACAGAATAAAATATTAAAAATTTTCAAATTTGGTAAACAACTCTGCAGAGCCAAGTAAAATTCCAAAGAGACAGGCTGTAAGCCAGCAGAAGCCTAGCAGGCATTCCAAGCACATATTATAATATGGGCAAATATTTCATGACTTTGATGTATTTAATACAATTTCATGACTTTGATGTATTTAATACAACTACTCTCTCTTAGTTAGAAATATTAGTGTGAATATGTGTATTAATACAAGGATAATGTTATTCAACATTCATTTTTATCTCTCACACACTCATGTTATCTTTTAACCGTTAGTATTTTTCAATTCATTCAATCAGACGACCAAAAATTTAGAAACGCATGAGAAGTAAAAAGGAAAACTTGATATAAGTCTAATTTTTTTAGCCAATAGTAGGAATAGTCCAATTTATTAAAATAAGTCAAATTCCTTAACTTTAATTATTTAATTATCAATAATTATCTTTTCAATGATAAGATTTATTATAAAAATCAAATTTCTTCCTAATTATCTCTTTGATTATTTCTTTTTCTTTTTATTTCTTGTTCTTCCTCATGCTTTAAACCCCATTTATAGATTTTATTTTTAATTTTTATAATCAACCTATATCATAGGTTAATTATTGTTATGTATCTATATGACAGATTCTTTTTTATAATCAACGTGTCACAAATTAATGTGTCTTGCTTGTAGGTATATTATGTTTTTTTCTACCTTTTAGTTAGGTTTCATATCTCGCTTACAGGTATAATATATATTCATATATTTGTTACTCGAGTTAAAGTAGAATGTTTTGTAGATAATTTATGTTAATATATTAGTTTTTTTTTGTAAGATATTAAATAGATTTTTTGGAGTTGAAAAATACATAATATTATAAGATTTTAATTGATTTTTAATATTTTAAAAATATATATAAAATGAGTATAAAAGAAATAAAAACATGTAATTAGATAATTGGACTCATTCCTAAAAACCATATATATTTTTGAACCTAGATCTAAAAGCCCCGAAGTAAAAATAGGTACATGGATAAAACTACCTTTAAGACAATTATCATCCCACGGTTAACATAATGATTATATTAAATACATATAAATATTGTAGCCAATACCTAATTTCAGATTGTAATTTATAGTAAAGTTTAGAACTTTATAATAATTGATGACTTTACGAAAGAAAAAGAAGAAGAAAAAAGTGAAAATGTCTTTACATTTGTTTTTGCAAAGTTTGGGACCATAAACTTTGCATTCAATTGAAAGAGATTTGCTTTGGAAATAGACCACTTTAATTAGTCAACATAAAAGCATCATAATCATTATCTCAATCACAAAACATATATTCATTCACTGTCACATAAAAAAGAAAACAGAGGATTTTTAATGAATAACTTTAATAATGCGGCTATGAAACAGACGTTGAGAATTAACAGGCTGTTGATGTGTCGTCGATAATTTTTATTTACTTTTTATTAAAGAACCAACGTTCGGCATAGATAATTTTTGTACATGAAAAAAAAAAAAAGAAAAAAAAAAGAGGATTTTACTTAGTCAAGTTAATAGTCCGGCTATAGAACAGAGGTTCATACCTGAAATCGGTGTCATCGAAGATTTTCTCGGCCTTGGACCGCTTAATCGGCCATTTCGACAAGATGGCGTTGCCGTACTCCGGCGCCCAGCTCTCGGCAAAGACATAATTCATCCCCAACGCCGCCGCCAAGTCCGACAGCGGCTTCATATCCTTCTCCTCCTCCGCCTTCACATCCTGCAGCGCCAGAACATCAGCATCCAGCTCTCTCAAAACTTCAAGAACCGTCCGATGACTTCTGTACAAATCTCCATCCGCCGTCGCCCCACTTCTCAAAACTCCCGAAAACCTCACACTCGACGATCTCAGAGGAGATTTTCCGGTCACCGGAGAGAAAGCATCTTCCTTTGCTCTGCCTTCCGAAAAGCTCAATTGCCGGTTTTTCAGCAGGGAAATCTCGTTATCCGGAAGATTGATCGAAACCCTTAACTTGGATTTCGAAAACTTCTGCTGCTTCGTGAGATTCTCCGAGTTGTTCATCGAATTCGGATGCAGAGGACTCTGTTTCAGAATACTCTTCGGACGTTCGCTTCCCGAAGACTTTGTTCGACTGAAGTGTTTATGAATCTTCAAGCTACTACCTCCATTTTCGCCGTCCAAGTTCTCGAATTTCTCGGCTTTGGGAACCGCCGGTGCCATTGCGAAGAGTGCGGCGTTGAAAGTCGCCACCCGAATCGGCCGCTCTTTTTTTAAGTCGGTATTGGGGTGTACTGCCGCCGGCGCATGAGTGCCACTGGCTTCCTTTTCGGGTTGGGATTTTCTGGAGCTTGTTTTCCCGAAAACTTTTATGACGACTTTGGGGCGGGAGCGGCGGCAGAGCTGCCAGCGGAGGCGGGAGCAGAGGCGGAGGAGCTTCTTGCTGAGGAGTTTGAGCATTGTGGTGGTGTTTTTGTTGGTGGGAGTTAGAGAGAGCATATGAGGGTTTTTAAAGGGAGGGAATTGGACAAGAAAGCTGCAGAGTTGTTTTCAGCTGAGGCTCTGTGAGGGTTTGTTTGGTTTTTTTTTTTTTTGGTTTTTTTTTGTTTTTGGAAATGGTGAGGGTTTGTTTGTTAGGCATGAATTTTGTGGGAGTGGGAAGGGAGAGATTAGTTTAATGACTTGAGTTTTGGTGAGAGATGAAAATGTTGAAGGAGTCTTGTAAGCAATGGGTTGGTGACACTTGGCAGTCAAACATGGGTTGAATATTTTTTAAGGTTTGGATGATTTTACCCAAGTTAGTCACACATATACGCTTTCTTTGCAGTTAAGTTTAAATTCTTTACTTGTGATTTAGTTTAATTTATGAGAAGTGCAAATGAGACTAAAGTTAGACTTTTTATGGACTCTTTGTCTCATTATTTTTTTTGGTATATTGTTTTATAATGTTGGCACGAGAACTGTGCCACAAAGATAAGGTGACAGAGAGTCCATAAAGAGTCTCACTTTTGAGATAATCTCCTTGGCATTTCTATTTATTTATAACAAGTTTATACTTATTTAAGTGAGAAATCAAAATGATTTTGATTTTTCAGTTCCCCGTGTACGTTTTAATATGAGTATTGAAATCATTTCAATTTCTAAGTTCTCTACATGAGAAATGCTAAGGGAACTCTCTCAAAGTGGGACTTATGTCACCTCATAGTTTAACGTCAATGCTCGAATCAACATTATAAAACATTGTACCAAAAATATGAGGTGGCAGAAAGTCTATAAAGAGTCCTACTTTTGAGATAGTTCAGAGCCTATCTCTGGCCGTGGTGTGCCGACGAGGACGTCGGGCCCCTAAGGGGGGTGGATTGTGAGATCCCACATCGCCCAGGGGAGTGATCCTTATATGTATATTCTCATCCCTACCTAGCGCGAGGCCTTTTGGGAGCTCACTGGCTTCGGGTTCCATGGGAACTCCGAAGTTAAGCGAGTAGCGCGCGAGAGCACTCCCATGATGGGTGACCCACTGGGAAGTTCTCGTGTGAGTTCCCAGAAACAAAAGTTGTGAGGGCGTAGTCGGGGCCCAAAGAGGACAATATCGTGCTACGGTGGTGGAGCGGGCCCGGGATGTGGTGGACCCCAGGTCGGGATGTGACAATCTAACCTATCCTTATACATGAGTTACAAATTTTGTATTATATATCCCTGGCAATCTAATTTCATCTCTAAAGGCTCAATCTCATCCAGCTCACCACACGAGCCAGAGTGTAGACTACTGCTCAAATTGTTGTAGAGAATTATACTAAAGTACCATAACGAGATATAACTCATTCATGCATTATAAAATGAGTAGATACATATGGATACCATAATTTTTTGTTTGTTGAAAAGATGTTTTATTCACAACAAAACCTAAAAAGAAAAATTAAATGGGCTCTAAGCTTTATAAAAACCAAAATAATCAACATTATAAAAGATTAACATATACGAAATATATCAATTTTATCGTGCATTTATATTCAACATATACGAGATAATCAGGTTCGCCTCTGAGATTTTAAGGGTCTTGTGCATAAGATAGTAAATGGGCTTGTGTAAAAACTCTTGCTACAAAACTAATTTATATGTCAATAGTTGTATTAATAAGGATTTAATAGGAGTATTATTACTTGAGTTATAGTCCACATCAAACAAAATCATGAAAATAAATACATAAAAACAAAATTTAGACAAAGTCGGCAAAACTAAACTAAAAACATAAAACTGATTTCTCTCATGCATATCGAGGCCATATTTCTCGCATTCACATGTGGAACCTAGAAAATTTTCCAAACCGGCACATATGTATATGATATCATGTTTTAGAGGACTTTAAGATTGGAAACCCTGTACAAAGACACTTAGGTACCGTTTGTTACGCAGACAGGACGGGACGAGACTGGACGAGACAGTACGGAACGGATGATATAAATATTGAAAAAGATAAGAGAAATTTTGTTTTAAAATGTTATAAATTTGTGTTCCACGGACGTGGAACGGGTCGTTCCAGGGGGAGAGGTGGAACGAAAAATCAGCCAAATTTCGTCTCATGGGACAATCCGTTCCACAGTTTTTAGGCGCACCAAACGTGGGACGGAACGGCTGGTCCCGTTCCGTCCCATCCCTTTCCTTCCCACGTACCAAACAGTACCTTATTGCACCTGTCCAAAACCGCCACGGGAAATAATTAAACCAAGTAATTATATTCTAATTCCATACAAAAATGTTTGGAGAAGGTGAAATCCTACAATCCTATTCCCAACTGCTCTATATAAAGAAAGAAATGGTGATGAAGGATTTAGATTAAGATAATGTAGATTAATTTTTTGGTAACGACGTCGGGCCAAAAATAAAGACAGAAAAAGAAATGTAAATAATTATTAATTATTATTTGAGGAACAGAAAAAGAAAAAGGAATATGAAAAGTAAGAACACGACAACTACAGGCCATGCATTGCATGCAAGTAGGATTCTTTTTGGGAACGCCACGTCACCTGAAATCGGGCGTATCCAACTCTGCAAGCCTTGTGGGAGCTGGATGCTGGGAGTGGGGCCCAGTAATTTGAGAGTGAGGTGGTGTGTGGGGCCTGTGGGCTCCTGCTCCCATCATTCCTTAAATCCGACGGCCCACTATTTTAGAAGCATACGTATGTACACGCATATGAAAAAACATCGCTCTCTTATTAAATATGTTATGTTATCAAATTATCAATTTAAATTACGCGAAATAACAAGTCAAATATCTGACACGGTTACAATTCTACTGATCTTGGCTTGACTGAAGTTAATAAAAAATATTTCGTAAAAATAAAATATTTTACTTATTTTTAAGGCAATGACTTCTAAGATAGCAACTTTAAAAGAAACTTGTAGGTTGTTTTAATATAAAGTTGAGTTGAGCTTTCAATGAATTAAGCTTTGAAAATCATATTATTTATCTTTCTACATACATTCTCTCCAATAGAAAACATTGACTACCACCATCTGTTGCTGGAACCATTAACCTTACAACAATAGCGCAATTAATCATCGTTGTCACCACTACCACCGCCACCACTGGCACCACAAGTGTCACCATCATTGTTGCCATGCCATTACCACCACCATAATCTACCATCGTCGCCGCCGCCACCACAACTGCCACCAAAGCTAATACCACCATAAAAATATATTATATTGAATTAATGTAACTAAATGTATTATATTGAATTAATGTACCTAAATGTTTATATCGAAATGTATGTATCGAAATATGTGTACCTAAATGTATGCACCAAATTGTATTATAATGAATTTAATGCACCTAAATAAAGAAGACAAAGTATATCGAAATATATTGTATAACAAAAATTAGTTTGTCTAAATGTTTACAACAAAATATATTATGATGAATGAAATGAAAATGAAAATTATAATGAAATATAATTAATACAATAAAATTAGGAAGAAAAATAAGAAATAATTAAAACATCAAAATATAATTAATAAATGAGGTGATTAATGTATCAAGGGACTAAAATTAGATTATGATCTTACTCATGGTTTTAGATTAAAGTTTCCTATTATTATAACTATCTTATTTTTACATTAAAATTTACCAAATGCTTTTATATTGCTTTTCATAATCACAAAATTTCTAAAAATACAGTTTATCAAACGCTCAAGTACTTAATTTTAAAACTGATTATTCTTAAAATACAATAGAAACAAATTTTTTCTTAAAAAACACAACAATTCCAAAATTTTCTCTAAACCTATTACGATGAAATTCCTTATATGTAGATGTCACCCTGTGATATGTTGACATATTTGGCAATACCTACAAAACGAGAAGATCTTACCTACAACTTGGATGCCTTTGTCAATACGTAAAAAATTAATTTATAACTTAAGATACCGTACGTCCTGAAAACATCTCGAAATAAATAAGTCCCTCTCCTCCAAAATACGCTCCCTTGACTACGACTGGTATTAGCCTTCAAAATACAGATATAAAATGGTGACAACATATTAAAAAAGCCAAGATTGCCAGACAAAAATGGAACCCGCGTTCTCTGAAAGTAAAGAAATATTAAATGAGTGTAGGGAAGGGAGGCATATATAATTCCATACACGCATATATAAAAGATTAGGTGAGTTGGGGATTTGTTAATTTGTGAATTAATGGGGTGACTTATTTTGTGGGTCTAGCTGGATTTGATATGCATCAAGAAAGATACCGATTGCATGGCTTTGGACCCATAAGCACTTATAATTAAGCACTTTTGTTTTCAACAAAAACATGACAGTTTTTTCTGTTGTCCCCACGTATATCTAAGCATTCATATCATACTGTTCTACTCAGATATACAGGAATATTAGAATTTTCGATCGTTCAGTATTAAAAGTGCAGTTTAATTTCGGGTCTTTCACTTTTGAACGACAGAGAAGATCGTTCAGAATGTATATGTAAGTTCATCTCCTTCTCCTTGTCTCTTTTCTTGTTGTTTGCTAGAGATCACGGGATTGTCTCTGTTCTTGTTGTTTGCTAGAGATCACGGGATTGTCTCTGTTAGAGTTTTTCGGTTTTGGTTTTTAGCAGAGGTGAACTCGCTTTTTAGGAGATTGAACACCTACTGGTCTCTCTAACATGCATGGAGAGTTTACTTTCTGGGCACAATTTTCATCATTTGACCTAACATTGCAGGTAGATGTGACAAATCAACTTATTGGATTGTTAATGAGTATATTAAGATCCATTTAGTTTGTTTTCAACTTACCACATTACTATCGCTACAATCTTACGTTTATATTATGGTGATATCAAATTAAATGGGTCTTAACAAGTATCTATTAATAACTCAGTGAATTGATTTGTCACTTCTAATTGCAGGTTCTACAGTGGTTTGGTGCCATAATATGTGAGCTTTTTTTTTTCCCACAATTCAGTCCGTCGACCGGGCTAAATCAAAAGTTCATATTCTAAATCATTCTACTCTTATGAAATTCTAGTGTAATTAAGAAGAGTAAACACGCAGTTCTGATCAACTGACCTAACTCAGGTCTACTCAAAATTTTCGGATTAAACTATAATCAACTTTGGCATGACAAAGAAATACAAGTCAGAGTCAGATCAAGAAATATATTCGATATGATTGTGTAAGAGAATAAATATTGACTGGCAGTGCATCATGATGAGCAGTTAGTAATATAGTAGGTAGCATTTTTTGAGAAAATGAACCATTCATTGGCCTATTTATGGCCAGAGGTTTCAATGGTGTGGGGGTGATGTTTCTCCCACCTTCAATTTGATGGATATATATGTACAAGCATAATTCATATGGCCAGTGCCCCAAAGATTTGCAAATTTATGAGTCCTTAATTTATTTACTCTTAAATAGCAGAAATTTCATTTATGTATATGCCTACCTCATGCCTACAAGGGCCATAATATCAGTATTGGGATTCACTCTGGATAGAAGTCCGCGGATCGAAAGATCCAGACTGTTCAAGAGAGAGAAAAAGAGATTTGAGTCGTTTAGGTTTTTGAATTTTTGTAAAGTGGGTTAATGAAATGGGCTAATGAGAGCGTATGATTGAAATTGACAGTTCAAAAGAGAAAAAGAAATCTGAGTTGTTCAAGTATTTTTTTTTTTTGTGAAGTGGGCCACTGAAATGAGATAATGGGGACCATAAGATTGAAATTAGGGCTGTTTAGGTATGGGATACCGAACCAAAAACCCCATCCCGATTCCCAAACCAAAGTTTTCGGGATTCCCAATTTCAAGACCGATCCCAAACCAAATTTTTGGGAATCCCAAATTTCGGGAATCCCGAAATAGTTTCGGGATTTCGGGACAAATCGGGAATCCCGAAATAGTTTTGGGTTTTTGGGCTATTGGGCTGAATTTTCTTTACAGAGTTGGGGTATGAACTGCAAGCTTTATCTAAATCCTATTAAAAAAGCAACATTGAGAGAGATAAGATAAGTAGCAGGACTGCAGGAGAAGAAAACGGAAGGAATTGTATGAATTTCTAAGTTTATAACACAGTTGGATACAAGACTTTCTGAAGAGCTAAAAATCTAATCCAAGTTCACATCACTACTAGGTTCTATGCAATTATTTTTCTTTCCAAACATGACCACACGAACAGGTACCATATGATGTTACCTGTTACCGCAATTTATAAGGCAAGAAGGGCGCAATTCCACCTTGTTCCAATTGTAAAGCTTGACAAATAATTCATATGAAAAGAGTTCATGCTGAAACAAATACAGATAATCAATTCACAAATTATATTGCAGGTGGAATATTTTACACACATTAATGTTCTGTATATTTTGGTCACCATATCATGTACTTTCCATAAGGAAAAAAAAGGGTTACTGCTTTGCTGAACTTACTTCTTTTGGTTTAGGCAAGGTTGACTCAAGGCCCTCAGATGCAATAGCGTAAAGATATTTGTGGAACTTTTTCATAACTTTTATTAACAAAGACAATATTTGCTACCTTTCTAGTTTCATCAACCCCTGGAAAACGTGAAAGTAAGTAAAAATCTACACCTGATAAGAATTAAATAAAGAGCACAAATGACGCCGCTAAGCAAACCATATGAGCAACAAGTAGAGAAACAAACCTCAATATAGGAGATATCTTGATCTTGTAAGCCAATGCAGAGCAATATGGAAGCCTGGGCACCTGTCAATGTCACTGGAAGTTTCTCTTGGAAATACAGATGTGAAAGCATTGGAACAAGATCCAAAATCTGTAAAACAAAAACATAACTTTAACATATGTGTAAAGTTATATACAAGCGATAACTAGAGTACAAGAGGACCTCAGTTTAGAAAATAACACTCCATTTCAAATTCAAATGGACCCCAGGTTTTAAACTGTAATTTTAAAAACGATTCTCGGGGTAATCTGAAGAAAGTAAGGTCTGTTAGTTAAGGATGAAAATGCAATAAGCCCTCAGATCCCTCATCCCCACTATTATCTATGCCTAACAAGAGGAAGAACATCTTGACACATTCAAAGTTTGAATTACTTCAGGTTGTGAAATATTCCAAACTGCAGGTTGTGAAACATTTTACACACATCTTGAAATTTGGTGCAACTGCAGGTTGTGAAAATTTGCCAAAGATCAACCAACACGTTCCTTTTCCATTATGCAAATTGAATTACTTCAGAGATGAGAGTAAAAATCAACCAACACTTTCCTTTTCCATTATGCAAAATTACAAATTATGCAGATAATTGAATTACGTCAAAGATTAACACTTCAAAGATGAGAGTACATCTAAACTAAAAATCAATACAGAAATTGAATTACTTCAGACATCTAAACTAAAAATCAACCAACACTATTAATAAAATCAAGAACAATGCAAATTTTTAATAAAATCAAGAACAATGCCTAACCAAGACTAGATTTCACAAACCCTAATCTAGATTTCACAAATCCTAATCTAATTTTCACAAACCCTAAATTAATTCCCAAATTTACCTGATTTGGGGGAGAATCGGTGCGCAAGGCACTGGAATCTGGATGAAGAAGTCGGGGAAGAGAGATTAAAGAGGTGAGCGGCACCGGTGGCCGTAGCTCTGCCTCTGTGCCGTGAAGGAAGGCTCCTTCACACACTCCTTCACACAGTCAGGGTTTGAGGGATGAGAAATCGAGAGATAAAGAGAGATCAGAAGGTCTATGTGATGTGGGTGTGGCCGGATTCTGAGGTGAGGCCGAGGAGGGTGGTGAGGTTGTCTGAGCGAGGTGAGGTCGAGTCGAAGTCGAGAGACGGAGAGAGAGTGACTAAGGTTGTGAGTTCTCTGAGGGTTTGATCCTTTTGTTGTATTCAACGGTTGTGATTAAATCTCAACCGAATTTGACGGCTATTAAAATTCCGAATATATATTTAAAAATTAAATAATATAATTTTTTTTACTTTCGGTTCGGGATTACCGAAATCCCGAAAACTTGAGACCGATTCCCGTACCGAAATTTCGGGATCGGTTCGGTATTCAGTACCGAAATTTTCGGTTTGGTTTCGGGAATTTTTCGGTTTGGTTTGGAAATTTTGGTATTTTTTTCCAGCCCTAATTGAAATTGAGTAGTCCATACATATAGATTAAGAATGGATCTCATTCCATGATATTGGACCCAATTTTTTATTTTTTATTTTTAGTACATCTATATTTTTACACTAGGGAGAGGGGAAGTTCAGCTAAGCCACACAATGGGCAGACTAATTTAGTATTGTATTCGTCATCCACAAGATTCGAACCTAAGACCTCTCACTTCTAAACGAAGAGGAATACCACCAGACCGTAGTACTGAGTGACATTGGACCCAAAAAAATTAAATCTGCTAGAATCACTTTAGCTTTATTAGGTTTGGCTATAATCATCATAACTTATTAATATTTCCATTGATTACTGTCCTCAATCCTAATATAGGGTCCACTGTATTAACCAGATCATGTATTCATGTTGCTTAAAGTGAGTTAGTATGACTAATGTCACCGATTTAACACATGATGTTACTAATCGATGTGTTATGAGTTATGACATAAGTGATGGTACCACGACAAATAAAAGTTAGTTTCAAAGTTTTTGGGTAAACCTTCTACATCTTCTTTCAACTGGTGCAGGTTAAGAATTGGGTGGTTTAAGAATGGATACTTATGACGTTGTCTTTTTCTTTGATACGAACGATATTTTTCTATACGTAAATAATATCATAAAAAAGAATTATTAACTTGGTGATAGGAAATTTTGAGGCTTTAAAATGCGTAAGAGTGCTGAGAAGTAGAAACTCCGGAAGTAGAGCAGAATTAAACCAAAATGAACGAACAAAAAAGTAAAAAGAAAGTCGTCGACAGCAGGGTTCGAACCTGCGCGGGCGAAGCCCAACAGATTTCAAGTCTGTCTCCTTAACCACTCGGACATATCGACTTCTTGTCAATACCTTCAAATTATTTTTATAATAAAAGTGTTTGTATTAGGATTTAAAAGGCTTTACTTTTGTTTTTGCCACCGTGCCGAGGATTAGATTGGAAAACTCATAATATTCAAGATATGTTAAACGTAGAGGTGAATGATTTTTTTTTTCTTCCATTGCGAGGGTTAGATTGTAATACGTATTCTAGTTCGGACGAAATTTCTTTAGCCACCGTGCCGAGGATTAGATTGGAAAACTCATAATATTCAAGATATGTTGAACGTAGAGATGAATGATTTATTTTTTTTTTTTCATTGCGAGGGTTAGATTGTAATACGTATTCTAGCTCGGACGAAATTTCTTTAGTTCTTTCTTTAACATACCTTGCAAACCGTAGATTATCCAATCCAACCCAATCTTGGGTATCAAGACATGAAAAATATAAACAATAAGTTATTTTTGTTTTGTTTGAGGTAAGAAAAATCAGGTTGAACAGAAGCAGAATAAATGGGGCATTGCAGAAGGTAAATTTCATATTTATAAAAAGAAAAAAAACATCCTACCCCTTACAACCTCTTCTCTATCTATTTCTTTTTAGAGCTAAACCATTTGAACTGTGAGTCTGTGACCCAGAAAAGAAAAGAAAGACAAAATCCACCATAGCATGAATGTGTTTAACCAAGTTTCCTCCATTGATCCAGTCACCGTTCTCGCTACAAGGTTTACACGCTAAGGATGAGCATACTGCACGTTGATCCTTCGCTGAATCGGGGTCCTACAAGAAGGGCAATCCTTCATTCCTTGTTTCTTGTGAAGCTCATTGCAATTTGCACAAACAACCTGATGTGCACACGGAAGGAACACCACCGACATCTCCTCACATAGGCACATCACACACTCGCGGTCCTGTCTCAAATCCTGGGAATTCTTTACCTTCTTGAGGCTGGTGAAGTTTTGGTTTCCCTTTGTTGCCTTCGCACTTTTTCTGTCTGACAGGGAACCTCCAAAGCTTCCGGCAGCGCCCCTTCTTAGTGCTGCAATTCTCGAGGAGTCAGACTTCAACTTAAGTTCTGATAACTTGCTCTCAACTTTTCTGATGTCTTCCATATACTCCCGCATATCATATTCTGCGCTCAGTTTGATCCCGTCCTCCTCCAATTTTGTCAAAGCTTCACGTTGTTCTCTGTCTTTTCTTATGGAGTCGGCCTGTGCAAGTATTTTGTCCTTTTCTATCTCCTCCCTTTTCCATCTAGCCTGTAAAATTTAGTACAAGTGAGAAATAACAACCAGAACATCAACGTATATTACCAAATATGCAACGGGCCATAACAATATACCAGCAAAAAAATTGAATAGAAGAAAGCTTGTATTACATGTGTGTTTGCCTCTTTACTAAAATATTTCTGTTTCTTCACTCTGAAAAACAAGCTTCCTTATTAATTATTATGCTCAGTGAGAAGAACTGTTGAGTTAGCGGCACCACAAGCAAACAATTTTCTGATAAACAGGCCCCACGACTTTTTTCATGAATTTATGCCCTTGTTCACCAGTATCCCACAAGTGAGCTCACATAACATAACTTTGAAAAGGTAACTGTTATATCTACACGTTGAAGAAGCATACCTCGATTTGAAGATGGACATTTTTTGCCTTGCTTAATTCCTGTTGCAGTGCAGCCACCTTCTTCTTTCCTGTCTCAAGCTCTTCCTGCAATGCGCTCCTCTGCCCCTTCCATGCCTGGGCCTTTTTCAGTGCATTCTGCTCCCGCTCTAATGCTTCCTGGTGACGTGCAGTCGAATCTATAGCCATTCTTTTGGCAGTACTCGTTTCCTCTTTCAGAGTGGAATTCTCCAACTCAAGCCTACAGATATTAGAGGTAGCTTTCTCAACCAGGTCAGTTGCATTATTTAAGGCATTCTCCAACTCAGAGATTCTCTTCATGGTGTTCTCCTCCAACATTTGTTTCTCTTTTTTAAATTTCTCTGCTTCTGCCTTCTCTTGCCTCAGTATTTTAAGTTCAGGTCGTTCCTTACTAAGCCTACGAGAAACCTGCATAATCTTCTCATTGGCCCAATTAGTCCAGCTTTCTAGTTCATTCTGCAGCTCCTCCAGCCGAGGAACTAGTCTTAAAATCAGCTCATCCTTCTCATCTCGAGCGACATACTTTCCTAGAGACTTATCATATGGGATGCCAGTACGGTAATCAAGAGGAACAAGATCCTTTAGCCGAGGAGCTACCTTCAAAACCAGCTCATCGATCTCATCTTTTGGGATATTCTTTCCTAGAGACTTGTCATCACATGGCAAGCCAGCACAGCAATCATGAGTCTTGGGGAATGGAGAGGTGCCAACCGGGGTCTTGGCCTTAGGTCCAGATTTGTTTTCCAAACAAGACTTCTGGGAAAGATTGGGATCTGCGGATCGCAAGTAAGATATAGGTAATGTTACCGTGCCACCTGTTGCTAGTGAAGCAGATGAAATCTTGGTTGAAGCAGCATGTCTTCCATCTGAAGAAGGGATGGTGGATCCAGCTTCGGCACTCAACTTTAAGGATACAACTGTTGCTCGTCCTCCGGGAATTTCAGATGGAGGCTTTAGCCTCTTCTCCAGAACAAAACCACTAATCGTGACTTTCCCTGATTTGAAGCCTCCTCTTTTCCCATAAGCGCTGTAATTTCGATCCGTATGGAAGGACTTCTTACGAAGTGCTGCTAATTCTTTCTTGGTGCGCCCTGTTAGACCAGCTCCTGACTTTTCTTCAGAGGTGGATGTCTGAGATTTTGATTGGACATTTTCTCCAGTGAATCCTAAGCATTTTTCCAGACTATCTAGCATAGACGACAAACTATCTTTCTCAGGGGTTACCTCTTCAGGTGCATGAGAATGTGTGCTGTTGGAATGTATACGGAAACTTCCAAATTTGAGTGTTTCAGGAGGATTGCTTTGAGCATAGGCAGGCAGTGGTTTTGAGGAATTTGCTTCATCGGGATTTGGAAGAATGGTTTCAGAGCTGTTTGCCTCTGAGCTTAATTGGGGAGAAGAAGAATCAGCGGATTCTTCAAAACCAAGAGCACTAAATGGATCTCCTTCCGATGTGCAGGCTAGCAAAATGTTTAAGTCACATATCAACAGCCACCACATTGCTTCCGCAACTGATAAGGATAGCCTTACCTCCCTAACCACACTGATCATTTCTATCATTGTGTATTCCACCAGGTGCTGCAAATTAACAAACTGATCATTTGAAGCATCAATATCTTTTTCTTTCTTAAGAAATTTCAGGGTATCACTAACAATATTTGCTAGAGGGTCTTTACCGCCAATGTAAAGGCCGCCTCTCGAAACAGCCTTTTCAGCAACCTCCTCACTGTACCCATGTTCAGCAACCTGCTTAATTGCACTCCGGAAAATTGCTTGCAAATAAGACAGTAGTAGTTCTTCAAGCTGGCACGCAATTGGGTCATCCCAATCTGCACACTCAAAAGCTCCCACTTCCACTTCTTGTGGCTGAACCACCTCCGCCTCAGCTAACACATTGTCACTCAATTTTCGACATTCCTCTGAAGGTAATTCGCTCTGAGGGGTTACGGTTAGGGGCGAACCAGGGTTAGTTGCATTCTGCAGAGAATGGTCAGCTTTTCTCTTGTTCTTACTGCCTTTCCCGGTACCACTCTTGACCATTTTTTTCATACCAAGAACAACAAGAACTCACTCCGCAGTATTTTGCACCGGTCGACTCTAAATCAATTAACCTTACACAACCCAACCAACAAAACAAATAAATATACCAAAAAAATGACAAAAGCTGAGAATTTTAACAAAAACAACATCAAAAAATTGTCAAAAGAAAAAATGTACAACCATATTCTCAAACATTTATTTCACAGACAATCACTAAAAATGAAATTCTTCGATGTATCAAGGAAATAATTACAAACAACAAGATATGTATGCATTCCTTAGTCTTCAAGTTCAATTAAAAATCAACACGAAATACTATCAAATTTCATACCTCTGAGCTACTAAGCGAGAACAAATAGGCACAAAAAGAACATCTCCTAGAAGCACTTAAATCGTAAGAAAGTTGGAAAACAAACAGATTAAGCGCAACCCAATTAGCTAAACCCAGCAAAAATCCAATAACGCATGCAGCCACACAAGTCCAACTGTTGAAATACCAACCCATTTCTCCAAAAGCATCAGAAACTCGACTCCCATTTCACAAAACCCACAAAAATTTGATCCCCGTGGGTGCAAAATCTTAAACATATACAGCAAAAAATAAGAACCCAAATGAAAAAAAAATTGGATTTTTATACACAAATTGAAGAGAGACGTACCGGGCGAGCAAAGTTGTGGGGGTGGTGGTGGGGAGAGAGAGAGAGAGAGAGAGAGAGAGAGAGAGAGAGAGAGAGAGAGAGGGTAAGAGAGTGAGCTTCTGCACCGAGTCAGTGTCTGGGGTTTTGGGGATGGTTTAGTATGGAAGAATTGGTCCTTAGTTTCCAAAAAATGAAATTGGTCCTTTGCTTTGCACTTGGCTTTTTGTATAGAAAGAGTTATAATGTATAGACCCTCGTATCAATTAGGGTAACGATTTTCACACGCTCGTTTTTCATTCTGCAATTTTATTTTTGTCCGTTAATTTTCTTTTGATCACTAAACACCAACTTACATATGCCAATTAACTCAATGCAACCTTGAGATTCACTAATTCCAATCATTCAATTAATGTATTTTTTTGCTCCCACGTGAATTCTTGGTTTTTACTAATACATAATAAAAAGGTGTGCGGATTTTACATTACAATCTTTAATTTAATGCATGAAATTCATGAATATATTAATTAGAAAGTAGTTGAGCACGTACCGATTAATGCTAAATAGGGATGATTAAAATGTTAGTTTTCGAGGGACCAAATGAAATTAATTTAGAGTAAGCATAAGCAAAGACAAATTTGGAAAGTAAACATTATTGTTATTTTTCATATCCATGTCTATCCAGATGCTATGATTAAATTGCATTAATTACCTATGGAAAAAAAAAATGTAACACCTGAATAATTAAAGGGAATATCTACACCTATACAGTTTAGGAAAGCGTTTATTTATGGTCTTTATCCCATTTATCAGTATTTGATAAGTTTAAATTTTGAGACTTATGTCTATCCATTATATCTCAAAATTAAACTAATCTACGTAAATATGGTGGTGAGCACTCCCATTTAATAAAATGATTATCTAAGGATAGTAGTTGCTGGTTTTTATTTTTGGATTCATTTTGTATATTATTTGATTTAAAATAAACAATTTCTTACATTTCTTTTTGGAAAACAATCTCTATAAAATCTATATCTCAAACTGTCTAGATTATTATCTGTAGTAAAAATAGAAATAAATTCTAGCAAATGAGGCAAATCATTTTCTGATGCTTGTGTATTTACAAAAGAAATGAATTATGAAAAAATAACAAAATTGTGAGGGCATCAAATTATAATTACCTTGTAAATATCAATGATTTAATACGAGCTCAGCATTTTTTATGCTGAATTTTTCATAAGTCATTGAATTATTAATATTTTTAGTTTTTTTTTTTTTGAACAAATTTAATATTTTTAGTTATTAATACAAGATATAGACATTTAAAGGGTAAAAACGTCATTTTGGTCCAAATATAAACTAGGTATTTTTTTTTTTTTTTTTTGAGAGAAATAAACGGAGGATCCGAATAAAGCATATACGGTGTCATCCTCCTCCTTCGGCTGTCTGGCTGCTTTGGCGGGATTCGGAAAAGGAAGACAATTTTTCAGCCGCCGGAAAAGCGCGAAATGGACGGCCAAACCCCCAAAACGTCGTCGTCCAAGGTACGGATAGAATCCCTTCGATCCGATATTTTCGCTTTCGTCAATATCTCATCTGATTTTCGTTCGTTGCCGGTGAAATTTGAAAATTGTGGTCCGTTTGGTTGCCGAGAAAACGCCGGGAAAATGAAGGAAACTGAAAAGAAAATTAAAGGGTTCTTGTATTTCAATTTTCTTAGTAATTTGGGAGCTGAAAAAACGTAAACTTGAACTAATTCCAGCTCACTGTGATTGCATTTCCAGATTAATTTGTGCTTTAATTTTCATTTTCTCGGAAGTCGGAACTCGGATAGAAAATCTTTCGAAATTGAGGTAGTAAAGGCTCCGCATGTCAATGGGAATTGCTCATTGAAATTGGGTTTTTGAGATTTTAGGGAATAAGTAACTGAGGATTTAATGCTAATTGACCTAATTCCAAGGTTCTAAAAGACGCTACACGCTAGTCGGGCGGCGGGTTGGGCCTAGGCCTAAGCGGTTAGATGAATTTAAGTAAATCTATTGTATTTCATGTAAATAAGAACTGTTTATACTTAAAATATATATAATTTTATCATAAACTAGAAAATATAATGACATATATATTATGAAGTATTGGAACATAATGAAAACATGGGGAACAAACATATAATGTGTGTTTATTTAAGTGTTCAATAAGGCTTTTACAATTTATTGTAAATAATAAAATGCAAAAGGAAAATTATATATTTTCTATCTAAGTGAGTCGCAATCTAGTCAGGTGTCTAGGCGGGTCTGGGTGGGCTAGGCGGGTGCCTTGACAGTCTAGGCGGGTGCCTCAACAAGTCTAGATGCCCTTTCTTAATTTTCAAACGCTTAGTCATTAATCGGGGCAGTGGCCGGCCGCCTAGTGCCTAGGCGGGGCCTAGGCAGCAAAATGTAAAAATTTTAGCAAAGATAGAATCATGGACCTGGGATTTAATGCTAATTGACCCAATTAATGTTTCTTTGATAATAATTAGCAAAGAGGGGTTATCATCTTAATAAATTTTTGTAACTTTTTCGAAGCGTGCCTGTATTTTATGTGTTAAAATGTGCTTCTTCACTTTACTGGGAAGTGGTAAGCAATATGTTGTTGTCTTCACAGCATAAATGGTGTTGAAATTATGTAGCTCAGAGAGATTTTTAAGAAGTTCAGTTTGGAATAACTTCGATTATCGCACAATGACATGAATCGTAGATATTTGCTCATACCGGGAATCCTTAGGCTTCGCATAGCATTGAACTGGGGTTGCGATACATTGAACAAACAAACTTGCGCTCTTTCTGTAGTGTTCGTCTTATAATTGTATGCTATCTGGTACGCATTCTTCTTTTAGGATTTTGAGTTTCGCTTCCATGAGTGGTTTGATGAAATGCTTGTGATTTGGATGACTAAATCGTTGAATGTGCTATACCCATTTGAATTCTCTTGACAGAAGCCAAATATAGCGAAGAGTTCGATTGATGTATATGCTGCACAGTGTGAAGAATGCAAGAAATGGAGAGTGATTCATTCAGAAGAAGAGTACGAGGAAATCAGGAGCAAAATCAGTACGGAACCCTTTTATTGCAACAAAAAATCTGGTGTGACTTGTGACGATGCTGCCGATATTGAGTACAGTGCTAGCAGGACCTGGGTCATTGATAAGCCCGATCTTCCGAAGACCCCCGAAGGTTTCAAGAGACATTTGGTGGCTAGAAAAGATTATTCCAAACTGGATACGTATTATATTACACCCAGGGGAAAAAGGCTGAGATCCAAAAATGAGATGGCAGCATTTTTAAAACAAAACCGTAGGTATGAAGGCATATCCGCTTCAGATTTCGACTTTGCACCCCCAAAGGTAATGGAAGACACCGTTCCTGAGATCTTCAGTAAAAGGGGCTCTGATAGCGTCCGCAAAAAAATTAAAATGACAAAGAATGAGGATAAGAGTGCTGATATCACTGGTGAAGAAGATTTCGAATAGCTCATGTTGAAAGACTGCCGGCGAAAGTCTTGTTGGGAGGTTTTGCTTTGTGTAGAAATGATGTCTGATGTACTACTCCAGCCGTACTCATGCTGGATTTTCGTTGTACTTCAGCAGCTAGTTTGTTCGGATAGATGTCTTGGGTCTGTTTCTGAAAAGGATTCGAAAATTGATACTCACGGAGTTGTATTTGGTTGTGTTTCCATCTCGTTATGTTACTTTGTTTCTGTTGTATGTTGGAAAATCTGTCGAAATCCCCCTATTCGGTTTTTAAATTTTTCGTGTGTTGTTTTTCGTTTCAAGAGATTCAAGTGATATATAGGTCTTGCTTAATCGTTCATCGATCTTTTCTTCTACTGGAAAATTTGTATGGCTTTTTATCAGGAACTTGTACATGCCAAATCAAAAGCACTTTTGAAATAATACATTGTGTACATGTAACCACTAAGCCATCTGCGATTAGGCAAACCGATGCTGAAAATGAAGAACAGGCATGACTGCCGGCGTTTTCCGTGGCCGGTTTCGTGCATTCTAGCAGCATGCGTGTTGACCGGTAAATCTTCACCGGTGTTCAGTATATGACCTCTTCAACTCCAAGCTCACTCTCTGCTCTTGCAGCATATATATCTTCACAAATGGATATCAACCTACACACCAAAAATATCATACAAAACTTATGGAAAGACCAACCGAGCATGTAAGGGCCTGTTCGGAAATGCTTCTTGAATGGCTAAAAGCGCTTCTAAATGTGATTTTCGGCTATTGAAGATTTCAATGTGCTTCTAATAAAAAGAAGGATAAATCCTAACGTAAAAAATATATTTGGCCCATTTCTCTCAACAATTTGATTCACGAATCTTCTAAACAAATAATAATTTGACATTTATATGGATTTTTCCTTTTTATGCAAATTATTATGTGAATAATGTTTTAGACTTGATTTGTCAAAAATTAGCCCATCAAAGTTTATTTTTAACTTAATTTGTACGTGCGTTTTTCTTAAAATTTTCATTGCAAGTTTAAGATGGCCGCCAAAGCATCGTCACTCATCAGCCTTTTGATCGTACTCGTTATTCTCGATTCAGGTAATTAATTAGGATTTGTTTGGATGTAATTTTAAAATGACTAAAAACGTTTTTAAAGAAAATGCTTTGTTGGTTCTAAAAGCACTTAAAGTGCTTTATGCAAGAAGCACTCTTTCATGAAGCACTTTAAGTGCTTTTTCAGAATTTACTTGCATTTTTACTAAGGATTGGTTCCAAAAACATTTTCACCAAAAGCGTTTTAAGTCATTTTAAAAGCACATCCAAACAAGCACTTAGTTTCCCATATATATACATACATGTACATCCCCTTTAAAGAAAGGGATTTTCTTTTCTTTTCTTTTCTTTTCTTTTTCCAAAAAAAAGGACTAATTGTTGGTTGGACTATACTTTCATCTTCAACATTCCAAACCGTCAATTTTGTAAGTCTCAATTCATAGAAACCCTTGCAAAAATTCACTTAAATTTCAAACAATTGCCTACTTAATTGTCATGATGAAATTTCGATGTTATTTTTTTAGAACGCAGTGTTAGTCAATTTCTTTGAATTCAATTAGATGTCTCAAATATTTTTTATTTGACTAATATTTTGCAAGAATAATCTATGAGATGTAACATAAAGAATAAATAATTAAGATCGTTCAAATTCGATATGATGTCTACCCACAACTAATATTGGCGGCTGCGATGCAGGTAGGAATAATACAAAGGCAATGCGAGCCCCGAAGGTGGGCGAGGAAGGCAAGTGGTGCACTGATGATTGGACTTCTGTTTTTCTTCTCACACACCTTTTTAATTTTTGATCGTATGAATTGAAGAAGATTAACGGACCAAGGGGTGTGTGAGAAGTAAAATGATGTGTGTGGATAGCACACCCCTATTAACGTCTCTCCCCTCCTTTCAATGTCGAGAAATGGAATAAATAAAAAGCAGATTGTTTTGTTTTCGATAATTTAAAAAATTAATTAATTAATTTAAGATAACCAAATTACTGTTACTCTTCGCTTACTTTTCTTGATCATTCTTGTTCTTGTTGTTCTTATTGGGCCAAGTAATCTCCCAATTCCCTACCATGGAAATTAGAACTTTTTCAACAACTATCACATGTGTACCTGTTGGTTTGCATCAATTAGTGTTTGAAATTTATTCGACACTAAAAATATTGAAAAAATCATAAAAAGATTTTGAAAGTGGGGTGAAGTTCTTATCGTTTAAATATCAACAAACTATCATACAATATTCTCTGAAGTTTTATTTTAAATTTTCCCCTTTTGAGCAACTTTCCACCATATGGAAAATGTAAATAAAAACATAAATATACATATTTCTAAATCTTTCAATGGTTGATCCCGCCACTCAAAGAAAAAATTAAACGGAATCTCAAATTCACATCTATCCTATTGGGACAGAACTCCCATCTACGGGTTCGTTTGGATGTTCTTTTAAAATGACGCGTTTTTAGAGAAAATGTTTTTTGGTTCTAAAAACGCTTAAAAGTGCTTTCCAAAAACACTAAGGATTGGTTCCAAAAATATTTTTACCAAAAACAATTTCAGTCATTTTAAAAGCACATCCAAACGAGCTCTACATCTCCCGAAAGCGTAAAATGAAATGTAAATAGAATTTTTGCATCTCAAATTTCCATTTCTCCATTAGAATTAGTTTAATTTTTACTCCAACGTATACATGTAAACGAGGAATGTAAATTTACTGTAAAATCTTGTTCTGGAAACACTGTCGTATGACTTTTTTCTTGAACTGTATTGAACTATATATACATGACAAATCAAAATCCTTTTCGAAATAGTACATTGTGTACATGTAACCACTAATCCCTCTGTGATTAGGCGAATCCTACGTTAAAAATGAAGAACAAGCACGAATGCCGGTGTTTTCGATGGCCGGAAAAAGAATCTGTTTTGCATTCCTCCTGTAACTGGTGTTAGTGAAGCCTAATGTCAGCAATTTAAACCTACCGGAGAACTAATCCGGTTTCGTGTATTCGAGCAGCATGTGTGGTGACCTGTAAATCTTCACCAGCGTCCAGTATAAGACCTCTTCAACTCCAAGCTCACCCTCTGCTCTTGCAGCATATATATCTTCACAGATGGCTATCAACCTGTACATCAAAAAATATCATACAAAACCCATGTCAGACCAACCGAGCAAGGGCCTGTTCGGAAGTGCTTCTAGAATGGCTAAAAGCACTTCTAAGTGACTCTGGGTTATTAATGATTTCAACGTGCTTCTAATAAAAACGCTTCTAAATTTTTATTAAGTTGGCTTTACCTATCACAGGAAGGAAGGTTCTCATAGGGGATTCTCATTCGCAAGTCAGAGCATTGAAGTCTGATAAAGCGGCCAACAGCAAGAACAAATGTTATGTAGAGACCCCAAATGCTGAACTTGCTCAGGGTGTCACCGAGAATACCCTCTGAATATCACCCGGAAAAGTAGAACAAAAGCAATTTTAGCCCAGAGAAAACGAACATATGAAATGACACATGCTGCTTTTGGTAAACTTACGTGGCGGTGTTTCCTCAGATACGATGATGGCCATCGGTCCTGTCAAACCTCCACATCCATTGACATCTGATGAATTGATGTCGTGGAAGGACCACCATTCATAATTTGCGCGATTCAGAACAAGGTCTGCGCTAACGAAATTATCCTGTAAATCGTATTTCAGTAGTTTTAACAAATAACTGCTATACAAATTACTGCAGAAACACAACAGAAAGAACTGACATACAGATATGGTACTCGAGTTAGTAAAACATGCATGCGCGAGAAAGGGTACCTCTAATTCCAACAGTCTGACATCACCAGAACCAGTGACACGGAAGTATCTTGGATAAATGTTGTATATCCTAAAGCTGTTTATGGAGCCATTGAGAACCTTTTGGACATCTGACTGTTTTGGAAGATCCTGAGACTCCAAACTTCTTTCATATTTCACAGTTTCCTTGCCTTTGGGTCTGTCCCTGGAAAGTACCCAAGTAAAAGATATAGCCATGTTGGGGTCCCAATCAAGGGACCGAATGAATCTGGTTTGAACTACATCGGGGATAAGCCACAAAGTACTAGCATCAGATTCGCAACATATCAACTGGACGTCTTTCTTATTATAGGTATCCAGATAACCTTCAGGATCGAGATTAACATCAGAGTCGAGTTTGTCCCATTGGAACTTTTCACAAAGGGTGGTTTGATACAGGGTCAATCTTCCACTGGCTGTCTTTATGTCAACCTGAACACTGGCATCTTTGATGGGATTTTCAATGTTCGTCGGGTTACCACTGCTGTACATCTGAAAGGAGCAAAGGAGTTTTTGACGCATGATTCAGAAAAGCAACCAACTGTTTCTTCTACTCCAATAGTAAACTTAATATTAAAGCACAGGTTAGCATGTCTACTTGTTTGTGTGAGTGCCAGATCGCCTAAGCTAAGACTGAGCAAAACCAATTACTTTATGAACTCATGATACAAATTGGTAATCGGTATCTGTGGGTGAACATTACTTACCAGCATTGGAGCCCAAATAACACAAATCAATATGAAAAACAGACAAATCCCATTGCAACATTTGGTCATTTTTGTTTGCTTATCTCCTTGTTTGTGCGTTGCTCTATTCAAGACTGTGTCACATTTGACAAGGTACAAGCTTGCATGTATGTCCTCCAGCTAAATAGAAAGCCGGTCAGTTACAGAAACAACATGCAAATGTTCATGTATTCTGAAAATATGCATATATTTACACTATAAGCAATCAAATGATGTTCTGCTGAAGGTATTACAGGGAGAATAAGATAGACTAGCTGTGGTGGTTCTTTCGAATCTAACCATCCCATTAATTTCAACACACAATGTGATCCCACTCTTTTAGGTTTCTGTATAAATTATTCATATTTCAACAATGATAACAATATCAATAAACGAAGACAGTAACGATAACTGATGGCACTCCAGTGATGATTCAGTGCATAGTTTTGAAAGTTGAAGTTTTATCTTTTATGCAAGATTATGATGGAATGCTACAGATAGATTAAGAAACTTACTTTCAGCCAATCATACATGGTCAAAGATGTGGTTGTGCATGACCAGTCAAGTGCACATCTCAGTTCATAAAGGAAAGGCAGAGCGCGATATAGTCGATATCCCAAATAATTAATTCTTGAAATCTCACTAGTCAAAAACTGCCGGTACAAAGTGCTTTTATGAGGAATTCCATGTCGGAGTTGTATAGCCTGCAGTGCTAAAGAAACTGCTTTTGCAAGAAATATAGCACGGAGTGCTAATGCTCCAGCATGTTGGTGGGAAGGCTCCATGTTCCAAGCATACTCTGTTACTGAATATGTGAAGAGGATGAGGTTGAAAAGATAGAAAATCACTTTTCCGGTGGCAAATGAACAGAGATAGATTATGCGGTCAAGCACAATCAAGAAAAAGATAATCTGCACGAAAAATCACTTAACCTTTTAGCAATTTAGATAACATTATACATTTCAGTCTTATTAACCATAATAAATGATATAAATTCGTGGACCGAAAAAGAAACAGTGCAATGAATTCCTCCACCATAGCTTCGGCATAAACCAAGAACAAAAGGTGAGTTATTTAACTTCAAACTTGTAACTCCATGCTTTTTGCAAAAGATCTTAAAGTACTTGATTTTTCACTCAGCATGACAGACAATGATGAAAACATAACTAACCATTAAGATGAATACAAACTCTTTCGGAAACTGATCTTCAAGCTGATACACATCAAGAAACTCACTATTATTTTTTATGACGGATTGGTAGAACATGGCGACTAAAAAGAAAACAGTCAGATCGGCACCAAATACATATGCATACAGATCAATGTCCCTCTTGCCTCCTCCAATAACAGAGAGTATAGGGTATGGAAATCCTATTTCTTCAACAAACCCAGCATCTTGTGCTTTAAGAATTTCCTTCGCCACATCAGCTGCTGGAGTAAGTGACTTGTACGATTCTATTGAATCGCCACACTCTGTCACGGGGGAGGCATATACCACCTCAAAAACAACCAAGGCTACATTTGCATTTTCTTGACTCCTTTCAATGCTTTGGACATGCACCCTGCTAGCGAAAGGGCATAGATTAGGGGTTTGCTCCTTGCACCTTTCATCATGAATGATTTTAAGCAATTGATTTACTCCAGACTCAATCTTTTCTGGCTGAATCCCGTCCTCTGGCCATGAGCGCACATCCATAGACACCTGAATAAAGTAAGGAGGGGAATCTGCTCCCTGTGTCAGTGAATTCCAGTACCTAAAGAAGCTTCTGGTTATTGATTTTATTGCATTTTCCATTATTTGCAGCAACTTCTTTATTTTCTGACTCCAGCTATAACTGACAGGAATCTCTTTCCCATGGAAAGCACTCCTCCTATAGAAGTCGAAGTCTGTAGAAGACATCCACTCACCATCTTTTGCGGTTATAGAGCTCTGTACGAGGGTAAATAAGTAGACAAGAAAGAGAGGTAATGAACTGACCACAAAAGAAGATGTGATTTTATGTTCAGGAAATCCCCACTCGCGAAGCAAGTCTGAAGCAACACTGAAAGCCCAGTGCTGGATGATAATCTGGTACAGATACTGAAGCAAAATATAGACTTCTGTGTAAATCAGCATAACAACCCAGAAGATGTAACTTGGACCAGAATTTACACATAGTGCGTACAAGAATAAAGCCGCCAGATACACCATAGAAAGCAAACTGAAGTTCCATAAAAAGACAAGGATAAAACAACAATAACACACAATATCATTGTTGGATCGCATTTGGGACCATATGTGACGGAGGATCCTTCCTAACTGCAGACTTGTTGCATCAGAACTCATGTCGGACTGCACGGAAGATGAACGGTTAAAGGACACCTTAACTTTCTGGCTCTCCATTTCATCATATACCCCATCCTCAACAGAAGAGTGCTCACTGACATCAAACTCATGATCAATGTTCAAAAAGCTTACAAGGTTGTTAACTGCCTGATTTCCAATCGACTGTACCTGGGAAACACCATCACCTAGCAGATGAACTGCAGATATTAGTGGGCTTTCCTTTGCTTTCCCTTTAACTTTGTCCTTCTTTTCTGAAGAAGTGAAAAATATGCCATCAGCAACATCATCGTCAACTTCAGTGATCTCACAGTTAAGAGATTCTATTGAATCTCTTGCAGACTCCATCACTGTTGGGGTTTCCACATTCACTGGTGTAGGAGATTCATGCAATTCAAAAGGATATAATGAATCCTCTCTAAGTATCTGCTCCTTTTTCAGTTGTAATCCTTCTTTATCAGAGGTCCCCCGATCGTTGTTCGAGTTAAGAGAAGTACTCCTCCTCCTTCTTAGGCCTTCACTGACAGCAGGAGAGTCACCGCAATTAGTAACCGAATTCATGCTGTGGAGCTGGATTTGCAGGTTGAGCATCTCTGACTTCATTTTCTCCACTTGCAGGTTACGCTGGTGTTTCTTCTCCTCAGATTCACGAATATGTTTTAACTGTGCAGTTTTCCATGCAGCTTTCTTTTCTTGCTCACGCACAATCGCACCAATTTGCTCGGCTTCAAGATATCGAGAAACATAATCAAACTCTGGGGAGGAGAACATATAGGACTGAAGTGATACCAGCATAAAAATGATAATTTCAACGAGAGCTGATCTTGCAGTAATCCGAAACCCATAATCATACTTATAAAATCCAATCATCTCAAATACGTAATCTACAGTCTCACACTTTCCAGCGCAGAACTCCCCCACGAAAGGAGATTGGTATGCAAGAGAAAGAACGATAAGAGCAAAGTTGTATATGCGCAAGAACTTAAATATCTTGTTCCTCTTCTTTAGTATTTCAAGTCTCACCCGAAAGAAAACCAGCGCAAAAGCAAGATAACCAAGGTGCAGAATGTCGTACTCAATAGTTCCAGTAATCAACACCAATGCCAGCACAAGATCCAATAGATGGCAGTAGCAGTAAAGCCTCAGGTAGTCAAAGAAGGTCCACATGCTTTTGGTTTCGAAAGAGAGGTCTCTCCACACAAATAAATTATTACGTTGAGATATCACTTGACGGTAAGTTGATGACACCGAGAATCCGGACAAATTATCAGCACGAAGTTTAAAACAAGCAAACATGAAGACGGCAAAGTAGCTGATAAGCATTCGCGGATCATCGACAATAAGTCCTAGCATAAGTGGTATATATTGTTAATAATTTAAAGGGAATGAATTGATCTACATAACAACTGAAATATAAAAGGAAACAAGATATAAGGTCAGACGAAAAAAAAAATTGTCTTGAAACTTGCAACACCGATGGAGTAATAATCCATATCAATTTTCTGCAACATTCTCCAATTCAGCAAAGAAACTAAATAAATTTAGTATCTGAGAAAGCGTATATACCTTTGGAAGGATAGTGTTCAGAAAAGAAAATAAAAATAGTGTTTCTGTGTGCTCATGCATGTGTATATTTGTGTGTAGTGTGCGCGCCTGTGTGTGTATGCCTCAGATGGCTAAGAGAGTAATACCTAACCAGCAGTACTTGCAGTAACTGAAATACATGGTTGAGCTTTTCCAGCAATCATGGCAATGTGCATCAGTCTCATCAGGTTGACTTGGTGACCACAGACTCCTCCAGATGGCAAAGTACTCGAGGATGAGAATGGATGCAAACAGGAAAACTAATATGGGCCATAGTTTACGTATAATATGCCGATTCAAAATAATACATGTAGCAAGTAACGCAATGTATACCATAGAAATGGCATTCAATAAAGCAAAGCTTGCAAGAAGCAATGCAATCATGTTTATCTCAAGACCAAAGAGGTTAAACATATTCTCCATCCAGAATTTCAAATAGATTTTTGCGATAAGCTTCTGTGTGTCAAATCTCTCCTTTCTCAAGGCAAGAATCCGCTTCTTGTTCCACTTATGACTCTCCTTGGTGCTGCCCCAAATGTACCCAAATGAATATTTGTTACTGCTACTACCCTCAGAATCTCCTGCTTTAGGGGACACATGGTTAGGCAACTGCGATGAACCAGGGATAAAAAAGGGCCATGATTGGCTCCTAGCGCCTTCTTGTTTCACTGAAATCGCTTCGGAATCTGTTGATTGCTTGTTATCCTCACTTGGGATGGAGCCATTAATATTGGCATCTTCTGCTGAGACAAACAATGGACAAGGCTCTTCCCACTTTCCTTTGTTTAGGATAGTACTTGGCATCTTTTCCAACCAGCGAAAAACATTATATTGAAGAGTGCATGCAGCAATCACCAGAACTTTTCCTCTCAAGCCAGATTCTAGACCCCAAAATCCCGGTTTAAATACACGGAAACCCAAAAAAAGGGAAATATAAGAGTGCTTTTGTCCAGGAAACATTGCAGCCTGTCTACCCCACATCTGAAAAAGGTACTCAGTTGTTACTAGAAATCCTGTGTAAACCAAGAATGATTTAGATGGGAAATGTGAAGCTTTAGGTAAAATTGAAAAGATGACAAGGCCAAGTATATATAAGAAGCCGAAGGCGCTTATTGGAGATAAAGATGCATAGAATAATGCAATAAACAAGATCTTGTTGCTGTGCCAAATGACAAACCGCTTTACAAACCCAAGCACTCCAAATTCCAACACATGGGCATCATCTGACCTGTTATACCTGCTCTGCCTTCTCTCATAGCTATAAAGTTGCATCACAATCAAGACTGCTAGGGATTCCCAAACATTTTGCAAAGATGAAGCTTCTGAGTCATAACCTAGATAAAAGTAAAGGTCTATGAACTTGGACAACCACAGCTCAATGCTTGGGAAACTGCTCAAGCTATAGATAAAGATAAACACCACAATTGCATATGCTTTCAATGGGAACCAAAGGCGCTTTTTTGTTCTCTCAACAAGTTGTCTTCCAATGATCCAAACAAGGAGAAGGAATATGTACCCAAATGATACATAGTTGGGTCTCACCAAGTATACTGTAAGGAGAATCGTCAGAAAGGCAATGTAGGTTCCACATGATCGGTACACAGATAAAAACTTCTGCCCAATTGCACCGAGGAATAATGCGATTCTTCTCTCTGGAAAGAGAGAACAAATCAGAAAATATCAATGTCAACAGTAATTAAAGAGAACACTAGCAGTAGCAGAAAAATGTCTGCTTTAGATGGTCCTAAACTACAAGGTTGATTTATAAAACCAAAAACATAGGCTTTTGAGAAGGAAACGAACAATGTATAGTTTTGAGAAGTTTTATTGGATCTGTTCCATTTCATCAAATATTCATTACATACTTCAGCATACACGCATTTGTAGCATCCCAAAGTATGTTATCAAATAAATCTGATTCTAGTGGACCCTGCAATTTGAGTAAACGTTTTTTCTTTGTGTGCACAATCGCATGGGTTAAGTACGCATAAGAGAAATCAGGGACTGATTTCTAAAAACCCAACTTCAACTGCAATCTCATCTAAGACCCCACTCAAACTAATGAATCATTCATTTCACATTTTCTTTATGGTAATTCATTTAACATCATCAACATCACTCTGAAGAAGCATTCCCTAGATTATCACTTGAGACTAATTGAGAAGGTTCAGACCAAATTTCAAATTTATTCTGCAATTGTCAGAGACCAGATTGGGCACATTCATGAAAATAATAAATAAATATATCAAGGATGAAATGATACCATAAGAAGGATTATCATGGCTGTACTGAATGGCTGAAGAGGCATACACTGACAGCAAAACTGATTTATTCAGACCAGCTTTCAAAATGCTGAATCCAAATGGACGGCTAGGTGTATGCTGCACAATTGCTGAGAACGAAAATAGCATTTCAAAACCATGGTTATGAATTGCACAGAAGCAAGCAAGCAAAGCTATTTGCAAAAAGTCCCACGAGCTTTCATGTTGAAGAAGACCTGCATCATTTCCAGAAAAGATAATATCACTAGACATTTAATTTTTCTTTGGGTTTATATCACAAATGGTCCCTGAAATTGACCCCATCAATCATGATGGTCCCTGAAATTGAAAATCGATCAATGTAGTCCCTGAATTTTAACTCGCGAATCAATGTGGTCCTTCTGTTAGTGTTCCGTCCAAATTAACTTTAAAAAAAGGTTAGAGAACCAATTTTTCATGGTAAAATGATCAAAAATAACCCTGTTAGTTATAATTTTACTTACTACCTCTCTTTTCTTTTTTCCATCTCCACTTTTCTCTCCATTTTTTCATGGATTTGGTGCTAAAACTAAAATAAAAACAAAAAAAAGTGGTTCTCTAACCTTTTTTTGGTCATTTTACGATGAAAATTTGGTTCTCTAACCTTTTTTTAGTGTTAATTTGGATGGAACACTAACAGAAGGACCACATTGATTCGCGAGTTAAAATTCAGGGACTACATTGATCGATTTTCAATTTCAAGGACCATCATGATTGATAGGGTCAATTTCAGGGACCATTTGTGATATAAACCCTTTTTCTTTTGGCAACAGTTTCTGACATAAAGCATAATAAAAGTCTCATATGAGTAAACAGTTGCAAACCTAATTGTGATAAGATTTCTGCACTCAATGTGCCTTTTTTTGCCAAAGTATCAGAGATCGGATTAATCTGAATGATATACAATAGCGCAAAGTGAACTTCACATAGGAGAATCAAAGACTGGCGTGTCTTTCTGTTAATGTTGTGGCTCAAAAGATATATCAAAAAGAATATCACTGAATCACAAGTCAAAACATAAAACTAATTAGAAAACTGTAGTATGTTGTAATTTAAGCATTAATTTCATCATTACTAGATAAGGAATTAAGACCAAACAAAGGGCATCATGCTAAGTTGCTAACTGTAAATTTCATGAACTAATAACTAAGTTAATTAGATACTGATTTGATACATACCATAGACAGCATGGATGAAACCAGGTTTCATGGCAATTAGAAATATCAATGCCAGCATGATAGCTCGAGAACTTTTGCGCAGTCCCCAAGCAATTGTGGCCACTATCAATACTTTGGTCTCTCCCTCGCCTATGATAAAGGAAAAGGATATAACAGGATAGAATTAGAAAGGACCTAAGTATATGCGTAACTTAAGTTAAAATCAATGGAACAAATTCTGCATGAGTGTGGAGAAAAAGACTAGATAAACATATAAATTAACCTATGCAGAGCCATCTAGCAACCCCCCACTACCACATAGAAGAAACAACGAGAACTACTAGTTATTCAATCAATTGGTTTCATATTGTATCTCAATACCTTCTACAGTACTATTGTCATTTGAAGGTTGTCCATCCTCATCAGACAAGCAAAGGAAAACCGAGTTGTTCACAAGATTACCCAAGGCAACCAGTATTCCAAGACAAAATTGTGCAAGCAGAAAGAATCCAGGTATGGGATAATGCCACAATCCAATCATCTCCCATATGTCCATGTTCTGACCATGTAATCAAAACAGTTAACTTCCAATCATTTTCTGTTAATTCAGACATGAAACATCACCAGAAAGAGAGTACTACCTTCCCGATTTTCTGATTCAAGAATGCAAATGCTACATTGAAAATATATGTGCTAGCAGCCCACAAGAGAATGAAGACAAGCAGCAGCCCATTCAGTCGATGCAAACGGAATAAGGAAGGGAAGGCATATATGATGTAGCCAACATATGCAAGTAGCAAAAATGCACATATACTTGCAAAATGAAAACTCCAAAACGAAAGAGCAAACAAGGAAACCTGTCAAATTCACCGCAAATACCAATTAATATAGACTGAAAAGAATATAGATCTTAGAACAACAATTTCAGCCAGATGCAAGTAAACGAAAAACTGGAAACTCATAAGTTAAAAAATGTCACAACCCAGTTTTCCTCCCACATTCCCCTTACATGGCCTCTACAAAACCTTATTATACAAACCCTAAACAAGTCACTCACCAACTCAAGCTAAAGAACTCAATCATTTGAATAAGACAAAAGAGAGATGAAATTATTGCAAAACTACCAAAACCAATTGGTGCATGAAAAAGACTACAATAATGTATTTGTATCATCATCAGTTCATCATCATACTTTCCATTGTCCTACTCATATGAGGTTATGCAATATCTCCTATTAAGTCAATGTATTTTTTAATATTTTTGTGCTACTTCTGTCCAGTGTTAGCCACTTAATTTCCTACCCGGCCACTTTATCTACCTAAACTTTTTAAATTTCCAGATAATCTTAATTTAATAAAATAAATACTTTATCTTAAGTTTCCAAGTCCAAAAACTTTAAGAGAAAAAAGAGCATATCCATATTGTTACAATGAGTTTATTTTTGGAAACCAAAAAATAGCAAGTAACGAGATACTTGTTTTCAATGGATTGGAAAAACATCAAAACTAAATGAACACTTTGGTATGGTAAGTAAGATCCCTAGATAGTTCGAACTAAATAGACACTGAATGCCCCACGCATTAAAATCAAGAACTTAAATTCACAACTGCCTCATCTTCACCTTGAAAAATATGGCATGCATGGGTCTATTCAGCCTCAAGAAACATCATGATGTTGTTCAGTCAAGAAGAAGAGAGTATAGGAATACATACTGGGAAACCATATGTGAAGAAGTTGATACTAAAGGTCCGGAAAACCGCTCCCGTCAATAAAACATTGGTATGCCTTACACCAGATCTGAAAACAATAAACAATTACTTAAGCTGCAAGCAAACACACTGACAATTATAAAGGTTCCAACAGAGAGAAGTAACCAGTTACACGAGATCCACCACAAAAAATTTAGTTATGCAATTATTGAAGGCAAACAAAACATCAGAACAAATAAGAAGATATTTTTTATTAGTTGCGAAGTATTTTATGCTGGGTAAATCCTAGAGTGTCTGAAACTTGGCCTCAAGGATCAACTAAAGATATATCTAGATGCTAATCATTTAAAGCTTAAGAAAAACAGAATCCAAACAGGGATCTAGTGCTTAAGGGAAACAGCAATGTCAAGCCAATCCACATGAAGTCACTTTTGGTTGGGGAACATAAACATGGATAAACATTGTCTGCGACATGTCAACTATGTGATGTTGACTGATAGGTTATTATCACAATCTTTATGACAATCTCAATCTTAGTTCTTTCACAAGAAAAAAGTGAAAAAAAAATTGTAGGCTTGATGAAGGGTCGACCCTGCAGTCTGCAAAGGCTTTTGATCTTGACATTTTTTAATGTGCTACCAGAAAACTACAGGCTCTTTTTCATTTATTTACTGGGGGAAGATTCTAAGAAACTGAACTCCAAGAATTTGTTGAGTTGGATTACTCTAATTTCATCTACCACGTTCTTTAAAAATATTGGCCTCTGATATGGGTTGCAGCTTTAGTCAGATTCACTCCAAAGTTTCTATATGTTAAATGAGCCCAACATATCATGATCTGATCTTATATCCAACAAATGGTTTTGCATGCACTTATCCTGCTACATATCATGTTCTATTCAAAACTCTGCTTCAGCAAGATCAAAGATATGGACTTAGAGTAGGAATACAGAACAGAAGGTCTTCCTCCCTCTATGTTAGAACTTAGAACAAAATCAAATAGTTAACTTATATGCATTGAAGGCAATGATTAAAGGAGACGGTACACTATGAACCAGATGACAAGATGTTACAACATCCAAGAATATTACCTAGATTCACGAATAAAAAATGAATGCTTCGAGGGAAGAAGTTGCTCCGTCAAGTTATTTTCTTTCATGGATAAAATAAAATCCATTTCCTCTAGATCACATTTAACACAGGATAGCTGCATTAGAAGGAAGAAAATGTAAAAGAGAAACTACAACAAGTAAGCACTGGAGCACTTATGCAATAAAGTACCACGGACGGCATACGCAATTGATAAGTATTATGGGATTGGTGCACATATCACACATTTTAGCCATATCACAACTTTGAACTATAGTTTACACTTTCATACACAAATTTTTAAATATTTTATGGTCAGATAAACTTGAATAATGTAACCGTATCACCCAGGAAATAATTATTACAGTATCAAACCTGCAGAACTAACTGTAGATAAGCTAAAATCAATGGTTTTAAAGTATCCTACTACATAAACCGTGTTGAATTTGTAGAAGACATAAAACAGATCCATACCATGATGTAGAAAAGTAAAAGAGAGCAGCTTGAACAAAATTCAGTCCAGTCCGAATGTAAAGTTATTTTGAACAGACCAATGAACTCAGCTACCCATCGTAACATATCCGGAAACTCCACAGGGAGCTGATACACATAAAGCAAGACAATGTTGAAACCTGCATACAAGTGAAAAGGCTTCCACCACCTTCAAACCCATAGATGCAACCATGAGCAACAGAAGTGAAACTAACTAAAGCAGATGTGTACATAGATATATATATACACACACAGTGTGTGTGTGTGTGTGTGTGTGTGTGAGAGAGAGAGAGAGAGAGAGGCAACAACATCATCCAGTGCCGAATGATGGATTACAAGGAAATCACCTGAAAAGTCCTAGAAAATTACTTGTCAAAGACCAATCCACAAGACCAATGCAACTCCCAATAAAAAAGGGTAGAGAAACCCATGAAGGACGACTAATTCCAACAACCAACTGAATGGCAGGCAACAGCAACAAGGCAGCAACACTAAGATGAGAACCTTCCAGAAGGAACAAAGAAATAATTCCAAATCAGTTGTTACTTTTGTTACTTGTATGATTAATTCTGGTATGATCAACTTAACCAACTGATAACTGATGATTACACACGGGCATGTATATGGCATTTTAACATAAGATCAATAAGGTGAACAAATTAACTGCTAAAAGCATCTTTAAAAATTTGCAAGAACATCGTCCCAAGAAGAAAATCAAATGCATAACAAGAATTGTATTCAAGCTTTATACATTACGGTTGGATTTCTTTATGTATATAATGTTATATGGGTTGATAGGACAAATCATATATAAAATCCAAAAAGAAAAAAAATAAATCCGGGCAATTAATTACTTACAAATTAGTCGTTCAATGGCTGATGAGAAACGACCCCAACATGAATCACATGAAACAAGACCATATCTGTTTCCATACAAATCAACTAAAGCAGCAGCAACTACTGATAGTTGTAAGAGTAAAAAATATAGCACAAGAGGAGATTTCCATGACTGCAATCTGCAAAAGCACACACGAAACACTGTATAAATCTATGTGTATAAAATAAAACAATGTGAGATTAAAGTAGAAACAAAAGCAAATTCATACATCATGAATCCAATAAGATTTGCCCACCAAGCATCCACTCCGCTCCATTTGTTTCCCTCAATAGCCCATATAACAAGATATATCACTTGAGAAAAAATAACAAATAAAGAAAATATAACAATGATCCATGACAATAAAAGCTGCCTTCCAAAATGAAATCCTACAAAAAGAAAAACACTGTCAGAAGTAATAAAGTTCAAATATATAAGTAATTCCTGCATTTAGGATAATAAGAAGCAGCACAAATATACGAAAATCATTTTTCTTTTGTCTCATAAATTGCATTGATAACACCAAATTTTGCACGAATCCAATAAAACCCAAGGTTCGAAATTGAGTGAGATCTTCTTAAATAAAACTTGAGTGGATCCCCTAAAATTCATGTTCCTTTATTGTCTAAAAGAAGTTCACAGAATTTATGCATAAATTTGGCATCTATATGGGTGGACATAGCTACTTAGGAAAACCAAATCTGACCCTCATAGATGCATTGAAAGAGGAATCATGACAATTATATTTTAAACTGTAATTGAACTTCCTACTCAAGATATTATTATGGAATCCATAACTGCATAATATGTTTCTCTGTTCCTTATACATAAACACACAATAACCATTTGTGACAACGAAAACAAAAGAAAGAATACTGCAGAATCCTGCTATCACATTCATGCCATAACCGAGGCACGTGATTGGATTTACGGACTGGTGAGTCAATGCACCTCACGCAACAGTCAATGTGCAGGATGAACTTAACTAAGTAATTGTGACCATTTCACAATTCACATGGTTTTCGGGCAAGGTCAAAACTTTAGCTAGTCTCATGTAGCTAACATAGTCATATCAAGAAAACCCGTTGCATATGAAGAATTACATCATTTACATGTCAACTCACTAACAAGAAATTAGTAATACATAAGCACATTTTGCACATAGTTTCCTAGTATCTCACAAGAACATTTTCACTTGGTACCATGTCTACCTAAATTCATTCGAATAGTTGAAACCAAGCTGGAAAATTCATACAGAGCAGTTAGCTTACCTGGTTTCGGCGCATTAAATAGAATAAGAAGAAACGCTATCAAATCGACCAGAGAGAGGACGCTCCAGTTGATAATAGCAGCTGCAAGAAAAAAGATGGTAGCTTTTTGAGTTGCAATTAAATATCTACGAAAACATTGGCAAAAAAACAAAGGCATTTGCATTTGAATTTGAACTTGATTACCTGCTAGCAGCAGCAGAGGCAACACAAACCCGCCAAGAAATCTCACCATTACATGCCCCAAATACCAAACCAATCACTTCAATTCCAAAATTCCACCAATGGGTTTTCGATTCACATCAAATTCACGACAACCCATTTCCCGAAACATTCAAACTTCCTGAGAAACTCCCAGTTTGAACAGAAAATGAAGAAACTTGGATGTAGCTTTCTTCTCTTTTAGGCGCACTATAACGAAACAAAACAGAAAATTGGTACGTTAGTCCTCCAAAATTCGCTGCAACTCAAACAATCGTCCAAGCTCCAAAGTAATAATTAATCAGAACTGTTAATCTCTGGAGCTCCGATAGCTACCACTCTCCCAAGACGGAGCTGAAAGTCCCCGAAACTTTTATGAGAGATTGGCAAACAAGCAAGAAGCTCTCAGAAAATTAAAAATTAAAAAATAATAATTATATTGCAGCCTGTAAATTAAGTGACATTTGACCAATGGGAAATTAGAATATTGTTTTCGTTTATTTTTGGGTGATTGGTGGATTTCGCAGGGAAATAACAGGAGTCGTACAAGTTTTCGTTTCTTTTTGGGGTAGCATGGCCATCTCCAACAGAAAGGTTCAGAAGGTCATAGAGTTGAAAATAGTTCGAAAACGATTTTCAATCGAGGGTCAGGCTAGAGAGCTCGTGGCTCCACTAGACAAAAAAAGGCCAAAGGGCCAACCGACCGGCCTAAACCAGCCAGCCGATCCCGGGTCGGGCTCCAATTCAAATTTGCAACGGCTAGCTACTGACATCAGCCAACCGTTATTTTTAATTTTTTTTCACAAAATTTGTTTTAAAAATTCTTTTTTTTCCCTATAACTTCATAAACCATTAAACATTACATAACATTAAGTAACATGCAACAACATTAAACAATATTAAACAATATTAAATAACATTAAACAACATAAAAATTATACAACATACAAAAAAACAAAATGAATTGTTTGTAAGAGTGACCAGCAACAGAGCCACCCCATTGAGGTTGTTCCTCAGTTAGCTGACACACCATGGCCGCAATCATGACTACTACTTTGTTTTGTGTGTTGCGCCATGCTTCATCTTCTTCATCAGACTCCTCATCTTCTAGTCTCATAGGCGCCCATTTTTCTTCCAATTTAGATTTGGATGAGGACCCCCAGTTGGAATTCATTGCAAATTTGAATTGAAAGAGATTGAATTGAAATATATTGAATTCAAAGGTGTATGAATTATAGCCCAATATCCACCCTATTTACAACCTAAAAAAATTCAAATCCAAAGGTTGGCTGACGTCAGCTAGCAAGTCGTTGGATTTGAATTTAAGTTGTAGTTTGTAAATAAAAATTATGTTTGGCCCTATAACCCTTTGGCCCTCGGTTAGAGACAGTTTTTTGTGACAGGGCTAAAACGAGCCCTATGGCTCTCGGTTGGAGATGGTAAGAAATATGGCCGGCCCTTTATTGTTCATTAAAATATTAATTTCTTGAAGGGTCCGAGGGCTAAAACGAGCCATCTGGCCAGCCTTTGGTTGAAGATGGCTTTATTTGAAGATATTGATTGTCCCCACTTATGTTGGGCCCACAACCAATGAACATGTACCTATCGCAAAATGGAGATTTTTCAGTAGCCGAAACACTACATGTCATACACAGTTGGAAAAAACACTTGAAATAAAAGTTTTTTTTTTAATTGTATAATGACATGTGTTGTTTTATCTTGTGTTCCAACCGCACTGAAAAATTCTCTCAGCAAAATGAAGAATATTTTGTAAGTGGCATAACAATTAATCTGACAAGTTTTTTCAGAGAAATGATCTTCAAGCAATGACTACGAAAGTTTACAATTTTCAGTTATGATATGCATACAATAGTGATTCGTTAAGTGAAAAAGAAAATGTACCTTTAAGAAATTTTTGTGTTTAATAGTTAAACCAAGTAGACGTCTGATCAACCTATCCAAACCGAGTAGGCCCGTTTGTATTTAAGTATCACTCGACCTCATGTAGTTAACCAACCCAATGCAGTGGTCTTTGTAAGTGGATTAGATAGTCTACTTGGTAGACTATCGAGCACATGAATTTCTCTGCACTTTGAGGTGCGAGAAGGACTTAGATGACACATGTACACTGTCATCATTGTATCCCGTATTAATAATACAAAGATATATGTAAGTTTCAGGCTATACGACATGGTGTCATTAGCAAAGAACATCATAATGACGGTATGTTTGTGTCATATAAGTCATCCAATTGTTCAATGATGACTAAGTAATGTAAGGCCCAAAGCCGATCAATGATATTGTGCCGAAACTCTCCATTCAGTGAGGCCCAAATGCTTTCCAACATCTCCTTCTTCCCTGCCTCAAATTTCTTATCTCCCTCTGTTTTTCCTCTCACCTTTTTGTTGTTGAATTCTCAGTAAAAATCTTATCAGCGGAGAGAGAAAGTGTTCAAACATGAACACCTTAACTTCAACGTCTCTCTGCAACCTCCAAGTTTCAAGGTATCCTTCCACCGTTTCGAACCAGAGAAACGTTTCACCCTGCAATTCACCACTTCCCGCCAAAATTTTCTTCAGACTTTATGCCAATGCCAACGAGCTGGATGCTCAGGCACCGGTGGAGGAACCAAAGGAAGAGGTGGAAAAAGCCGTGCCACGCGAAGCCGGAAAATGCTCCACTTTCCCTGCTGCTGCTGCTGCTTCTCCACTCGACAAGGACCTCAAAAAGGTTGGATTTTTGTTAGCTTTTTGTTCAAATGGGTGTCCTCAATTTCAATTTGTTCATAAGACTTTGTAAATTTTCTTGTGAATTGTGAAATTTGGTAGTGAAAACGGAATTATTACGTTAAGCAAGTTGTTGAGAGTATGAATCCCGCATCGAAAACATTTCCATGCTCACATTTTAATGTGGTATGTCATTAGAGGCAATTATCACAAAGTTCAAGCATTTTGCTTGTTACACTAATGAATTGGATGAAATTTAAGCCAAAAATCGGCATTGGTTTCTACCCGAAAAAGCGTTTCACTTCGACCTGATTACCAGAAACATGAACAAAGAACTGAGCTAGTAGAAGAAGCTAACAAGTAATGTACATTGGAGAATAGTCTGATTTCGGCTATTGTTTTCGAACATAGTTTACCTACCTGCATTCCTTTTTGTTTTGCAGATAGAATACTAGTATGTTTGATTTCTAGCAACGTTATACTTAGACCTGGCATTTTGGACCCGATCCGTTAACCCGACCCGACCCGACCCGTTAATATTAGTATTTGGGTTGATGCTTAACGGGTCGGGTCGGTAACGGGTCACTTTGGGTCAACCCGTTAAACCCGTTAGTAGAGGATGTTTTAGTAATTTCAATAAAATCTTAACAACAAAAAGTAGACTTTATGCAAAAAAAAATAATAATAATAATTATTAACGGGTCTTAACGGGTGACCCGATATCTTAACGGGTCGGGTTCGGATGACCAGTTAACTTAATGGGTCAAATTGAACCCGATCCAAACCCAATAAACCCGACCCGTTTACAGGTCTAGTTATACTTCCATTTCTTGTAACAAACAGGTTGTTCAGAAGACTGCTGCAACCTTTGCACCAAGGGCTTACACAGCTTCCAAAAACCCTGCCGTGCCCGGCAGCACTTTGTACACTGTTTTCGAGGTTCAAGCCTACGCCTCCATGCTGCTAGGCGGATTTCTGTCCTTCAATCTCATCTTTCCGTCGAATGAACCAGACATATGGAGATTAATGGGAATGTGGTCCATTTGGATGTTCAGTAAGTTATCCCCCTATAAATTTACCTGCAAAGTTTCCTCTGAACAAAGAATTTAACTTTCTATTTTTGCAGCAATTCCTTCGCTGCGTGCACGAGACTGCTCGAAAAATGAGAAGGAAGCTCTAAACTATCTCTTCCTCCTCGTCCCGTTACTCAATGTTACAATCCCATTCTTTATTAAGTCCTTTGCTGTCGTTTGGTCTGCTGATACCGTGGCCTTTTTCGCCATGTATGCGTGGAAGGTACGTGATCAGAGATTCAGATGTTTACTTTAGGCATTCCTTTGTATAATTTGTGATATTTCTCTGCTGATATAGTTAGTAACATACATTCTGTTCCTACAGCTTGGTTGGCTACAAACAAAAGACTAGGAATCCAAGTTGCTTGCTTTTTTCAGATGAATCGATAGGCACACGATTACACGAAGTTTCTCGATGCTGATGGCTCGAAAGTATGAAGAGAGCTTGTACATTTACATGAAAAAAATGGTGCTTGCCTCACTTGCAGCCTGCAGGAGCCAAAGCCACCGTCAGACTTTGGGGAAATGTGACGCATTCGTTCATGTTCCGGCGATCTTATTCATATAGGATGATATTGACAAGAGAAAATATAGTTGAACAGAAGTTATGAAATGATAAATTTGTAGTTTTGTACATAGAAATACTGAATCGTTTCGCTGTTGTTCTCGCAACAACATAACAATGTCATTCGTACTTCTATTGGAATCTCGAAAGTTACCGCATCAATTTGCTCCCTTGTCCTCACCAGAAATGTGTTCTGCTTAAGTTCACGATCAAACTCAAGACAAATCTGGTGTTTAAATAGAAAAACTCAAAAAAATTAGGAAGTTTTAACGAAACACTCCTGGTACTGTTCACTTTTAATGAAAAACCACATTTTTACCTTTATCTGACACTATTCACTATACCTTTAAAAATGACTTTTCGTTAAAAGGGAAGTTTTTTTGAATTTTCATTAGTTTTCCTAAAAATTTACCCCATCAACGAAGAAAAATCCATCGTCGAACTAACAAAAAACTCGTGAAACAATACTCTGAACACCCGCGGCGTGCTTTAAGAAGGGTAGTGAGCAAATTCGAACTCGGTTTCAAGCATCTTCCTCTTCCTTTACATTCTTGCTACATTAGCACATGTAAATACAATAACATCACAAGTACTTGCCAAAAAAGAAAAAGTGTGTAATGCTTCAAATAAATAAATTTACTTTCACAATATAACATCCACAAAACTCTACTGGAAACCCCAATTTGAAAAGCCAAATTGAAGGTTGAGTGATCATTCTATTTCTATACATAATCGTCATCGCTACCATCATCATAGTCAGAACCTGAATCGTCGCTCCTTGGTTCTGTGAGCGTATTCATATCAAATGACGGTAATGATTCCATCTCCTCCATGTCAATTGTGTCGTAGTCCATTCGTTGCGCAAACTTTTCATCGGAGCAGTTGAGAAGCCATCCGAGGGAGCATTTTAACCCTTTCTTTGAAACCATCTTATGTCTTGGTTTTATGGTCGATTCCAGACCATAAGTAAAGAATGCTGGGAAAGCAACCAAGTCATCCAAAGGCCTTTGCATCTCTGTTTGAAAGAAATCAAAGCTGAGTTTCATGATGTCGAGATTCAAGGCAAGCAACTGGGGACACCCGACGACCATCTTCCTCACTTGCTCCAAGGAAAATCCACAATTCTTAAGGAAATCGACATGCTTCATCATAGGTCTATCACTGAGGCTAACAACCTGAGGCATCTTCTCAACAACTCTGCCAAAATCCTCAGGATCCAAATCAATTACCGACTTGAGCGAACTTTGTTGACTGAGAAGCTTAGGCTTGAGATCAATTCCTATGATCTCAGGATATTGTGCCACTACAGAAGCAAGTGATTCTTCTCGAACACAAAACTCCAAAAGGGATTGAACATTCGGTTTCACCCTCTCCTCCAATCCAAACCCAAGGATGTGAGGTCGCTTTTCTATCAGTCTAGCCACACCTAGTCTTGGAATACCCAATGCTTCAAGATATTCAACAAATGGCTTGATCACCCTACCAACACGCATCCCTAAAATCTCCGGGTATCTAGTTAAAACTCCGCCAATCTCCCTTCTTGCAACGCCAATTCCAACAAGGTAAGCCACCGAAGTGCTCATGGTCCCCTCAAGCTTGAACCCCAGCACTTCTGGATATTTCTCAAGAACCCGAGGAATGTCATCGGGTTTGATATCCATTCCTTGAAGATACTTGACCACTGGTGAAAGGTCAATAACAACACTAGCATGCAGGACTTGTGGATATCTTCTCAAGAACTCTGTGAACGTGGATTTCCTAACACCCAACTTCCCAAGATAATCGAGCACAGGGAATCATGTTTTTCTTCACACTGCAGCCTAGAACAAGTGGATAGTTGTTAATGTCTTCGATTGTAAGCCCAAGATTGTGAAGAAAATCAACACGTTCCCTCATAACTTCGACTGTAACAGGAAGCTCCAATCCATCAAGCTCATCAGGGACAATACCAATTCCTCGCAAGAAATCATAAACCCGGGCACGATTTTCCATCCTTTCATTCTTCATATCTAACAGACTAGGACGACTATATAAGGATGAAGAACCTCTTTCTCTCCTACCTAAACGAGTGGTGTTTGTATTCGAAACCGAGGAATCCTTATAACTGCTTGCTGATCTTCTACCAGAAACAGAATACTGACACCTTGTTATCAACCCAATCAACTTCTCTCGGTTGCAAAGCGTGGATATGGAATCGAATTCGGGCTTTAGAGACGTAAGTGCCGGTAACTCTGAATGCACAAGCAAAAAGCTGGGCTTCGTAATACCAGCATAGCATCTGATCTTCATACTTCCAGATTTAAAACTACCAACACGCCTGCTAAAAACGAAAGGCACAACTCAAATACAAAATAGTACACAGCAGAGAACAGCACGATAATCTTGTTCATCAAAGAAAATCTACTAATCCAACATGATGATCTTGTTATTTTCTTACCTTTCGAATAACGGACTCACAAATTCTAATGAAATTCAGCAACCAAAAGAGGCTTAATTTTCATTTGTGAGACAAATTTCTACAAAAATACATGAAAAGGAAAACAATTTTCATTCCGTAGGCACCAAAAAATTTTTGGGTTCTACCATTTACATCCAAAAATACATAATACGAAGAATTTAGCTTTTCTCAGTAGCAAAAGCCGGACAGCAGAAAGTTCAGCTTCTTTCAGAAGCAGACAGTAAAAAGCCACTCAAGACACAAACTTTTGAGAAAACCCAATTATCCATTTCTCATTTAATCTCCATTTTCGTCAGCGAAATGCTCGTTAACTTGAACAAAGTTGCAGAGAAGGAAGAAGAAGAAGAAGAAGAAGAAGAAGAAGCTGACCTGTTCGTGGAGTTGGCTGGCTCTGGCTGAGAATTGGGTACGCTGCTTATCCAGAGAGCAGCTGAGAGAGACCGACTCAACAGTGGTAGTCAGCTCAGTGGAGCAGCAGCTGTGTAAACACTCGTCTCCTCCTCCGTCGTAAGCCTAAACCTTTGGCAAGAGAACTGCTCTTGTTTGCATTATCCCATAAAAGTGCTTTTGGGCCTGAACGTGTTTTTGGTCCTGAAAGTGCTTTTGGGCCTGCGGAAACCCAACATAAAGTTGCAACTAACCACACTGCCCCCAAAGAATCAGAATCAGAATATCACTTTAGCACACCCGAGGATAAAGATGCAGAGAAAGTAGAAGTTGTGGAAGGAGCGAGAAAATGGCAGGCCCTTCTTCTCTTACTATCTTCTTCTTCTTCAGCTTGCTGTTCTTCTCTGAGATATCTGAAGCGTCCAAATGCTCACTCAAAGGTAAAAGGTCCTCTTAATCTTTCATTAATTTACACAGTTCGTGCTGCAAATCTCCATTTTTTAATCAAAGAGTGTTAACAGTTGTTTTCTTAATCATGGGTTTATGGTTAATCAGCATTTGATTCATGATTAATGTCTCTGATGGTGTTTGATTCTGTACTTTTCTGGGGAGTTTGAGCTTTCCCCCATATGGTGAAATCTTCCACTTTCTGATATCCTTCGGATCGTGGGCTAATATGCTTATTAATGATATAGATTAAGCTAATTAACTGTTTCGTTGTTAGTGCATATTTTTATGGTGAGTAAATTGTAGCAATGGTCTCTCCACTTTAATCAAATTGAAACAATGGTCCCTCAACTAAAAATCTATTATCATTGGTCCCTCAACTCATCAAAATGTCTAGCTATAGGTCCTTATCGTCAACTTCGTCAAATTTTGTCAAAATAAGTTATGTTGGAAGGACCATTGCTACAATTAGGGTCCCTCAATTCATCAAAACGTGTAGCTATGATCATTTTCGTCAACTTTGTCATAATTTTGTCAAAATGAGTTAGGTTGGAATGACCATTGCTACAATTGGGTTAAAGTTGAGGGAACATTGCTCCAATTGGGGTTAAAGTTGAGAGACCATTTCTCTAGTTGGATTAAAATTGAGGGACCATTTCTCTAGTTGGATTAAAGTTGAGGGACCAATGGTAATGAATTTTTAGTTGAGGGACCATTGCTCCAATTGAGTTAAAGTTAAGGGACCATTGCTACGGACCATTGCTACAATTTACTCTCTTATGGTTAATGAGCATTTGATTCATGATTAATGTCTCTAATGGTGTTTGATTCTGTTTTCTTCTTCTCTTGAACTTGATATTTTGGTTGTTTCTTGGGAATTCAGAGCTTGCCCAAATGGTGAAATCTTCCACTTTCTTATATCTTTCGGATTGTGGGTAATAATTGCTTAATAATGACATGGATTAAGCTAATCAACTAACTGTTACATTGCTGAAATGGTATATGTTCGATGCAGGATTACCTCTAGTAAGAAATATCAGTGAGCTTCCACAGAATAACTATGGAAGGGGTGGTTTGGCACACACAACTGTTGCTGGTTCACTCTTGCATGGGTTGAAAGAGGTATTGGGTGCACCCTTACACCGTTGTTTTTTAGAATTTACTGTTCTTGTGATCTTGGTGGCCTAGAGGACAATACCATTTGATTTGCACTATGATCTTCAAAAATACTTAACTGAAAGTTGTCCGATAATATACTTGTTCGTGTTGATGACACTTTGAGAAGTATATCGCTATCATCTAAACCACCGATGTTTTTGAGCTTGTCGTTCTTTCCTCTGCCTTGGACATTGTTGTACATCTTATTTTGCGATAAAACAAGTTATAAATTTGCGAAATCGTTTGGGGGACATGATATATGATGCGATTTATTGGGTTCACAGGTCGAGGTTTGGCTACAAACATTTGCTCCAGGGTCAGGCACACCAATACACAGGCATTCTTGTGAAGAAGTTTTTGTTGTCCTAAAGGGAAGTGGAACTCTCTACCTTGCACCGAGCTCGCACGATAAGTTCCCTGGAAAGCCACAAGAGTTCTCCATCTTTGCAAATAGTACATTTCACATACCTGTTAACGATGTTCACCAGGTAAACCTAAGCATTCTGAGCTTAATATGTTTTATTTTTCTCTTCTATGCAATTCACAACTTACATACTGCTTTGCAGATCCGGAATACAAATGAACATGAGGATTTGCAAGCACTTGTCACCATATCTCGTCCGCCAGTTAAAGTGTATGCAAACTACCTTCTTTCATCTTCTGTGTTTAATTTTGGCCAATTTTCCCCCCTCAACTCTCATAATTAGTCAATTTGCACCCTACTGTTAATTTTTTTTAATTTGGTCATAATTAAATAAGTGTGTTTAAGAAACTAAATAAGATGTATGTTAATCATTTTCCTACATCTTTATCCTATTGCAAATAGATTAAAATTTAGAATTTTACAATTTATCGTAGATAGTATTATTAGTCATAATAAATCAGTATGGAGTAATTTTATTTGATTTTTGACCATACAAAATTGATAACGAAAATGATTGATATGTAAATTTTCGTACGTGAATACATTTTTCTTTATAAAAGTGAAAGCTAAGTTCAAGTAAATTGAGGAGAATCGAGCTTTAGTGCAAAAATGGTTAGTCAATTCATAATTTTCAACTCTTTATTAAGAATAACCCATTTTATTGAACTAGGTCTGATCCATGGGTTTAGGATTATTATTTCTTCTTCTACATGCTTTAAACCCGATTCATAACTTTTTCTTATAATCAACCCATATCACATACTAATTGTATTATGTTTTTGTACATTTACGCTATATTATGCAAGTGAGTTTATGTTAATTTTAGTATTTTGTTGGAAGTTATTAGAAAGATTGATATAAAAAAAAATAAAAATAAAATATTTGGAAAATTAAAAAAAAATAACAGTAGGGTGCAAATTGACTAATTATAAGAGTTGAGGGGGGAAATTGGCCAAATTAAAGTTGAAGGGGAAAATTGACTAATTATGAAAGTCGAGGAGGGAAATTGTCCAAAATTAAAGTTGAGGGGGGAAATTGGCCAATGGTCACAAGTTCAGGAGGAAAATTGATGAATACCTCTTTCGAATTTTATACGGGTTCAATATTAGTACCCTAATTTTCTTTTTGTTCATATTGCTTGAATGATACTTCTAAGTTCTACCCTTGGTTTCAGGTTCATGTATCAGGACTGGTTCATGCCTCACACTGCAGCAAAGTTAAAGTACCCCTACTTTTGGGATGAAGAATGCCTCGAAGTCGAACCACCACCAAAGGATGAGCTATGATATCTCAGAAACGTCGCGAACAACCGTTGTAAATCATCTAGTCTCATCATCGTTCGAAAAAGACGTTGTGAATAGAGGTTTGATTTCAATGTACATTTATGTTTTGTAAGCGGAGTTTCGCAATTTGCAAACGGCGAGTAGTTGGGATGAAAGACTGATGAAAATTGTGATACGTAGAGATTTCAAACGATAGAAATTTTCTTTTTACTGGAAAGACTTTTGAATACAGATGTTAGAACCAATTAAATGTCGAGTATATATAATATATATATACACACACATAATTTGCACGGTTTATTTCGAATGAAAAAAACTCTGCAAATTATATCAAATCACTGACTTGATCTTTGAAGATAGAGGTTTGCAGAAGCAATCACCTAAGACAGAAATTCGCCCATACCTCTGTGTAGTAGTTCAATGGACGTCTATCTTGCAGGATACAACTATCTTATCCAAGTTCTTGCACTCGAACTTGGATTCTTGGTGAATTGATTGTAGTGTTTCTCTGTGAAGAATGAAAGGAAGCGATGAAATTGATTGTTTGTTTCTGATTTGACTGTCATATATATAATGGCGTAATGGAGCAGTTAAAAGCCGTTCATGATAAGAACGGATGTAACTGTTCACGTGATCAGTTTTATCCTTTCGGAAAAAACTGAATGTAAAAATAAAAAATGTAAAAAAATGATACTTGCGTTTTTCGTCAATCCGAGCCCATCTTTGACATTTAATATAGGCACCCAAACCCTTCATGTCTAAGGCCCAAGGTCCATGACTTTTGCCCAATTTCTTTCAAGTTATAAAGGAGGGAAAACACTTATAAAGATGAGCTAATTATGTTGAATGGGCGATGTGGAACTAAATGTCCCCCACAAGTTCACAATTTCCAACAACAGATTACATTCGTTAGACAACAAATCGTCACTTCTTTTTAGTCATGCTTCGGCGTGCAGCCTCCTTCTCTGCAACCAGAACACAAAACTCTGCACCAAACATTTCATATATAGCAACATTAATAGAACTGCTCAAATCAACCGTCTCCATGATCACTTCTACAGTAATATTGAAGCCTAAAGCAGACAATAGCATTTGCGGTCCCGCAGGTCCTGCATATGTTCTCTCTTGTCTGTTGGAGAGTGTAGTTTTTCTCCTGATCTTCGGGACTAAAGGAACTTTTATCGGCTTTGATACCATCTTGTTCTGACTTGTGATCCACCACCATATCATCGGTAACTTCAACGTGTTCACCAACCCAGATGAACCCATTACAGCCTAGTATCAGGTCAATGCCGTAGTTTTCTAAATGATGGAAGGTGCTGCTTTCGTCGTTTCACTAGATAAGAAGCAACTCTGAGCAACTGACCCCTTCCAAGCTGCGAAGCAGGTTACAGTCATTGGTAGAAATCCTAACAAATAGTACACAATCACAAGACCATGGACGCAACAAAAGCAGTGCAAGTTAGAATTGAAAGGAAAGCAACAACGATGAAGCGAATACTGAACACAACCAAACAAAATGATCAGAAATCCTTTTGAAAGTTGAGAAATTATGTAGAAGACGAACCTTTCCATACTTCTGACTTCTTGCTTGGAGATGTAAACCATCATGTTGAAAGCCACGAACTTCGGCCTGGAAAAGGGAAAGTATTTGTAACAATGGATCAATTCTTAATTTTCTCCTTTTTTATATTCAATTAGGCCAGCAATACGTGTTACATGACTTGCACAAATGACATCGTTCTCTTCAAAAATGCTGCGCATGTTGAGTTCATCCAGAGCAGTTCGGCGCCTCTAGCAATTGAAAGAGTGAAACTTAAATGAGGGATTGTAACCCTAATTTACAGTACTGGAAAATCCAAATTGAACCCGAACATGTTTCCATTTCAAATGATCTAAATTAATACTCAATAGAATATATAACGAATCAAAGGGTTCTGTAGCGTTCAGATTGACAAACAAAAGTTCAAACTAAGAGAATCTAGATCATCTAACACATTCAAATACAGCCGTATGAATTCATAGAACAGAATTCCATGAATCGTGTCAAATATGTTCGACCTCAGTAAACAGTGGACAATGTACTGAACAACGAACTCGTTAGCATTCCTTTGTCCCATCTCATGGTTATCTGGTAAAAGAAACTTATCGCTACTGATGCATGCTGCCAACTTGGGCTAACAGTTATACCTGGATGCCGTCGGGTAAGTTCATTGAAGAAAGCATCAACACTGCATCATGGCTATAGTTTATCTCTACTCTCCAACGTTTCGGAGCAATCTGCACAATTATTAATCTTCAGATTACAAAAAAAAGACGCATAAAACCAACATATCACAACAAAAAAAGCGAATCATCATTCATCAGTAATCAAACCTTCGATAAAATTAATCGAAAGGTAGTTCAGCATTCCATTTTTTACCTCAATTACACGCCTCACTGTGATATCTCCAACCTCTGGTTTGTACCTACCATAATTTTCGTTTTTGGAAAATTCATTAAGCGCCAATGATCAAAATTTCAACAAAAATTAACAAAAAAGAAGAAGCAAACTTTCAAATTCTTAGAAAATCAAATAATTAAACACTTAATTAGTAAGTACCTGGCCCTTAAAGAACGCACATAAACCAGCTTATTGACTCTCTCGATGACGCCGCAAACGGTAGCAACAACTTCCCATTGACCTCAGAGGTCCCATGTCCCCTGAATCCACAAGAAATCCGAGATACCCAGAAATTATTTTACAGATAAAATAAAATTTTGTAGAAAACCCAAGTTAAAAATCACCAAATCAGAGCATTCTAGAGAGAGAAAGAGAGAGGGGTACTTGAGAAGGCCGTCTTCGTAGTTAACGGGGATGGAGTCCGCGACGGTGACGGAGGCGTTGGAATTGGCCTTTGAAGACAAAGACTCGAGCTTTTCGAGAGCTCTCTGTAGCCGAACCTTCTGGGTTTGGTTCAGCGAAAGCTGTAAATCTTTCATCTTTCTCGCTGTAGGGGAGAGAGAGAGAGAGAGGAGAAAAACCCTGAATCCTAGCCTGAGTTCCCAGATCGTTGCATGGATTGGGAGGCAATGAATGGGCCTCACGTTTTAAGGCCCAGTTAACAAATGATGAAAATAAGCCCACATTAGATGACGTCGTTTCTGACATGTTTACTTCCTTAAATTGAGAATATATTATAAAATAAAAACCCTAAGGGACGGGTTAAGTGAAATATGCTTATTTTGAGCAGTTCGGATCCTCGCTAGATACTCTTTGTGAGGATCCCGATGATCCATGAATTATGTTCGTTCATCGTATATCGTGTGGTTAGAAATTATTTTAAATATTTTTATTTAAAAATAAATATAAACAATACTTGACAAAAACTGACTGCACAATATACGATGAACGGATCCCCAAGATCCTTACCAAAAGATTCGGGGAGGATCCTATCCATTTTCATGAATCTAAATGTCGAGGTTCTCAGGTGGTTGGAAAATAATAGTTTTTCAAGTTTTTTTTTTGCTGCTTGGGTTTTTTTTTTTAAGTTTAGAATTTGGACCTAACTCGTTAGAATTAAGTTTTGTTTAAAGATTAAAATTTAGTTTATTATAAGTAAGATGCTTATTATTCACTTTTGCGTAATATAATTGCTTAGCTATATATGCTTGATTTTGGGACACGGGGTCTTACGTACCATATCTAATAAGCTAACCTTTTTACATATAAAAATCCCCCTCTCTTCCTCCGAGTAATCTTCGCTTCCTCACAATCTCACCAACCTCCCTCCTCCCCCCAAATTTTTGTTTTCAATCATTAATCTCTAACCTCTCCCCTAAACCGTCTCTCAACCAGCCTAGCTATGGCTACCACTCTCCCTCGTCCTCCTCTTCTTCCTTGACCCCCTCCAGGGCCTCCACCACCTTCTTCTACCATTAAGGGCAGGATGGCCACCTCATCGACATCTCATGGCCTCCTGTCTCTCCTCCTCCTCACCTTCCTCCACTGCCTCACCCATGGTGCCGCCACCACGGGCATCCGCCTTGGCATCATTCGGAAAATTTCTCCGGATGTTGCCATCTTTCGAGAAGCTCCAGCTTTTCGAAACGGGGATGTTTGCGAGCATGCAGAGAAAATTCACATCGCCATGACACTCGACTCCAATTACCTAAGAGGCACCATGGCGGCTGTGCTTTCAATCCTGAAACACTCGACGTGCCCAGAGATTGTCGAGTTCCACTTTCTCTGGGCACGGTTCGAGCCCGAGGTGCTCTCCAACATCAAATCCACCTTCCCCTACCTCAAATTCAACGTCTACCGCTTCGATTCGAAGAGGGTACGTGGGAAAATATCAAAGTCGATACGCCAAGCCTTGGACCAACCCTTAAACTATGCTCGTATTTACCTAGCCGACATAATCCCAGTTGATGTGAAAAGGGTTCTATACCTAGACTCGGACCTTGTGGTTGTGGATGACGTGGCAAAGTTATGGAAGGTTGACTTGCAAGGCAAGGTATTGGCGGCGCCAGAATATTGCCATGCAAACTTCACCCAATATTTCACAGAATCGTTCTGGTCCGACAACGAAATGTCCAAAACGTTCGAGGGCAGAAATCCTTGCTATTTCAACACAGGGGTGATGGTGGTGGACGTGGATAAATGGAGACAAGGTGGGTACACTAAGAAAATGGAGGAGTGGATGCTGGTGCAGAAGCAGAAGCGAATCTACCATTTGGGGTCTTTGCCGCCGTTTTTGTTGGTTTTGGCCGGGGACATCACGGCCGTTCATCACAGGTGGAACCAGCATGGACTTGGTGGGGACAATCTCGAAGGAAAGTGTAGGAGTTTGCATCCTGGCCCTATAAGCTTGCTGCATTGGAGCGGGAAGGGCAAGCCCTGGTTGAGGTTAGATTCAAGAAAGCCCTGCACCGTTGATCATCTGTGGGCCCCCTATGATCTCTACCGTTCATCAGCTCATTATTTTGAAGAATGAGAGATGATGAGATCAACGGTGTGGGAAAAGCAAGAAGGTGAAAAATAGTTTTGGAGTAAAAAATTTGGGTCAGTGGGGATAGGGGAGTTTGATTAACTAGAAGAGCAAGAAGGTGAGAAAATGGTCACTGGGTAAGTTGCTATCCTTTTTCTTTTTACCTTTTAATATTTATCCTTGACCAAGTAAAAAAAAAAATTAAAGCAAGAAAAAGTATAGAAACAAAAGTAAAACTTTGGGGAGTAAATTAATTTGGGCTAAGGCTGGTTAATTGCAAGGAGGGCATATATTTACTTAGAGGAAACACATGGAAGAGGAAGAAGACTTCACAGTGTTTGAGTTGTTTTTTCTTCTTCCGATGAAAATGTTATCGGCATAGCTTAATTTCGACCACCGGAAGATCCTCTTACCGGAGTTTTATGGCGGCCCTCAACGTTATTTGTTTAAATATGGAATTATGTCTCCATATCCAGTTTAGTGTATAATTAAGTTTATTTAGCCTAACAATATGTTGGTACATTTTTGGTACAATTTTTCTTGTACCTTCTTGTAGCATCTTATAGTTTGATGAGATGACGAGCATTTGAGCCTCCTAAATTAATCAAAAACTAACTCTTTCTACCACCAAACAAGGCTCCCAATTCCCAAATTTTGATGGGAGTCATTTGGTAATTCAATTAGAAATATCCAGATTTCTCACATACCTCTCTTAATTTTCAGTCATTAGATCGAACAAATTAAAAAAGATAAATGACAAAAAATTAACAAGAGTGTGTCGAAAGTAAAAATGGGTATGTGAATAACATTTTCCCTCAGATATCCTCCACCATTTCAATTTTTTATTTTTGTTATATACGATTCTTTTTCCTCACGGTTTCAATGTTGAATGTTGATATGAATTCGTTTCGGGGACCAAATGGTTACACTGAACAAATTTAGCTCATGCCTTCTTATCGAGAAATTTATAACTTTCAGTATAACAGTGACATAATCACATTATTATTATTATTATTATTATTATTATTATTATTATTATTATTATCTATTCTAAAGTAGGGGGAGGACATGCACTCTATAATTTTTTTTTTGATTTTGCTTTATTTACAACGATACCAGCCGAATGGGATTGGGTTGGGAGAGTAATTCTCAAAAGTTCAGAGGGTAATTTTGTCCTTATGGTTTAGTAGGGAGCAACTCGATTTCACGCTATTTACAGCAAAGTCGTCAGGTTTAGGCTGATATTGGGATTGGGTTGGAAGGGCAATTTTGTCCTGTGCGTTTGAGACGGATTGGGGTGGGTTTAGGTTTGCTGTCATTCAGTGAGGGTTTCGGGGATGGGAGACCATGCCTCCGATGGAGAGAGAGACAGAGAGAGACAGAGACAGAGCGAGAGAGAGAGGGAGAGGGAGGAATGGGTATCTCAACGCCATTGCTACAGATCCTCGATTTCATGAGTGGGAGAGGGGGGACAGTCAGAGAAGGACTTGGATTGTCTGCCCTCCCGGTTCCATGCCCTCCTATTTCTGTGGTCACGGTTGAGCCACGTCAATATTTTATATTGATTTTGCTTTTTGTCTTATTATTTCTATAAAAAAATTAATATAAAATGTTAACGTGGCTTAAGCGTGATCACAGAACATAGGAGGGCATAGAATGGGGAGGGCAGACAATCCAAGTCCGTCAGAGAAAAGTATGGGGGCTTGTAGTTAACGGGACACGAGGGTCTCAACAGTTGAACCCAACCAGCCATATTTCCCTCTTGCTTTGCTGTACTGGTCGTGTTTACTTGATGGAACTGCGGCAGTGCTTTTCGGCTGCTTGATTCTCTCTCTAAAGTACCCACTCATCGTTGAAGCTTCAATTTCCATTTAAATTTAAATTTTTCCCTGTTGAGGTAAACACTCTGCTAAAAGCTTCGAATTCATCCTTTATTTCTTATTTCCTCTGGCCAAATTTATGATGGATTTATGTATTTTTTTTCCCGTTGAATTCGAGCTTGAATCCGAATTATAGATTCAGAAAAAAACAAATTGATGAATTTTTTATTTGCGTGTATGTCGGTCCTGCTTCCTCCATTTCTGTAACTCGAGAGCTTCGATGAGATGAAGGAGAGGAGCAGGGAGATGGGCTCGAGTCCGCCAACGGCGGGAGAGATCTTCAGGGATCACAATGCTCCGAGAACCGACGCCATCCACACTTTAACTAACTGTACTCCGATCTCTCTCTCTCTTCTCCTTTTATCTCTTAATTTCCTTTTTGTTTTGTTTGAATTTCTTTTTTGTGATTTTGGATTTACAAATGGATTTTGTGTTCAAATTTCCTTTTTGTGATTTTGGGGATTTTGTTTGTAGAGCTTTCATCATCGTTGAAGATGCCTTTTCTCGAGTCTTCTGCTTCATTCCGTTTCTCTCATCCAAAAAATTAATCGCTGCTTCTCAAACTCTCTCTCTCTCTCTCTGTCTCGCACCGCCACACCAGGCGCCGCAGCCGCTCAAAGGCTGGGTCTCCAAAGGCGGCGTTTTGTAAAACCCTCCCCACTCAAGGCAAGTAATTTCATGCCCAATTTGGAATTTAAATCTTTTTTTTTTTTAAATTGATTTGGGGTTACTGAAATCAGCTATGGAAAATCTGCCACTATCTGAGAAAACTCAAGATTCCAGTATTCAAGTTTTGGGTTCTCTTCAGACTTCACAATTGTGAACTGGGCAGCCGGTGCAACTGGTTACAGAGCTTCCTGTGAGTTAAAGTTTTAAAATTTTGTTTAAATTTTTTTAGAGTTTTTATCATTTTCGTTATCTCTGCTGATGTTTTGCATCCAGTTTTGACTGAATGCCGTGTTACAAAATCAGATCTGGAGCTTGCCCTTGTCCAGTTTGCCAATGACATAAGCTCTGAAGCTCATGTTGAGGTAATCTTTTATGAAAATGTTCGATTGCACAAATGTGTTTCGTATATACATCGTATGCATCTTTAACAAATAAATGTCCATTTAACACTTACTTTTGCAAAACTTCGTTGTAAGTATATATGTGAGTACATGCCCATTACGTACTTCTAATAGCAAGAAGCAGTGTAGGAATGGACAGTTATTTCACTTCTGCATGAACTTTGTGCACTTTGAAATCTTGATTTTGGGCTCATTCTTATAACATCTTTCAAAATATTTCAAAACTTGACTCCCTTTTTCTTAGTCATGATTGCTATTTTCTTTTTAACCGGGTCATGAGAAAAGTTAGGGTAGGCATGTACGAGTATCAGCTGGAAAGCATGTTTCTTCACCATATGAGGCGGATAATTGTTCAGTTGTATATGTATTTGCTTTTGTTGGACTGTGCTGCTTTAAAGTTCTGGATTGGTGCTATCAGTGAAAATGCCCCCTGTGCTGCATTGGGGACTTTCTTGATTCAAGTATTCACTTGGTTTTCTATTTTCTTACAAGTTTTCATTTCAAAAAAAAAAAAAAAAGCTTTATTCCTATGCATTCTATGTTGCTACTAAGGTTTACAATTTTTTTAATTTTTGCTTTTTTAATTTTCCTCCTCAGGTAATATTTTCCTTTTACTGCATATTGTATCTTCTGTTTGGGAATGCCTCTGTTTTTTTAACTTGCTGAGAATGCCTCTGTCAAAATTTTAAGGGCCTTTCTTTGTTTCATCCTATCATTTTCTTCATTTTCCATGTCCAACTATGAAGCATTTTTTTTTTATTGATATAAAGACCTTTTCTTTCTCCAATTATGCCTCTGTCAACTCTTTTTCATTTAAATGCACTCATTTAGCACTCACATTTATCTGATAGAGCAGATGAAAAAATAGGGAAACATGGATTATATATGCACCTTCACTTTGTTTTCTTATACGTCCTACTGTTACGAGATTAAATTTAACAGACATCCATACTAACAGCTTCGGTTTTCAAAATTTGTAGAAACCAGCTGTGATCTATTGCAGGAAAGATTCAAAAAAGACTACTTCTAATTTTGTAAACAATTAATACTATCTTAAAATTGAAATTATGAATCCTTATAATTGAAATGCCAATAATTTGAAGCTCATGACTGAATTATTATAGTTCTGTAAGATTTATTGAATACTTTTTTTCAAACTGTCTCTCGCAGCAGAATCACTGTCACCAACAGCTATGGCTGCGCAGTTCGTCGTCGTCCAGTATTCCTCTGAAATTCCACTATCTCTCTTTACTCTCTCAGACTTAGTGTGTCTCTATTCTTCCAGGTACACCCACCCAAACGACTCTTTATATGTATCTATTTGTTAGAGAAGGCTTCTGCCTTTTGGGTTCAATTTTATCTGCTGTCTGCATTGGATTTGATGTCTTCTTAGTCCTTATTTTATTTATCCAGCAATGGAGCTTGCATTATCACTTGAGAAATTGGCAAATGAAAGCTTCTTCACTTGCAGTGTAAAACAGTTATTGTATGATGTCTTCTTAATATAAGATGATTAGGTGTAGGTGGATTATATTTTGTACCAGTAACATCGATTGGTTTGTGTTGTGAAAACAATTGTACGAAGATAAAGTATTGGATTGGTGTTTGGTGTGGATGCAAGTTGTGCCGGAGAGATTATTTTGCTTAGTGCTTTGGAGCATCATTTTTGAAAAAACATATGGTCAAGTCAGAGAAAAATGTTAGTTATGTGCTTATATACTGTAAAGATGCTGGGCTGGTAGTATATATATTTCCACATATTGTATTGGTAGCCACAAACAATTGTGTTTTATCGGGCAGTGTGATGCCATTTTTATCCCAACAGGTTCCGGAAGTGATCTCTGTTTCTGTTATCAAATGTGTGTAGTTAGACAAGAATAATCGAAATCCACAATTGAACCAAAATTGTTGGGGGCGATATTATTGATGGGTAATTTCGTCAGCCCCGGAGCTGGTGGTGAACGTGGATTGTGACCCACAATCTCCTCCATCTCTTCATCTTGTTCAGACACGTCGTCTGAAAGTTGGAGATTGGATGCACCCCTTTCCTTTGGCATAACTTTCTCGAGGAGGAATTGTTTCGACCCAAAATCATTCGGCAATAAAAGTTTAAATCTTTTCTCACCGGTGGCGATGTCTCGAGGAGGAACTGTAACATTGTTCTTTGCATCCAACATTAATTCCTTGAAATATATGAACACACTAAAAATTGAAAAAGCTTACTGTTTTTCTCATCCAACAGCCTTCTTTCTTCTAGCCAGTCAAGACTTTCTCCGCAGAGTTCCCACCTTAACTGCTTTGTCAATGATGGAGTATGTCACTCAAATGATTTTTTTCAATAGAAATGACCTCTCTGGGTGAATCATCTGGCTTCTTCTTCAGCCCATCCAGAGCTTTCAAAACCTGGTAAAGGTAGCCAAGAATTAATCAATAGCAGGTAAACACGCCAACTGTGTCTTTCAAATTTTATCTTCTCCATTACTTTCCAGCCAAAAGAAGAAAAAGCCTTTGTGGTCCAAGGTGGTGTGTAGGAGGTGATTTCAATGTGGTGAGATTCGGAAATGAGAAGTTGAACGGGGGAAGGTCGACTACAAGCATGCGGATCTTTAACCAATTTGTCCAAGATTCTGAACTCAAAGATCCAGAATTGCTCAACGCTCAGTTCACTTGGTCAAATTTTCGTGAAGAACCAGTGTGCCGAAGATTAGACAGATTCTTATTCTCTGTTGCCTGGGAAGAGTTGTTTCCACATGTAAGACAAAAGGCTTTGGCAAGGGTAACCTCTGATCATTGCCCAATCGAACTCGATACCAGCAAGGTAAAGTGGGGGCCAGGCCCGTTCAGGTTCGAAAACTCATGGCTACAACACCTAGACCTCAGAAACAATCTTAAAGAGTGATGGCTCTCCGAGCAAGTAGAGGGTTGGGAAGGTTACAAATTCCTGAGCAAGTTGAGAGTTATAAAAAAGAAGTTGCAATCTTGGAGCAAGGAGACCTTTGGTGACTTTGAGAGAAATTTCAAGGAAGCTCAGGCCAACTTAGAGGAAATTGACATCAAGGAAGGGAGGGAAGGTCTAGACTTTGAGTCAAAAAGAAAGAGGGAAGAGCTACTTTTCCTAGTACAAGACTTGGCGTTTAAAGAAGAGATCACGTGGAGGCAGAGAAGTAAAGTGGAGTGGGCCAAAGACGGGGATGGTAACACGAGCTTTTTTCATAAGGTAGCAAGCGGGAGAAGGAAGAGAAATTATATAGATAGACTGGAAGCGGAAGATGGAGGAATGGTTGAGGGGGCAGAGGGGATCGAAAACGAAATTATCAATTTTTTCAAGTCTTTGTACAACTCCAATGAAGGGACTTGCTGGGGGCTGGAAGGAATTAACTGGTGCCCAATAAGTGTTACCGAGGCAGCTTGGCTCGAAAGACCCTTCGAGGAAGCTGAAGTTCAAAAAGCTGTTTTTGACTGCGGGAAAGATAAGTCCCCAGGCCCGGATGGTTTCTCAATGCAAATGTTTCAAAGTTGTTAGGATTTTTTGAAGGTTGATATTGAAGGTCATGGAGGAATTTTTCGAGAAAGGAATTATAAACGCAGTGACAAACGAAACTTATATTTGCTTAATCCCGAAAAAGTCAGATCCCGTGAAATTGAGGGACTACAGACCTATAAGCTTAGTTACCAGCCTTTACAAGATTGTGGCGAAAGTCCTTGCTTCTAGGCTAAAGGAGGTCATGGGCAGTACAATATCTCCATCTCAAGGAGCATTTGTTAAAGGCAGACAAATTCTGGATGCAGTCCTCGTAGCAAACGAAGTGGTAGAAGAGGTGAGGCAGAAGAAGGAGGGTTTGGTCCTTAAGATCGATTTCGAAAAGGCTTATGACCATGTCGAATGGAGATTTTTGGAAGAAGTCTTACTTAGAAAGGGCTTCGGGTATAGATGGAGGAAATGGATGCTCGGCAGTTTAAGTTCGGCAAACTTCTCAGTTATGATCAACGGGAGACCTAGGGGAAAATTCAAAGCTTCAAGAGGTTTGAGACAAGGAGACCCACTGTCACCTTTTCTGTTTACTCTAGTAGTGGATGTGTTGAGTAGACTGTTAGAGAAGGCACAACAGCTTCAATTGATCAAGGGGTTGAGCGTTGGGCAAGATAATGTGGAGATTTCTCATCTTCAATTTGCGGACGACACCATTTTCTTCTTGGCAGGGTCAGAGGAGGGTTGGAACAATTTATTAGAATTGTTGCATCTTTTTGGCATGGTTTCAGGATTGAAGATTAACAAAGCAAAGTGTTCCTTGGCGGGAATTAACTCTGACTATGAGAAAATCACAAGGCTAGCAAATTCTTGGGGTTGTGAGGTGGGAAGTTGGCCAATGATGTATCTGGGTCTCCCTCTCGGGGGAAGGCCAAGAACTATTAAGTTTTGGGATCCGGTGGTAGAGAAGGTGGAATTAAAACTTCAAGGTTGGAAGAAAGCGTTCTTATCTAGAGGAGGAAGATTAACCTTGATTCAAGCTGTCTTGGGAAGTATGCCAATTTACTACATGTCTTTGTTCAGAGCTCCGTGCGGGGTCATTGGTAGGTTGGAAAAGCTAATGAAATGGTTTCTTTGGGAAGGGGTAGAGGAAGGAAAGAAGAATCACCTAGTCAAGTGGGAGATAGTAAGCAAAAGAAAGGTGGATGGAGGCTTAGGTCTGGGAAACTTGAGAAATCGAAATGCAGCCTTATTGGCCAAGTGGTTGTGGAGATTCCCACTAGAACCAAATTCTCTTTGGCATAAGGTGATAAAGAGCAAGTACGGTTTGGAGGCAAATGGCTGGGATGCAAATTCTCCGAGTCGGGCCTCGTGTCGGAATCCCTGGTCAGACATCTCGGCTGGTCTTCCTTCTTTTATACACTCATGCAAATTTGCGGTTGGCAACGGGGAGAGGTTGAGGTTTTGGGAGGATGGTTGGTTGGAGGGCGGACCGTTGAAAGAGCAATTCCCAAGATTATTTTTGTTATCAAGGACAAAAAACCAAAGCATTTCCAGTCTTGTGGTTTCTTTTATTCAGCCACTCAGCTGGAATTTTGATTTTAAAAGAAATCTCAGTGAGAGGGAGATAGCAGAGGTGGCTGGCTTACTACAGAAGGTGGAGTCCGTGCGGCTGAGTCAATCTAGAGAGGATATTAGAAGATGGAATTTAGAAGGATCGGGCTTGTTCACATGCAAATCTTATAATTCATTTCTTTGCAATAATGAAGATTTGCAACACTTTCCTCCTTTCTCTCAGATTTAGAAAGCAAAAGTGCCTTCTAAAGTCAAAATTCTTGTGTGGTTAGTGGCACTCGGGAAGGTTAATACGTGCGATCAAGTCCAAAGACGAATGCCTTTTACATGTTTTTCCCCACAGTGGTGCACTTTGTGTAAGGCTGGGGAGGAGAACGTCAATCGTGTTTTCCTTCACTGTTCGTATAGCATTCAACTGTGGTGGAAAATGCTCAAGGAAGTTGGAGCGTGTTGGGTCACTCCAAAGGGTTGTTTTGAGCTTCTAAGTACTAAATTTGACGCTTTAGGAAAAGGGAGGAAAGCTAAGGCCTTATGGGGCTCTCTGTTGCTGGCAATTTTCTGGAATATTTGGTTGGAGCATAATAAAAGAGTTTTTGAGGATTACAAGGGAGTGGGGGTAAAGGAGCTTTGGGATAGAGTAAGACACTGGGCAGCTCTTTGGGCTTTAGTTTCAGTCAAGTTTAGAGATTATCCTCTCTCTTCTATACTAAGGGATTTGTTAGCAGCCGTTAAATGATACGGTTTAGCCTTTCCTTTGTTTTTTTAGCTTAATTTTAAGGTCCTTTCCACTTAGTCCTGATTCTAGGTGGATCTCTTTTCCACCTATGTAAATTCTCTCTTTTATATAAAATTCTTTCGTTTCTTCTCAAAAAAAAAGAAAAAAAAAAGAACAATGTTACAGTTTCACTATCATATATCCAAATATCGTAAGTTTGGGACTTAACCTAAGGTGTAGTTAGCAAGACCACTTGCAAGTTATAAATGTTTTTTTTTTTTTTTTTTTTCGGGGAAGCAGTTGAAAAACTTGATATCACCTTTGCATTTGTATGTTATCAATGTAAAGATTATTCTTTTGATCAGTTAGATGTCACAGTTTTTATAATCAATGCTTTGGTTAACTATAAATCCACACACCATTTTCATAAGATTTGTTTTTCTGCCAACATATTAATTTTGCTCAATGATAATGCCATAATTGGAATATTTTTTATAGAAATGATGTAATGGGTTAATCTGAAATTCTGAACTGAACTCTTACATGACTGCAACTGCACATGCTCCTCTTTTTTGGTTGTTGGGTTTTGTTTTTGTTTCATTTTTTAGTAAATGCAATTGTTGGTTTTGCAAAGAACTGACTTTTATCTTATTTATAGTTCTCTATGCATGTAGTTTCACCTTTTTTGATCTCGAGCATCTGGTTGGCTTTATTTATCAGGCCCAGGGTATTGATTCTGGATGCTGACATGATTAACCAAAGGTTGTTGTTCCTTGGGAACTTGGTGCGGAGAAATGCAAGCATGTTGCAGCATATTATGGGTATATTGTGGGTATATTGTCCGAATTGGGGTTTTTAAAGTTGAAATTTAATCTGGGATTCTGAATTTTTTTTACAACTTAGTAATTTGTGGAGTTATTCTTAGTTTTTATCAAGAAATTTTATTTAGGTTTCATATATTTTGTGAAATTAGATACTTTTTTGTGAAGATTTTTTTTAATATATTGTTGTGGTAGTTAAGGTAATTTACGCGTTTGAAAAAGCTCGAGAGTTGAATGTGACAAAGTAAGCAGATCAACCTGAAACCAAGAAGCTCAAACCCCGAGAATTCGATGGTTAGCCCTGTTTTCATATTTGTTTGCTTCAGTTAATTTTGTTGTAAATTAATTAATAACATATTAGAGCGAAACCCTGTTGGTTATTGTGCTTTTTTTTTATATATTTTTTTTATAGGTAATAATATGTATTTTCTCTTCTTTGCATTTAGCAGTAATCAACCTTAATTATGCGACTCAAAATCTGGGGCAGCTTCTGGACCTTATTCTCAGGAAGGTAACATTTTTATTTCTTTTCCTTATCATTTGATCGGGTTTTTAGTTTACGATTTCAATTTGGTGCCATTAAGCTATCACCCTCAGACCTCAAAATTCAGGTAACCCCATGATTTTAATATTGCTTCTCTTGTTTTATCTAATTATTGTTCTATGAATTGTATTCTTCAGTTAAATAATGATTAATTAGAATGTCTAGGAAAAAAACTCAGGCATTGCAGTGTTTGAAATGATAAATATAAATCCAATTTGGCCATTTGCCAGTAGATGGCATGTGTTAATGACTTGCAGTTCTAATGCTTCACCGCATAACAGAAGTTCAGGCGGTTTGGTGAACTTTGACGCTGCCAACAGATTGAGCTCACTGCATACAAGTTACTCAGAGAGGGATTTGGAGTCAACGGATTATGTTCATGTGCCTACAAATTCCCAGCTGGTTTCACATGTGGCTTCATACCACAAGAGACAAGCTTTTGGTATGCATCAGCTTATGTTGTTTCAGTTTTTTCTGTTCATCATTTTTGTGTTTGAAAAGATGGCTCTTTTGGTCATCATTTACGGTTTTCATTTGTTCATTACCCATGGTTCAGTTTTACTGGTTGTCGATTGTGGCTCATATTCTATTTATATTTCTCTGTAAACTGCTAATTTTGGAATATACTATCGTTTCCTTGCTGGTACATTAAAATGAAAATATGAAAAGTAGTCTCAATCTCGCCCGGGGGTGTTGCAAGCCGATTTGATGCTATGAGGCACTTCTTTTAGGGCTATTTGAGGGAGAGAGGTGTTGGGTGTTTGAGACTGCAAAATCAAATTACCTATGGAATTTATAACATGCAATCAATTTTTTTTGTAGTTAAGTTCAAATAATTTTATAGTTAGGTTAAAAATCATATCGATATATTCTTTATTTAGTTGGTCCAATCTACGAGATTGTTTTGTTTGATGTTTCAATCAAAATTTGATCTTTTTTCTTTTTCCTCTTTTTTTTTTTTTTTTTTTTGTGAAATTATGATGGAATTGCAAATCAAGTATATCTTAGATTCTTGGTTGCATAGTCATCTTCCCACAACTATTATATTGTCTCTTGACTGGATGAATTTTTATAATTTCCTGGAGTTACAATGCTTTTTATAATTTCCTAGATCTATCCTGTTTGTTCGTTCATGATCATGTTGAATGTTTTTCAGGTTAAATGTGTCTTATTCATGTAGTTAAAACGGGTGCATTCAAGTCCCGCAGCATCGCGTGAGCATATTACTAGTACTAACTATTACCTTTCCCAGGCCGAAGCTGTAAGATCATTTACATATTTCAGAATGAATGATAAGATCTTTAGGGCTGAAAATTGGAGTAATTTCGTTTCTTTTGTTAAAAAGATGAGCACAAATTGGTGAAGCAGCCAAAAAACCCAACTTAAATAGTAGCAGCCTCACTGCCCTATAATTTTTTGTCAAGGGCATGCGTAGAAGTTTAGAAGTTTGTCACTTCCTGATATATTGACTGAAATAACTTTGTGTTTCCATGACAGGCGTTCTTGACCTGGAAGCGTAAATTTTTGAAACGGATTGGTTGGCCGTAGAAACTAAATGCTTTACTATCAAAATATGAGAAGAATAATTGGAATTGCAATCTTGGTACTACTGGTCACATTGCCTAGTCAAATACAGGTACAACATTTCAATTTAAGGAATATACACATACTGTCATATCCGTCACTATATGAAAATAATGTAGTCTTTGCAGATCGAAAACAACAATAAGAAAATGGATCCGAAAATATAGAGAACAAAAAGAACTAAGATTTCACTCCTTCGCAGTCCTTCAAATACTTGGTCTTGATTTTGGTGAGTGTGATTGCAGCATCTTTCATGTTAATCCTCCCTCCCGGCGATGCTGCAGTGCAAGCTAAAGCTAATCTCATAACGGATGATAAGCAATCCCTCCTGCTCACGAAATCACCATCTTCCTCCGTCCCAAGTATATCGGCATCCACAACTTCATCTATAGCAGCATCTAGAAATAATGAATCTGCAATCCATTGCTTTAAATTCATTTCCCCAACAAACATCTCATCCGTTGGCTTCCTTTTTGTGAATGTCTCCATGAGTACAATACCAAAACTATACACATCCCCACTCGTCGAAAGGCTTCCTTCGATCCCAAACTCTGCAAAATTTGTATGTTAATTTAGTTATATATGATAAAAAGGAAATTATAACTCCTAATAAGACCAACATATACAAAATTGAAAAAATACATCACCTGGAGCCATATATCCAACTGTGGCTAGGGTCATGGTTTTCGTCATCGAATCTCCACCGCCGATGAGTCTTGCAATGCCAAAATCAGCAACATGTGCAACCATATCATCATCTAGCAGTATATTGCTTGGTTTCACATCACAATGAACGATAGGTATCGAGTAACCATGATGAAGATATTCTAGTGCCAATGCAACATCTTTCATTATGTCCAACCTCTGCAGGATATTCATGGAGCGGTTTGGAGAATACAACCACTGTTCGAGGCTTCCATTAGGCATCAATTGAAGTACCAGGGCTTTGAAATCAAGTTCATCGCAACAACTTATGATTTTAATAAGATTCCGATGACGGATATTGCTTAGCATTTCACATTCCTTATCAAAACTCTTGAATGCCCCTTCTATCTGTAAATTGAAAACCTTGACGGCGATATCCATCCCGTCTGACAGTGTTCCTCTGTATACTGAGCTAAACCCCCCTGTGCCTAGTAAGTTACTCTCGTGAAGTCCATTTGTCGCCCTTACAAGTTCTAGGCGCGAAACTCTTCTCCAAAGAACTCGACGTAGCAAGGCAGTTTCTCTTACAACTTCAACATTCCTTTTCCTGCATAGTATCAGAATCAATGCAGCAGCCGCTAGGAGTATTACTGACATGACCCCTGAGATGATATATTTAGCTTTCCTCCAATTCGGCTTGACTTCTGTTTTAGATTTGCACAATGGAACGTGGAGTCGGGAAGCACCGCAGAGCGCATCGTTTGATACAAATGAATCGGCAGAGAAGTTTCCGAAAGGCCCGCCGGTTGGAATTTCTCCTTGGAGTTTGTTGAAAGACAAATTCAGACGCTTGAGATACAAGAGTGCTTCCAATGACTTTGGGATCTCTCCAGATAGATTGTTTTTGGACAAATCCAAGAATTCTAGGCTTAGCAAGGTTTTAAATGAACTGGGAATAGGGCCTTCTAAATAATTGTTTGCCAAGGACAGATTAATCATATTCTGAAGACCACCAATGCTACCGGGAATGTTTCCGGAGAAATGGTTATTTGACAAGTTCATATTCACCACATTCTTCAACCTTCCGATGTCTTCCGAGAGTGGTCCAACTAGATAATTGGATGACAAGTCTAGATCCAGTATATACTTGAGTTTCCACAAGGAAGATGGTATTTTTGAAGTTAACAAATTGGACCCTAACAATAAACTTCTTAGAGATACTGCTAAAGTACCCAAGCAGGAAGGAATAGAACCAGAGAGCCGATTACCACCCAAATCTAACTTGGCTAGGTTGTTTAGTTGACAGAGTTCATATGGGATATGTCCTCCCAGTTCGTTATTGGACAAATCCAAACCTTGGAGATTTTGTAGCCTTTGTATTGAAGTTGGAATTGGTCCACTCAACTGATTGTTTTCCAGGCCTAATGATATCAAGCTGCTCAAGTTGCCAATATCAACCGGAATGTTACCCCTGATGTTGGAATTTCTTAAATTAACAACTAGGAGTGACGTAGAGAGATTCCCTCGAGAAGCTGGTATTGTGGTGTGCAGTGGATTATCTCCCAAATCTAATGTTGTCAAATTTCTAAGATTAAACAAGCAAGAGAGACTGCTTGCTGCTTGTGGAGTAGAAGCATCAATCGTCAAATGATTCGAGTGCAAGGAAAGAAGCTCGAGGTTTTTCAAGGAACAGAGCGTGCTAGGAAGAAAGCCGGTAAATGAGTTTTGGCCCATTTGTAGCACCCTGAGCTTGGAAGCATTGGAGAGGTTAGGGAGTACTCCGGCCGCGAGGTTATTTACGGCTACAGTAAGGAGTTCTAGGTTTGGAGCGTTAAGACCTATGTTTACTGGGAGGCTACCTGAGAGCTGATTAGAAGAAAGCCATATTTCTCTTATCATGGAGAGATTGAAGAGTTTGGATGGGATGACGCCATTGAGATTATTAAAATCCAGTGCCAACAACTTTAACCGTGGAAGATCACCAATCTCATCCGGTATTGTACCTGTCACAATTTCAGCACGTTTGCATTAAATTTTTCACTTCTGTATAACTAAAAACGAAATGATTATCAAATAGTCTTAAATTTACTATCTGTTAAATTATTGTCAGCAAGATTAATCTTGGTTAAGGAGGTCAAATTGCCAAGACTTTTGGGTATGCTTCCACGGAAATTGTTAGAGTTTAATGAGAATTCATGAAGCTCTTTGCATTGCCACAGTTTGGAGGGAATCAGACCATCAAACTGGTTTTTACCCAAATAAAAAAATCGAATATTCGGAAGATGCTCGCATATATTGTCCGGAAGACTGCCACTCATGTTGTTTCCGTATAGAGCCAAAGTAGTCAAAGAAGATATGTTGAGGATAGGCACAAGAGCAAACTTTTATAAACTACCCATCTCGTTTGGAAATTTTATAAAATCAATCCGTATACATTGTTAAAATCATGTAAACATTATATAGAAGTTGCTTCTTACTAGGAATCCCGTTCTACGTAGCAAAAGTTGGATAACATTATAAGGACCATGTACTCACTATATAGGTTCTCTTTTTGCTCCAGCATACGAGCGTCTTACACAGTAAATATATGATCCTTATGATAGTCCTCTTATTGTATTTTTGCTAAAGTGGAACGAGATTCCTGCTAAGAAGGGGCTCGTATCTAAACTACTTGGTACCCATTAATAGAACTCTGCTCTCAACCAAAACTACATGAAATTACAATTTTAACCCCCACACCAAAACTATACAAAAATAAAAAAACTATGGGTAATTTAGTAATTACATGAACATAAATTTTGTTATTATTTAGGTCGGTCACCATAGCATGCCATATTTAAAAATTAAAATAAAATAAAATAGTAAATAAAAAACATGCCTACTTTAAAAGAATCTGCCCATCATTTTCCTAATTTTTATAAGGGGTGTGCTATCCACATGACCATTTTTATTTCTCACACACCCCTTGTTAATGTATGTATGTTGATCTTCTTCATTTCATCTGATCCGATGGCCGAAAATTAGAAGGATGTGTGAAAGTAAAAAGGGGTGTGTGGATATCACACCCCTTTTTATAATTGATTTATTTTTTTTAGAATTTAAAAAACTAATCACACTTCATATTAAAAAAAACAAAATGAAATGAAATTATTCACACAGTGTGTCTGGGCATCTGCGAGTATACATGTAACAAAACCTAAGTCATACAGTATACCTTCGAACTTGTTGTTGGCAAGGTATATGCCCTTCACCATTGTTAAGTTGCCTATTTCTCTGGGTATGCTACCTGTTAAATATGTGCATGCATTCCAACAAGAAAGAAGGGAAAAAAACAAACGAGATGATTATTATAAAATAGCTTGAATGTGTGTGTGTCTATATATATATATATATAAAAACAAAACCTAAGTCATACAGTATACCTTCGAACTTGTTGTTGTCAACGTATATGCCCTTCATCATTGTTAAGTTGCCTATTTCTCTGGGTATGCTACCTGTTAAATATGTGCATGCATTCCAACAAACAAGAAGGAAAAAAAAAACAAACGAAATGATTGTTATATATAGTGGTTAAAATGAAACAAAGATGTTAAAATGTAATCATGGAGCAAGCAACATTAATTTATATTCCTAGGTGGTTGGTAATGGTGGTACGTACGTACCTGATAGTTGGTTCCTGCCCAGACTAATTATTTCGAGTGCAGATAAGTTGCCTATTTCTCTGGGTATGCTACCTGTTAAATATGTGCATGCATGCCAACAAGAAAGAAGGGAAAAAAAAACAAACGAGATGATTATTATAAAATAGCTTGCGTGTGTGTGTGTTTGTGTGTATATAAACAAAACCTAAGTCATACAGTATACCTTCGAACTTGTTGTCGTTAAGGTATATGCCCTTCAACATTGTTAAGTTGCCTATTTCTCTGGGTATGCTACCTGTTAAATATGTGCATGCATGCCAACAAGAAAGAAGGGAAAAAAACAAACGAGATGATTATTATAAAATAGCTTGAATGTGTGTGTGTCTATATATATATATATATATATATATATATATATATATATATATATATAAACAAAACCTAAGTCATACAGTATACCTTCGAACGTGTTGTTGTCAACGTATATGCCCTTCATCATTGTTAAGTTGCCTATTTCTCTAGGTATGCTACCTGTTAAATATGTGCATGCATTCCAACAAACAAGAAGGAAAAAAAAAACAAACGAAATGATTGTTATATATAGTGGTTAAAATGAAACAAAGATGTTAAAATGTAATCATGAAGCAAGCAACATTAATTTATATTCCTAGGTGGTTGGTAATGGTGGTACGTACGTACCTGATAGTTGGTTCCTGCTCAGACTAATTATTTCGAGTGCAAATAAGTTGCCTATTTCTCTGGGTATGCTACCTGTTAAATATGTGCATGCATGCCAACAAGAAAGAAGGGAAAAAAAAAACCAAACAAGATGATTATTATAAAATAGCTTGTGTGTGTGTGTGTGTGTGTGTGTATAAACAAAACCTAAGTCATACAGTATACCTTCGAACTTGTTGTCGTTAAGGTATATGCCCTTCATCATTGTTAAGTTGCCTATTTCTCTGGGTATACTACCTGTTAAATATGTGCATGCATGCCAACAAGAAAGAAGGGAAAAAAAAAACCAAACGAGATGATTATTATAAAATAGCTTGTGTGTGTGTGTGTGTGTGTGTGTGTGTGTGTCTGTGTATAAACAAAACCTAAGTCATACAGTATACCTTCGAACTTGTTGTCGTTAAGGTATATGCCCTTCATCATTGTTAAGTTGCCTATTTCTCTGGGTATACTACCTGTTAAATATGTGCATGCATTCCAACAAAAAAGAAGGAAAAAAAAAACAAACGAAATGATTGTTATATATAGTGGTTAAAATGAAACAAAGATGTTAAAATGTAATCATGAAGCAAGCAACATTAATTTATATTCCTAGGTGGTTGGTAATGGTGGTACGTACGTACCTGATAGTTGGTTCCTGCTCAGACTAATTATTTCGAGTGCAGATAAGTTGCCTATTTCTCTGGGTATGCTACCTGTTAAATATGTGCATGCATGCCAACAAGAAAGAAGGGAAAAAAAACAAACGAGATGATTATTATAAAATAGCTTGCATGTGTGTGTGTGTGTGTGTAAAAACAAAACCTAAGTCATACAGTATACCTTCGAACTTGTTGTCGTCAAGGTATATGCCCTTCATCATTGTTAAGTTGCCTATTTCTCTGGGTATGCTACCTGTTAAATATGTGCATGCATTCCAACAAAAAAGAAGGAAAAAAAACAAACGAAATGATTGTTATATATAATGGTTAAAATGAAACGCAGATGTTAAAACGTAATCATGAAGCAAGCAACATTAATTTATATTCCTAGGTGGTTGGTAATGGTGGTACGTACGTACCTGATAGTTGGTTCCTGCTCAGACTAATTATTTCGAGTGCACATAAGTTGCCTATTTCTCTAGGTATGCTACCTGTTAAATATGTGCATGCATGCCAACAAGAAAGAAGGGAAAAAAAACAAACGAGATGATTATTATAAAATAGCTTGCATGTGTGTGTGTGTGTGTGTAAAAACAAAACCTAAGTCATACAGTATACCTTCGAACTTGTTGTCGTCAAGGTATATGCCCTTCATCATTGTTAAGTTGCCTATTTCTCTGGGTATGCTACCTGTTAAATATGTGCATGCATTCCAACAAAAAAGAAGGAAAAAAAACAAACGAAATGATTGTTATATATAATGGTTAAAATGAAACGAAGATGTTAAAACGTAATCATGAAGCAAGCAACATTAATTTCTATTCCTAGGTGGTTGGTAATGGTGGTACGTACGTACCTGATAGTTGGTTCCTGCTCAGACTAATTATTTCGAGTGCACATAAGTTGCCTATTTCTCTAGGTATGCTACCTGTTAAATATGTGCATGCATGCCAACAAGAAAGAAGGGAAAAAAAAACAAACGAGATGATTATTATAAAATAGCTTGCGTGCGTGTGTGTGTGTATAAAAACAAAACCTAAGTCATACAGTATACCTTCGAACTTGTTGTCGTCAAGGTATATGCCCTTCATCATTGTTAAGTTGCCTATTTCTCTGAGTATGCTACCTGTTAAATATGTGCATGCATTCCAACAAAAAAGAAGGAAAAAAAAAAACAAACGAAATGATTGTTATATATAGTGGTTAAAATGAAACAAAGATGTTAAAATGTAATCATGAAGCAAACAACATTAATTTATATTCCTAGGTGGTTGGTAATGGTGGTACGTACGTACCTGATAGTTGGTTCCTGCTCAGACTAATTATTTCGAGTGCAGATAAGTTGCCTATTTCTCTAGGTATGCTACCTGTTAAATATGTATATGCATGCCAACAAGAAAGAAGGGAAAAAAAAACAAACGAGATGATTATTATAAAATAGCTTGCATGTGTGTGTGTGTGTATAAAAACAAAACCTAAGTCATACAGTATACCTTCGAACTTGTTGTCGTCAAGGTATATGCCCTTCATTATTGTTAAGTTGCCTATTTCTCTGGGTATGCTACCTGTTAAATATGTGCATGCATTCCAACAAAAAAGAAGGAAAAAAAAAACAAACGAAATGATTGTTATATATAGTGGTTAAAATGAAACAAAGATGTTAAAATGTAATCATGAAGCAGGCAACATTAATTTATATTCCTAGGTGGTTGGTAATGGTGGTACGTACGTACCTAATAGTTGGTTCCTGCTCAGACTAATTATTTCGAGTGCAGATAAGTTGCCAATTTCTCTAGGTATGCTACCTGTTAAATATGTGCATGCATGCCAACAAGAAAGAAGGAAAAAAAAACAAACGAGATGATTATTATAAAATAGCTTGTGTGTGTGTGTGTGTGTGTGTGTGTATAAAAACAAAACCTAAGTCATACAGTATACCTTCGAACTTGTTGTCGTCAAGGTCTATGCCCTTCACCATTGTTAAGTTGCCTATTTCTCTGGATATGCTACCTGTTAAATATGTGCATGCATTCCAACAAAAAAGAAGGAAAAAAAAACAAACGAGATGATTGTTATACATCTTATATATAGAGGTTAAAATGAAACAAAGATATTAAAATGTAATCATGAAGCAAGCAACATTAATTTATATTCCTAGGTGGTTGGTAAAGGTGGTACGTACCAAAGAAGCCATTACCGTACAATCTGATGGTTTGAAGTTTAGGAAAGGACCCAAACCATGAAGGAATGGTTTCCATAAAGCTGTTGTTTCCAAAGTTAATCGCCTTCAACCGGCCCAAACGAGACAGTTCTTGCGGTAGGGGACCATGAAAGCTATTATTCTTAAGGCCCAACTTAACGAGAAATGAGAGGTTGCCTAGATGCGGAGGAATAACTCCGGCAAGACCCATGTGCGAGAGATTTAAGGCCGTGACTCTGTGGTGGCGAGCACCGCAGCTAACGCCAATCCAGTTGCAAATGTTGGAATTGGAGGCAGACGACCAGTTGACGGTCAAGATGTTTTGAGGGTCACTAGTGATGTGAGCCTTGAGAGCAAGAAGCGCAGACTGATCTGTGCTAAAATTGGTATGAGATATTGCTAATGCACCTGCAGTTAAGTAACTAGCCATAATCATCATATATATATACCATAAGCAGTGTGTCATCGACAACATTTTTGATAGTAGGAAACGACTTCTCTCCTTAATTGTATTAGTTTTTGTCATTTGGTTTAAATTCGATCGAAAACTAGAACTCATTACATTCACATAAATAGGGAAACAAGTTGGTGTTACCAAGACTTGTGCACGACTTAGACTTGCCCAGCTTCTACGTCAAGCTTGCCCGGCTTCTACGTCAAGCTGGGAGACTTAGACTAGTCGAACGAAGACGTGTGATTTGGATTTTTCGCTGATAGGTTAGCTAGGTGAGGCGACTTTTTTGTCTAAGTGCGACTTTTTTGCCGAAGTGAGGAGACTTAGACTAGTGGAACGAAGGCTTGTGATTTGGTAATTGGTGCTGCCAGCGACGAGTTGTGTCCATTTTGTGGGCACAGCTGGAGATGCCCAAATGTGGAATTTTAGTCTTCAGTTCACCATCAAAACAAACAACACCATAAATTTCAAGATTGGTATTTGATGATGACATACATTTTGATTCAAATGCAAATGCAAATGCAAATGCGACCAAACACATGACAGTTACATTCTTCCGGATGAAATGTTTTCGACGACGTTTACATATAATCAAGCTCTAGTTGAACACTCTCTTCGGATTCGAAAATCATCTAAACTTGGCCAATTAGTTTTTCTGAACAGAACAAAGCAGAGATGATACGCAAACAGTCCAAGAATTACAGTCTTATGTGATGAGTCAATTTCATATTATATATTTAACCCTATTCTTAGTGTATTTTGATACTTTGAATTGTATTTTCAATACAGGACTTTCGACTTCCTCTGGAGCAAAACGTGGTCAAATGGACGAATTTTGGAGTAATTCCAGTTGGAGGACGTTCGTAAGTCACTTGGCTTGATCGTGTCAAAATTTGGGATTTTTCTACCAAGTTGTTATTTGCTGGCAATAAAATAAAGGAGTGCTGTGCAGTGCTGGAATAGTGACGTTTTGGACTTGAATTGCATTTTTGGAGCCCAAGATGACCTCGGATGGATTCGTGGCCTTCTGGAGACGTGCAGAACATTCTTACCTTTAAAACAAGCCATCTTGGGCCGGATTTGGAGGGGATTTGAGGTTAAAACGTGGCTGTACAGTTACCTGACAGATTCTCCTAGCTTAATTAGGACTTTATTTTTCTATCTTTATTTTTTTTATTATTTAGTTTCCTAATTGGAATAAGAGACTTCAATGTTAGGGTTTGACGCTGATTTTAGGGGGATTAAAAATGTTTTAGTCAGCCCTAGATTAGGGAGACGATTATTATTATTCAACTTTGGAGACAGAGAACTTTGCTAAGGTTCTTGGAGAATTTCAGACTTTTACTTTTAAGGTGTTTTCAATCCTTATGTTTATGATAATATTTTCTATGATTTCAATTATGAATATGCGTAACTAATTTCCTTTTGCTAGGGCGAAGCCTTTAGCCTTAGCATGAATATGTGATTTTTATTTAATTGCTTATGATTGATTGCATGCGTACTTTGAATTATTGATCACTGTTTTAAACTATCTAATTGTTTTAATGCTTGATCACCATTAGGATCTTTAGAAAGTAATTTGATGCAATTTTGGTCGGAAAGTTCCTTGAAATTGACACTGACTTCTTGTGATTAATAATTGTAATTTCACTTAAGATGAACACCACGTCTTAAGGGTTGCATGATTTTTCATAAGGTTAACATAGGGCATAATGAGTCTTTCATGTTCAGATTTGATCCGAACGTCCGGACGGGTTGCATGTTAGATATACATTCTATGTTGGAGGTTCCAAGTAGAATATGAATTAGGAAAACCTAACCTTCAAAGTGGCATGTGTAGATCATAGGTAATTGGTAAAAATGCATAGGAATGCTAGGTGATGGTGGAACCTAGTGCTTTTATAAATTGGTATTTAAAACTCTTTTCTTTTGTTATATTAGTTTTTAATTAAAATTTGTTTTTAATATTATCCAAATTCAAAATCATCTTTCTCAACTTTTAATTTCAAGTAGTTGATTAGGAATTGTTTTTGCATAAATTATTAAAATAATCATCGAGGAGAACGACCTTGATACTACGACATCCTTGTATTCTTGCAAGTATTTCACGTGATTTTAACCTTCTTTACATGAAAAATCCTATCATTATGCTTCTAAATTATTAATCACGATCGCATGTACAAATTCATTGCAGCAATAACGAAGAAGGGAAGTAACAACCAGAGGTTGAAAACTAGTATAGATACGTACATTCACTATCATGCAGACTTGCCATTGGAGACGCTCCGAATGTGCAAAGGCTTCTTATATGACTGCAACAAGAGAGAACATACCACGCTTAGAGATGAAGCAGGCATGCACCTGCAAGCCACGGTGGTAATCGAATTCCAGTGAAAGGGAACAAAACTCCAGCCGCCACCGGCATGCTGAGGATATTGTAGCTCAGGGCCCAGACATAATTCAATCGAATTCAAGACATGGTCTTTCTAGAGAGATCAATGGCTGTAACTACATGGTAGACCCAATCGGTTCAAGAGACAAAAATGGCAATAATCGAAAACAGTGCAAATAATTAAACAGAGTAAATGAGAGAAAGTTGGAGGATAAGGGAAAAGAAAGTCAATTCATTCATTCATCACCCTGAACAATCTCACAGCACACTATTTATATACAAGCTGGAATGGCAACCCTAGCTAAGAGGGGCTTGGGCCTTGCGAACAACCTGATTCAGAGTCTAACAAAAGTGGGCTGGGTCAGGATTGAAAGGCCCAGACTTATGGTCCTAACAACTCCTTCCCCCTTGAAATCGGACATGTCCTCAGGTCCTAAAGTCAGGGTAGCGTGCGAGGACCTCATCAGCGATCTCCCAGGTTGCATCTTCTGCAGGAAGACCTGACCATTGAATGAGCCATTTAGTGACCGCAGCATTCTTGTGTTTGAACATTCCACGATCCAAAATTCTCTCTGGCTGCCAATGCAAAAAACCGGTGGAGTCGATGGGTGGGAGAGTTGGGGTTGGAGAAATGGCATCGCCGAGCTTCTTCTTGAGCAGGAAGACATGGAAGACAGGATGGATTTTGGAGTCAGGAGGAAGAATGAGATGATATGCCACCGAGCCGATGCGAGCCTTCACTTGAAATGGCCCATAAAATTTAGGTGCAAGCTTGTGGCAGTGGCGAGTAGTGACTGATTGTTGGCGATACGGTTGAAGTTTCAGGTATACCCACTCACCCACCTGAAATTCCTGCTCTGTACGGCCTTTGTCATATGTTTGCTTCATGCGGTTTTGTGCAAGTTGCAGGTTAGCTCGTAAGAGGCTCAGAAGAGAGTCATGATCCTGTAAAGCTTGGTCGACCGAGTGGACGGCTGTGGTACCTGGCATATATGTGTGAACTGTTGGAGGAGGGACGCCATACAGTGCCTGGTGGGGCGACATTTTGATGGCAGCTTGGAAGGTGGTGTTGAACCATCATTCAGCCCAAGGAAGGAGTGAGGCCCATTTGTGAGGTCGATCAGCCGAGAAGCATCGGAAGAAGTGTTCTAAAGTTTTATTAAGAACCTCATATTGCCCATCAGATTATGGGTGGTATGCCGAAGAGTGACAGAGAGTAGTGCATTGTTGCTTGAAAAATTTCTGCCAAAAAGTGCTGAGAAAAGTAGGATCACGATCCGATACAATTGACTTTGGCATGCCAAAGAGACGGAATATTTCTTTGATGAAGATGTCAGCAATGGAAACAGCCGTATAAGGGTGTTTGATGGGGACAAAGTGGCCATATTTTGTTAAACGATCAACCACGACCAAGATAACCGTGTAGCCATTAGATGGCGGAAGGCCTTCAACAAAATCAAGGGCAATGTCTTGCCAAATGCCGTGAGGAATGGGCAAAGGTTGTAAAAGACCCGGCGACCGTACAGTTTCTGAGTTTTGGCGTTGGCATTCAGGGCAAACAGAGACGAAGTGCTTGACATCCTTTCGAATTCCTGGCCAAAGAAAATTCATGGAGATGCGGTGGTAAGTTCGAAGGAATCCCGAATGACCTCTTTGCAACGAAGAATGAAATTCCTTTAAAATTTTATCACGCCATTGAGATGTGGCAGGGACAAAAACCCGTTGTTTGTAGTGAAGAACCCCGTTTAGGAGAGAGAAGCCCTTAATGACCGTGGTTGGGGAGTGCAGTAATGATGGCCAGAGGTTTTGAACTTGTGGATCTGTGGTGTAGGAACGTTGGAGTTCGGGAATGCAATAAAAAATGGGAGAAGATAATCCCATGAAGAGCAGCAGCTCAGGCTTGCGGGAGAGGGCCATCAGGACCTCCATTTTGCGAACCCGGACGGTAATCCACACTGTAGTTATACCTCAGTAATTTCACAAGCCACTTCTGTTGTTGTGGAGTAGTAATACGCTGCTCAAGGAAGTGTTTGATGGGCTTATGATCTGTGAGAATGCGGAAATGGTGACCCAATAAGTAATGTCGCCAATGTTGGACTGCAAAGACTATGGCAAGCATCTCTTTGTCATACGTAGAGAGTGTGAGGTTGCGGCCCGACAAGGCCTTACTCAAGTACGCAATGGGATGCCCCTCTTGACATAAAACAGCCTCGATACCCACGCTGGAAGCATCAGTTTCCACCACAAACTGTTTAGTAAAATCGGGAAATGCAAGCACCGGTGTTGAAGCGAGGGCGGTCTTAAGCTTGGTAAATGCAGCGAGAGAGTCTGTGGTCCAGGTGAAGTTGTCGTTTTGCAGCATAGAGGTCAGAGGCTTGGCAAGGATGCCATAATTGCGGACGAATTTGCGGTAATAGCCTGTCAAGCCCAAACAACCCCGAAGGCTTTTAACGGATGATGGTTGAGGCCAGTCCACAATTGCTTGAATTTTGGAATTGTCAACAGCCACTCCATGTCCCGAAATCGAATGTCCCAAATAATCCACTTGGTCTTGACCAAAAGAGCATTTGCTAAGTTTAATTGCCGAATGGCATGACCAAGAATTCAAAATGGCCATCATGAGTGCGAAAAGCTGTCTTTACAATGTCCTCTATGTGCATACGGATTTGGTGGTACCCGGAGCAGAGGTCGAGCTTGGAAAAAATTGCTGCACCATGTAATTCATCAAGCAACTCATCCACAATAGGGATTGGAAAACGGTCCTTTATAGTGGCTGCATTCAAGGCTCTATAGTCAATGCACAAACGCCACGAGTCGTCTTTTTTTTATGACGAGGAGGACCGGGGATGAAAATGGGTTGCGGCTGTTACGAATTACACCCGATGTTAAGAGTTCCTGGACTTGTCTTTCAATTTCAGCCTTTTGGGAATGAGGGTAGCGATAGGGGCGAACGTTTATGGGGGTAGTGTGGGGTAAGAGCGGGATGTGATGGTCAATGTGGCGTGGGGGGAGGGGGGAAGGCCAGAGGGGACCGAGAAGAGGTGTTTATATTGGTGTAAAAGGGATAGGATGGCGGGGTGGATGTTAGGATGCGGTGCGAGGGGTGGGTCCGTGTATGGGCTGGGATTAAGGGTGGTAGTGGTAGTTGGGGGTGGTGGTTGGATGGAATGACAAGCTCGTAGGGAAGGCTGAGCAGAGATTAACCCCTGAAGAGTATAGGTAGTCCCTTGATCGGAGAAGATCATTGTTTTGTTCTTGAAGTGCCACCCAATAAGGCCGAGAGATTCTAACCATTCAGAGCCCAGAATCAAGTCATAACCAGGAATGTCTAAGAGCAGGAAAGAACCCCGCAACGTATAGTCCTGTATCTGTATGGCAACATCAGGAACTCGAAGGGAGGCCACCACCTTTTTGTGAGAGGCTGTGGTGAAATGGACTGGAGCAATGGATTCAATTGGCAAGCCCAAGTTATGTGCCAGATTAGTGTCGAGCAGATTGCAAGCGGCACCGGAGTCGATGAGAATGGTAATTGGTGTGGATGCGACGGAACCCTGTAGGCGCATCGGTTGACCAAAAGTGAGCCCTGGAATGGTAAAAAGATCAAGCAGATGGCAAGCTGGGTTAAGAGGAGGATCGTCCTCGGGAGGACAGTCATGAAACTATATGGTGTCCTCCTCGGTCTCGGCTGCGTCAAGCAATACAATCATTGGAACCTTGCATTTATGACCTGGAGCATAAGGTTCAGTACAATGAAAACACTCCCGTTTGCGGATTTTGTCCTGGACTTCAGCTGGAGTTAACCTTTTAAAGGGACCAGACGGGCGTTGTGGTGGTTGGGAACCCGAAATGGCTGGGGTGGAAGTGGGGTGGAAGTGGGGTAGAGGGGTTTCTGGAAGCTGGGGGAGGGGTAGGATTTTGTAAATGGTTGTCTCGATGGTCGTTTAGCCTGGTTCTTGGTCTCAAAGATCTTAGCTAATTTCTGTGCTTGGTGTAAAGAGGCTGGTTCCAGTGCCAGAACATCATGTCTAATGTCCTCCTTGAGACCACCCAAAAACACATGTTTTAACTGATTTTTGGTCCAATCGATCACCCGACACGAGAGCTTAGTAAATTCAGCAATATATTCATCCACAGTGCCCAATTGTTGAAGATAGGGTGAGTTGGGATTCTATATTTGCTCTATCACCACCACCAAAGCGTTGTAGCAACAAGTCCACAAACAAGCCCCAATTCTCACGGCCATATCTCTGTTCGAACCCACGCATCCAAATGGAAGCATCAGCTCCAAAATTGCATGCCGCAACGAGGACCCATTAGTGAGGAGGGACCTCATAATAGTCAAGGTAACGCTCTACCATAGCTAACCAACCATAAGGGTCGTCCCCATTGAAACGCGGGAGTTCCATTTTGATGGGTTTAAAATTATGGGATTGTGGATTGTAGGGTGAAGGGGTCGGATGGGTGTGGGAAGTAAAAACTTGGGTGGGCGAAGGTGCTATGTGGAAGGAATGAGAGAGTGAGGACACGGGTGAGTAAGTGTGGGGTGAAAAAACAGACGAAATGGAGTGGGGTGATTGGGAATAAATGGGCCGACTGATGATAGTGGAGGGTGATGGGGTGGGCCGGGTTGGGGGAATGGAAGAAAGGATTTGGGCTAGGGTAGGCTGGGGGGTGGGGGGTTAGACAGGCCCAATTGCGAATAGGTGGTTGTGGGCGGAGGGAAAAGGGAACGGAACGAAGGTTGCAGGTTGGGCGTAGAGGGACGGGTATGGGTGGGGGTGTTTGGGAGTGGGGCGGAGGTGGGTGGACTGGTGGTGTGTGGGGTGGGCCGAATGGTAGATTTGAGGAGACGGAGCTCATCGAGCATCATCGACTGGAAAGCGGTGAACTGAGAGGCCATCGTGCGTTGGAAGGCTGAGTTGGCATCGTGGAGTTGGTCCAGTGATTTTTGGAAGGAGGTTTGTTGATCTTCCAAGGCAGAAATGGAATCACAGGCGTCATCTACCTGGATACAGAGGTGTTCATGACGGACGTTCTCCGCCGCTACTACAGCGTCGGGATTAGAGCTCGGGGAAGGGTTGTTTTTGCCCATTGAGTCGATGGGCTCTGATACCAATTGGTAGACCCAATCGGTTCAAGAGCCAAAAATGGCAATAATCGAAAATAGTGCAAATAATTAAACAGAGTAAAGGAGAGAAAGTTGGAGGATAAGGGAAAAGAAAGTCAATTCATTCATTCATCACCCTGAACAATCTCACAGCACACTATTTATATACAAGCTGGAATGGCAACCCTAGCTAAGAGGGGCTTGGGCCTTGCGAACAACCCGGTTCAGAGTCTAACAAAAGTGGGCTGGGTCAGGATTGAAAGGCCCAGACTTGTGGTCCTAACACTACATCTTCCAAGTGGCTCTTCATCAGAACTATAAGCAGCTTCTATAGCTACGTCGGTGCCAGCACCAATTGCCATGCCAACATCTCCTGCAACCATAGCCGGAGAGTCATTAATTCCATCTCCCATCATTGCCACCGCCATTCCTTTCATCTGCATCCAAATCCACTTTAACAAGTCAGAAAACACCATGTAAGATAGATAACTCACATATCAAGTCAGAAACAAACTTAATACAGAAAAATGAGTTTGAAGATTTCTATAAGACATTATTTTACCCTAGATAAGTCATTTGAAATATAATTTAGTAATCCTCAATCTGCGTTCAAAACCAGAACAAAATTACTTGTGGAGCTGGGTAATTGTAATTCACTCGCACCACCCCTGTAACTATTATATAATCGTAACTGTAATTCTTTGATTCTATCAGCTTTTCCTAGTGGATCCGCCTCAGCATACACCTTATCAATGCCAACCTCCATCGCGCTGGCTGCAGCTGTAGCCCAGTTATCACCAGTAACCATGATGCTTGTAATGTTTGTCGAGTGAAGATAAGAGATGACTCGTGCAGCCTCTGGCTTCACTGGATCAGTTACAGCAAAAGACCCAGCAATCTTTCCATCAATGGAAACCAACACACACATTCGAGCCAGATTATCATGTTCTGAAACATACTTGTCAACCTCAGGACCAACCTGGACATTATTTTCCCGCATGAGCCTCACCAATCATCATTTACCTACAAATTTCTCAAATAGAGGCATGTTAGCATGATTGACAAAATAATTTTACAATAGCATAAGAACAATGAGTTGTCACATCTGTAACTTAACTGTACAAACTTAAACTTTCATGTAAAAATTTGAAACATAAGCACCAACCTCTGTGACAATAGATACAGCACAGAACTCCTCCATTGAGTAATTGGAGAAGAGCACAGCATTGGCTAATACAGGTTTCCCAACTGCAAGAGTCCCTGTTTCATAAAAAAAAACAACCGTTTTCACTGGCAGGGATCAAACACATCCGTAAACGTCCAGACACCAACAAAGTGTCAATTACTAAGAAACGTATCAACCTTCATGAATTAGGTACCGTCTGTTCAGCTTTTAATTTTGGAAAGAACAAAAACCCCAAAAAGGACGAAACAATTGTTAGCCTTGTTATAAAAAAAAAAGGAGTTGGGTTAGAGAGAACCCTCCTTCAATGAGAGCTGTCATCTACAAGAAATGGGGAGTTAAAACTTGGCGAGTACGGCTTGGTGACATGGACAAGGTGCATACAGCCATCAATCGTCCAGAACCAAAGGGTCATATGAGACAGATTCCAACTATGAAATAATAGTTGCATGTTCAATCCCAATATATGCAGGAAGAACATCCTCCATACCCAGTGACATAGATTGCATTTAGGGTTTTATGTCAAGAGCCTGAATGTTGATCGAACCGAGGCAGAGCGTTTTACTGGTCAGATTATTTAACTCCTAATGGATCTCATTTTTTCAATAATTAGAATTTGGGGAATTTACTTGGACTTATTTTTATGATTACACAAACAAAATGATACAGCATTGTTCACATATTTCTTACTGATGAGATGGGTTGGAAGGATCGAGCTGCCAACCACTGTTCAGTAGTCAAAGCACTACATTTTTGAAGTACATCGGTAAAATAGGATCAACAACTCTTTATATGTATATAGGAGTTAGTGAACAACTACTATATATTTTATGTAAATACTTTGTACATGTTTTAGGTTTATAGTTTTTACATATTTATGCACAATGCTTTTAGTCCCTTATTCTAACACTTGCTTACATTACTCATAATCCATTTGACATTATTTGGAGCTCATGGTTTTATAGAAAGGATATATATGCTGACATGAATGCATGCATACATTATTTCCTCTTCAATTAAAGATAGAAATTCCTAAACGATAGCGTATATTATGAATGCATGCATATATTATTACCTAGCAAGATACTAGAACACATTTAATGGTATTTAATTTATTGTCTATCAAGAAGCTAGAAACTAGAAGACATTGAATACCATTAGAAATTTAAGATGCATTACCTTCTTTTCGTATAATATTTCTAAGTTCTTTTTGAGTCAGTGAAAAATTTATTTTGTGGACAATTTTTGGATGAAATATGATTAAGTGTAATGCTTTCCGAGTTATTTTGTTTCGAGTCAGAGTAATTGGATTTTTCATGTGGTAGAAAGGAATTAGAATTTTGCATGAATAAAATCATTTGTTTTCACATTCCAAACTGAATGTAGAGTGTTTTATATATTGTTGTATTAGTTGCAAGGAAATAAAATGTTTATGCATGTTCATATAGTTTTCAATCCCGCAGCAACGCGCGGGTGCAAATTCTTGTATTCTCTATATGTCTTCAGGGTGCAAGTGTAGTTTTTTTTTTCTTGTCTTTCCTCCATTATGAAGTCGCTATTGTTCTGGTCATTTCATATTATCCCCTATGCTACCACCATACATTATGTTAATGTTCCGTATGATTACAAGTTATGTGCAAAGATAAGATGCTATACAACATACGTCATTTGATCCAAAAGCAAAAGTGGCAATTATGGATGAGGCTCCACAAACAGGTCAGGCTTAAACATTATCTCATTCTGTATATATGCCAATATCATTTTGTGTTCATGAACCATTATCTGATTCTTATTCAATGCACAAATAATAAATATACAAACTGTTAACCTTTAGTTGACTCTCAACATGTGCTCGGAAGAGGGTTTTTCCAACATCCTGAAATCATGTCAAGAGTTAAAAAGGAGCAAGAAAAGACTAATGTAAGACCTCTGTAAGTCAATTCAGAGCACATAAAAATTAAAATTCTTCAATAAAAAACCCAAAGAGAAAAGCTGAAATTATATACCTCAAGCACAAACAGCTTCGAAGCCTACACACAATAGCCCCAAAAAATGAAGACCACCGTTTCTTGAAAATGAAAAGAGAACCAAATCATAAAACAATAAATTTCAATTCATTTACAAATCCCAAACTACAAAAGCCCCAGATTTAAACAAAAGAAAACCACCCATTTCACATCTCGAAGAACTCACCAATGAACCCTAGAAATTCCTTCAAATCAAATCCAAAAACTGAACATGAGTACCTGAATTGAATAAAAATTAAAATACAATCAATTAACTGTTAACCATTTTTTCTCAAATCCGTTCAAAGAAACTTACCATGAAATCACAGCAACTTCACAAATCCTCTTCATATCTGCACCAAAAATAACGAAAAAGAAGTGCAATCAGCCCAAGAAACAAAAGATCAGTAGAAACAAACCAAGAAAATCAAGTATCGGAGAAAAATTAACCATCATCATTTCTCCTTTTTTTAATTTTCACGCAAAAAAGTTGAACCAGAAACGAAAAGCACCCAAATATAACAATTCCTTTATTGCAAAAAGCAGATAACTCATACAACTCTCAGACTAAGGCAGGAAATTAGTATTAAAACTAACAATTGAATTACAAAGTGGAGAGGAGGTAAGTTCTCCTGAGTTGTAAGAATGAAGTAGCCATTATACAGTACCAAAAATTCTCATGTCCACCTTTATTCACATCATAGAAAGTAATTGATTGGCAACAGTTCATAGAGCAATGGCATAACTAAATCAATAAAGACCTAAAATTTTGGAAATATCTGCCATAAAATCCCCCAATATCAATCCTTCTCTCTCCACATTTCAAGGTCAACAACTTTTCTCTCCTTCCCATCTCGGTATATACTATATAACAACAATTTCTTGTTTCATTTCAGAAAATTTTAATTTTTCTCCACGAACACACAACTACAAAGCTCAAACCAATACAAATATTCTCATTTTATTTGTGGTACCGCTTTGAAACCAATATCTAAACACAATTCAATCAAATGGCCCCCACCCCCAATAAAAAGAAGCATAATTCAATGAACAAAACTCAAAGCTTAACAGATTGGAGCTCGAATTTCAAAATTTACCTAAAATTGCGACAAAGCTCGAGGACGCTCATCTTCTGCTGCAAATTGGACCTGGGCTGCTTGAACCTGATGCAGAAGACAGCGGCGGAGTTGACTGCGTCTTCCTCTATGGGATCATCGGGCTTGTCCACCGGCTCTTCCTTTCGTCTTCTCCTCCTCTTCCTCCAATGCTCTCAATACTCCCCGTTTTGGGCTTGTCGCTCTCAAGGGAATGAACCACAGGCTCGTCGTCAAAGCAAAACTGACCTGGAAATGCCGGATTAGATCCGTTCCAACCAAATCCCAATCGAATCCAAAATAGGTACAAATCTCTGAAATCCAAAACCAAAACATATCTGATATCAACAAAAAAAAAAAACACAACAAAAAAAAAAAGAAAAAGCAAAATCAAAACCCTCTCCGTCAGAATCATGCAAAACTTACTTGCAAAGGACCCATCGAATGAGCAGAAAAATATTTCGAACCCAACCCAAAAGACGCATAAATTAACGATAATCGAAGAACAGCAAAGCAAAAGGCTCAAGATTTTGAACAACAAAACCAAAGAAGAAAGATGAAGACAGAAAACAGAACGGCAGACGATGGAACCCGAGGCATGCGAGAGAGGAAAGAGGAAAGGCAAAGAAATGTCTAGAACGATTCTGTTCTCCGTTTGACAGCAAAGCAACAGTGGCAAAGTTGAAATAACAACAAAAAAAGCAGGGCCAAAATGGAAGCACACTGTTAATGAACAGTAATTTTTGTGTTTGAGTTTTAACTAGATAGTAATGCCCGCGTGTTGCTGCGGGATTGCAAATTGCATGAATAATTATGTAACTTCATTCTCTTTAAACAGTTTCTCCAATTACTAAAGAATTTTATTAAACAGGGAATACGATCATTTTCTTGTCACATAATTAGCGTTTTCAATGTATCAAACCAAGTGGTAATTATTAAAATGAATATGTTAACATATATGATAAAATCTAATAACCTGAAGAATAGTGTTTTAATTGATATCAACAACCAGACACACAATTGTAAATATAAAGTTAGGTGATTTAATGGTTACAAACCCATGTAAACTACCTAGACAAAAAGAAATAAAAAGTAGATGAAAATTAAGGATTGACTTGAGCTTGGAGTTCACAGAATGCTTTTAAGAGTAGTAAATGTTCTGTTGGATTGAGTTGTATGAGATACTCTTCTCTGCACAAACAGCACAATGGCAAAGTGCAGGGTCACTAAACCCAAATTACAAATTATGCAGTCAATCTCTCTACCCTCCTTTTTATTTATTTCCTCCAATTGCATCGAAACATACTTTGAAGTTCATTCAATCAAGAAATTCAAACATATCATAAAGATGAATCCAGTTCTTAATTAGCATCAACAACATGATATTAAGATACATCAGACACCCCAGTAATTCATTAAATACACAGCTTAAGCATAAACAGTCAAATCTCAGACTGCCCAAAAGGCATTAAGTAATGATCAAACATGCATTAAGATCCACAATGAAGTAGCAAAATGAAAACAATTATGAGATTTTTAAGTGGAAGTACCTCATTGAAAGCCTTCTGGAAGCAATGCGACACCTTTTGGAACCTTTGCCTAACTATAAGTATGAAATCACGGTTAGAATGAGGGATTAAATGTGTTGTAAGCATTGAGATATGTAAAAACTATTTACAGAAAACATATAATAGTTGTTGATAACTCTATATACACATAAAGATTTGTTCAAAATATAGCGATGTACTCTGAAAATTGTAGCATTTTGACTACTGAACAAATAGCCACCCAACCAAATTGTCAGTTTTTACATGCAATGAAATTCAAAATTCGCATTATCAGCAAGGATAACATATAAATTATCATTTTTCTTTTCAATTAAAAAACCATATCTATTAAAAACCTAGAACTTCGACTACAAATCAAATAACCCATATGCCAAACAATAATTTGTTTTAAAGAAAAAAAAAATCTAAAACTTAAATAGTGAAACAATATACACAAAACCATGAAACATTACCCGAAAAGGAAAAAGAACTTGCATAAGTCATTTCTTACATATCGAGTAGGCATCCCCCTTGTTGACAGTCCCATCAGAACCTAACATTGAACAAAAATTTAAACTTTTCACAATCTGGGGTCTTAAGTAACTCCTATTATCCAAAATTTTCTAGGCAACCAAACAGTGGAAATAACTAAAGTAGAAAAGCCCTGAACGGGGAAAGGCAAAGAGAGAGAAAAATGCACCATTTGGAGAAGTTGAATCCCCATGTGAGTGTTTTGGTAGAAGCCGGTACCCCTCAGTACATCCGTGATAAAATAATCAAAGCCGACAGTAATGGTTGCTTCGTCTTTGGCTCCGCAGACCCGCTCTATTAGACATTAACGTACAAATTATTCGTTATAGCTTAAAGTGCAAGTAACATGGAAGAAAAATGAGAAAAAACATCAAATTCTAACAGAAAGAGAAATATTGCTAAACTAAAAGCTTGTTAAAGACATATCAGCGGTAAAAAGTTTATGCAAGAATCATACCCCACTGGTGTGGATTCACCAACAGCGATATCTGGAAATCCACGTCCAAGAATTTCATCGATCGCGCAATTACAAATGTTAGGAATCCTTCTGTTGTACAGAAGGCTACATGAAAAAATAAATCAACCTTAGAACCACATATGACGAAAATGAATGAATGTTTCAAATGCAGTTTGTTAATACTTTTTCACGATCCAATTCTTGTGATCAAAATTTCATGTTCCACTAAGTTTAGTAAATAGTTTCTATCTTGGATTCACAGATAATCATCAGATTGCAAAGTACATTACCTTTTTGGTAGGCTCAGGAATTTCCCGAGTCTTGGTTTGAGAGTCTAATGACATCTTTTGTAGCAAATCTGCTGCTTCTAAAGAAGGTAAACAGTGAAGGAAATACAATCAACAAATACAAACAAAATCTAGGTCTTGGAGCAGTGAATATAGTTTGAATTTTACCATTTTACATGGAGGTATAAGTCAAAAGTCAATCATTCAGAGGAAATACACAATTTTGTAAACGATAGATTGAAGAGGAAATTAGTCTTGTTTTAACTACAGAAATTCTACTTTGCAGTCAATTAAATCATTATTTCACTTCTTCTTTTGCTAGTTCGTTTCAAATCTAATAACCCATGTTTTTTTTACCATGACCAATATGTGATATTTGTTGCTGGAGAAAGAGGAAGCTAAATACAAAAGAACAATTTCGTCGTGATGACAAATGCAAATTTCAATATATTTAAACACAATCCAACTCGTGATGCTTAGCTTAAAAGGAATTGAATTTGAGTTGGACATTTGAGGTATAAATTCCCTGAGTTTGTTAGGAATTTTTTATTTCCGAGAGCTTTATATAAGGTAGGCACACATCTTAGTCTAAGTGAAAAATGATGTTTGAGGATTACATCTTAGCATATTCAGTTAATGATTCAACAGCCTCTGACTGACAATGGTACTCACATTATTTTTCACTTTGATGAAATGTGTGACAAAGGTACTCACATATTACAATAGCCTAAATCAACATCGCATTGTTAAATCATATTATTAAATAGGAACGACAAAGGTATTCACATTATTAAATCAGTTTAAACTGTATCCAATTCCTGGACGCGTATAATCTATATCTAGAAAGAAACATTTAGCAAAAAGCATTCCTTACTAATGCATTTACTGGAAACTCATTGCAATTTACAATTCCACTATTTGACTCATATCTAACTTCAAATTTTCTTATAAAATGCTCATCAAGATTTGTCCCAAAAAATCTACAAACACACACAATTTACTTCATTTGTTGTCTAATTCATAATCCGGAAGAAAAAATCAAACAAATATTAGTACAAATAATTAGGATCAGAACAACATACCTTATTTGGGCCTGTTGTCTCATCAAAGTCAACTAATTCAGAATAATGATTGCCGGAAAAAACTCGGATCTTTGTAACTCCACCAATTACTAACAGTAAAGAAAAATTTTCAATAAGTATCTAATTTAGAACAAAAATTTATTACTTTAAATCATACATGAAAAGTTAACACAAACCCTCTATTTCAACTCTATCCTCTTGATTTTTGTCTCGGTTTCTGCTGCTCTCTAACCCAAGAAACCGCTCTCTAACCCAATGAAGGCCGCTCCTACCATGTCCTTCGGTGAACATGAATCTTCTGAGTTCTTCCTTTACCTGCAGAAAAAGTCAAAAATTAAAAAGCCACAAACCAAAAATTTAAAAAAAAAAAAAAAACAACTCTTTTCATACATTTATATCAGCGCAAACCTCAAATATTTATTTCTTCCACTTCCCAAATATTTCATAATCTTTGGGTCAGTTCCGTGTGTCTGACCCTTTCAGCTTGGATATTCATTTATGTTATGTCATATTCGAACATACAGACAAAGAAAAGTAGAATTGGAGAGAATAGAATAGCTACATAATACATACTTGAAATTTTCCGGTGGAAGTGTTCATGTAAAATTTTACGAAAGGGGAACAATGGCTCCTCCAGCTTTGAAATAACGTCTGGGAAAACAAACACAAATCCACATTTATAAATTAAATAACTAAATGGAAGAAGTCCCAAATCCAAAAAACCACGATCTCCTAAGGTGGAAAACAAAACCAAATAAAACACCATGACCCAGAATCCGAAGCTACAAATAAAATCCCCAAAAACACAATAACAAAATTTGAACCAAAAACCCATTTATAAATCCAAATTTACACTCATAAACACATAATATTCAAAACAGGGAATTACCCGCACCAGATCGGAAGCAGGAAATGCGATCTTTTATGGGCTCCAACTTTCCTTCAAATCGAGACCAATTTCACTATTTTTCAGTGAAAGAGCACTCTAGTTTGTCAAGTGAGGCGGCGAAAATTGAGAGCGAGAGAGGGCGAGTTCGAGAACTACAGAGATCTGTGAGAGAGCAGCAGAAACCGAGACAAAATCAAGAGGATACAGTCGAAATAGAGGGTTGATTGATGATGGTTTCTATGGTTTGACGGGGTGTGGAGCCAGCCGGAATCGGTGAGGCAGCAGAAACTGAGAGCGAGAGAGGGCGGGTTCGAGAACAACCGAAGAAAGATCTGTGTGAGAGAGTAGCGGAAACCAAGAGAAAAATCGAGAAGGTACTGTCGAAATAGAGGGTTGATCGAATCGACGCATAATCGAATGGGCAAAATAGCCATTTGACTGTACAGAGGAGGAAACAGCGAGGAAACAGATGAAAAACAGAAGGGCAAAATGGTCCGCCCACTGGTCAACCACACAATTTCATTAAAGTCTAATCCAACGGTCAAGAAAGTGTCCCCATTTTCTTAGAAAAATGAGGATCCCTCTTGTGAAATGATTCCTATAGAGATATATGTATAATATCTAATCAGAAATTGTTTTTTCCTAAACCACAACAAACAGGTTTTCGACGTCCTCGGAAGGAAAAGTACGAACAAGCATAATGAAGCAACTAAACACACCAGCAAAAACACACATGAAAATAAAATGCATGAAAACCACATTCTAAATTAAAAAAGAAATTTGTTTCCAAGGATAAGGTGGTCTTATCTTATTATAAGCCTTTTCGAGTACACTAGCAAAAATGCACGCGCTCCGCTGCGGGGACTTCTAGAAGTATGATCTTGTACCATCTGATTTCTTTTGCTATTCCTAGTTCTTTTTGGCATCATGTGCAAAACCAAATTGATAGAAAGGAAGAAAAAATGAAAACAGCTGCATAAATTAAATTTTCCATAACCCCTATATTATAATTAAATAAAGCAAAACACAATAATCATCTCACAATTACAGAAGCAAGGACTTTCAAATGCCCCAATTATTTAACAACTACTATGCATAATTCTTAAAAAAATGAGTATAAAATTAACCTATTTTGAAAAACGAAGGAAGAAAGATGAAAGCTTAAGCCAAGGAATATAACTATGTTGAACTCAATTATTTGACATTAATTACACAAACCCAATTCCATATATATAGCCAGACAGAAGCTTTATCCTAGAGAGAAACCATGCCCAAATGATTATATAATCTCCAGACTGAGTGTGAATTCAGAGCATGAAGGGGAAGTGAGTTCCTTGGTTCCCACACTGTAGAGACTAAATCTCAAAACTTTGCCAAGCATTACAGGAAACCATGGAAAGAATAAAAATGACCACAAAGATTGCAAAACAATTAACCACATGTGGTGTTTATATGCCCACTGAGAGAAAAAAGCTCCAGCAAGTGAAAAAACAGGCATGTAGCATTTGAAAGAGCCTCTTGTATCCATTCCAATTATAATTATGTCTACCATATCCCTCTACAATTCCCCACCACCAATCAACCATAACTGATTTCAATACTCTTAGCTGCTTTAGTAGACCATCTAGTAATGTTCTAAATTCAAATGTTATAATTTGAGTGAACATCAAAATTGACAATTTTCAGTTCACCCTTTGCACCCAACCGCGAATTCTCATGTTACATAGATTTGACTCATTTGAGCATAGCCATTTCACCTTTCGGAAGCTCTTGCGACTACCCAATAATCTCAGTAATTGCAACGTGCAACCCCGGTGTGCACTGCAGCCCGACGAGCCACCATGCCAACCGCCACATATGACATATAGCTAGGGCTAAGACTTACTCGGCTCAATGCCATTGTTCCTCCTCATAGCTTCCTTTCTACTCTGAATAAACGCTTTTGATTTTTCGTTTATGTTTGGAGCAATGTGAAAAAGTGGTCTTACGCGCCTTAAAGCAATCTTTGATCATTTTGAAGAAAGTTGAGGTTCTACCATAAAACCAATTGACAATATAAAGAGAAGCCCAGCTTACTTAATTATAAGCACATGCATGGTCCTTCCTCCCATCAATGCGGGACTCATTCTCAACACATTTATCTTCGTCTTCTATCTCCATTGCTAGTGTCAACTTTTCACTACTCATTGCACCCTTCTCCTTTCTTCTTCGATCATTTTTCTCTTTATCTAGTTGTGAACACGAAAATTCCTGAAACAAGAACACGTGTACAAAAAATATTTTGTGTTTGATTTTGGGGTTGCAATCTCTTTTAACTTGATCCTCTGATTCTATCTTCGCAAGGTATTTGATTTGGTGGATTGGTGGTGTTGATCCAAGGGCCTTCGAGGCTTGATCTTGGATGAACGGTTGAAAGTTTCTTCAAGGGCCGTTGAGGCTTGATCTTGATGAACGATGATGAACTGTTCTTCAAGGGCATTTAGGGCTTGATCTTGAATTGAATGAAAGTTCTTCAAGAGCCGTCGGGGCTTGATCTTGATGAACGATGAACGGATCTTCAAGGGCCGTCGAACCTTGATCTTGAATTGGTGGAAGTTCTTCAAGGGCCGTTGAGGCTTGATCTTGATGAACGATGATGAACGGTTCTTCAAAGGTATTTTGGGCTTGATCTTGAAGGTTGATGGATGAATGATGAACACTTTCTTCAAGGGCCGTCAGGGCTTGATCTTGAAGGTGAGCTAAGTTTCTTCAAGGGCCGTCAGGGCTTGATCTTGAAGGTGGGCCTCAAGGATTTGGCGAAGAACGAAGAGAGCTTTCTCGATCCTTCGGAATTCTTGGGAGGTTGGATGCTTGAGAGCTTTAGAGTTTCAAAAACTCCAAGGACACAATTCTAAGTGAATTCTCTTCCAATTTGGGAGTAGAGAAATGTATTGGTGAATTGGTGTGTTTGATACCTTGATGGAGAAGCCTATTTATAGGCTTTGAGAATGAATCACCACCACAAAATTTCCACTTAAGCACCATTACCGAATTTTCCCACTTAATGCAATATTGAAATTGAAATGGTCTAACATATGGCCTAATTTCCCACTTAATATCATTTTAAACTTGAAGTGGTCTAACTTATGGCCTAATTTTCCCACTTGATACAATTTTAAACTTGAAATGTGCTTGCTTTGTCATTGCCCAAATGAGAAAAAACTTGTTTTGATCCGTAATGGATTGAAGTGTGCTCACCTTATCATTGCCCAAAATGAGAAGAAAAACATGTTTTGATTCATAATGGGTTGAAGTGTGATTGCCTTGTCATTGCCCAAAATGAGAAGAAAGACTTGTTTAATCCTCCAAGGATATTTCTTCCTATTTTGTTGAGTCACACGCCATGTGTACAATTGTGCGACATGTGGCGCATCCAATGTATGCCGTGACACGTCGAAATTTTGATGCGCTGGTGAATATTTACTTACCGAAATTTTGTTGTCTACACTAGTTTCCTCAACCTCAATGCTCGAAACCTTCTTCAGGTTGCTTTGTGTCCAGAAACATTGCCCTCCACTGGTTCACCTACCTTGTCAATCTGCGTCCATGATTCAAAGTCCTCATCGGTTTGCTTGGAGTGAACTTAAATATGAATACTTGAATCCTTCTCCGGTGTTTGGCGAGCCTCATGAAGGTACGTTGTCTCAACCCCATTAGCGTTAGCAGCTGGAACCATAGGCTGTTCGTCTTGAGGCATCGGATGACCTAACATTACATGCTTAACATGGCGTCTAGCAACGAGGCTATTCACAATGAAGGTGAAGAACCAGTGGCAAAAGCCAATAGGCTGCGTACGGTTGAGCTTCTCCTGCACTGCACGACTTTTCAACAAATCTTAGGAATTGTGATTAGGGTAATGCTCCTACATATAAAATTTGGTGTCTCACCTCTGTTAGACCGATGATTTAGATGTGGTATATAAAATGTAGTCTTTCTAGCATTTTTTGCTGCGATTTTATACATCATACATATATATTAGTCAGTTAAATGCAAACTCGTTTTTAATATGTGCCATTTTATTTCGACAAGTATAAACCGTACGCGATGAAAATTACAGATAAATCCACAAATCCACACACATCTTGGAGGAGCCTCGATAGACTTCTCATTGTGCTAGACGATACTACTTTAATAGCCTAACAACCCAACCCATGGAACATACAACCCCGTATGGGGAAGATCCGACATGAAGGTGTCAGACCTTCGTGTCGATGTGAGTTCTTGGGACAATTAACATGTTATTCATCCAATAACTTTATAATATTATTTTTTATTTTTAATATTTTTCGATACAACGATATATATACACTAAGCTCTCTATGATGGGTCTATCACAAAGTATTGGGCCTACAATCCATTCTTTATGTTGGACCCATATCCATACTGGAAGCCCAAACTTCAAGCTCACGTTAACGTCCCTTAATTTTCTTTCTCTCTCCTCTTCAACCTCTCTCTCTCTCTCTCTCTCTCTCTCCCAATTTTCTGGTAATTCCCAGCCCCTCTGCTTTCCCAATTTTTCCTCCATGAATTTCTTCAAATCCGTATTCTCCGACGACCCAGATCCCACATACCCCGCACCCGAATCCGAATCCGAAACCGGGTCTCAAGAACACCCAGGTCCGAAGTCCCCAACGACGCAACCCAATCCCAACCCCACCGGCAGCACCGGCGGATGGAATTTCGGCGATCTGATCAAAACCCTAGCGACCAAATCCGAGTCGGTGATCGAGACCTACCGCCGCGACCTGCAGGAATTCGGGTCGGGTCTGAAGAAAGAGATCGAGGTGGCTCAGGGGTCGTTGGAGACGGTGGGGCACGTCATCGATGAGTTCGGGAACACAGTGCTGAAAGGGACGGTTGAGATCATCACTCAGGGCAAGGACATCCTTGCCGACGACGAATCGGATTCCGCCGACGCCAAAGATCAAAGCTTTAGCTCTCAGCAGGGCTTGAATTCGAAACGGTACAGTAGGTTTGACGCTCAGGTGCGTGCGATTCAGGGTGACCCTAGCACTTACTGCCAGGAGCCTGAGGATTTGGATGATTACGAAAAATGGAAATCTGGGTTTGATTTGGAGGAGAAAGGTGACGAAATCGAGAGGCTTTTCAAAGAAAACGGAGCTATGGAGGGGATTTACAAAAGGGTTGTTTCGAATAGCGTTGATCACGAAAGCTTTTGGTGTAGTTACTTTTATAGGGTTCATAAGCTGAGGCAGGCTGAGGAAGTGAGGGTGAATCTCGTTAAGCGGGCGATTTCGGTCGAGGAGGATGAGGAGTTAAGTTGGGATGTTGATGATGATGAGTATGATGACAATGCGAGCAATGTGGTGTCGAAAGAGAATTCGGGGAAAAGTACTGAAGTGGCTGCTGAAGGTTTTGGTAAAGATGGGAGAGTTGAGGACTTGAGGGTTGGGAATGAGGTTGGAGAGAAGAGTTCCAGTAATGTGGGAGAGGGGAGCAGTGTTAGTGAAGAGACTAATGTGGTGTCGAAGAAGGGCGATTTAGCGGCGAATAGCGAATTGGTCAGCAAAGATTCTGAGCAAAAGATTGTTATGGAAGAGAGCAGCCCTGTTGGGGAATCTAAAGTTGTTGATCAGAAGAAGGGTAGTGCTGTGGAGTTGAGTGGCGAAAAGGAGTCCAAAAAGAAAATGCAGGTAGAAGGGGATTCCGGGAAGAAAGATTTACCATTGAAATCGGAGGAGAGAGTGGCAGCGGAAGGGAAGAAGAATGGGGCTGCTGAATCCGGTAAAGGCAATGAAACGCCGGAGGCAGATGACCTTGGGTGGGATGAGATTGAGGATCTTAGCGGCATTGATGATAAAAAAGTTAGCGATGGTGGTGGAAGTGGAAGTCCTACTGATAAAGCCGAGCTCCGAAAGCGGCTCAGTACTGCAGCTGAAGAAGAAGAAGAAGATTTAAGCTGGGATACTGAGGAGGATGATGATGATGTACCAGCTAAAACTTGAGTAGCAAGTAAATTTGAAAGTTCTTGGTTCTTAAATTTAGTGCACGAAATTTTTTGTACTCCCCCAATTTGTTTTGTAAGTGTAATATATATAAGGGGGGATTCTTTTAAAATTTTCCCTTTTGTTTTATATCAGTTTGTTTAAAATGCAAATAGGTTCCTTTATATCTGAGACTTCCTTAGCAAAATTTTATTTAGATATTGTTGGATAATGACTTAGTAGGAGTGTCTAACTACGTCATAGGCATCTCTTCTGAAAACTCGAGAATTTCTGTGTTTCGGTCCCACCTGGCCCCCTCATGTTCCACCTGATGTGAAAGATACCCTAATCAAACAGCACAATTGAAGCAACGCATTCCGAAGGAAATCAGGAGATTTCTCGAACCACATGCATTCCAAATCATGTGCTAGATCCACTTATGAAGCGCGGTTTTCACGTTTTTAATGTGAATTATATGCAGTCCCTTCTGCGGCATTTGCATCGAACAGATGCCCACAATGTAGTCATGGGTTCTAAAACTGTCAACAGAGTTGTTGCATATGCTTATATGCCTACCTAACCCCTTCTTCTATGGACTCATTGGTGCGGTAAGTAGTAACTGTGCATTGATATTGCTAGGTGTAATGTGGAAAGCATGCAGATTTTTCCCCACTGATGAAGGATCTTGATGCCCCTTAGAGAAATAGGTTAGGTTCAACGTTCAAAACTCTCCAATACAATAATGAAGGTTTTAACGAAACACTCTCGATACTGTTCACTTTTAATAAAAAGACATTTTTACTCTAAAATGTCACTCCTGGTATTATTCACTTACAACACTTTTTTGTCTTTTTGATTAAAACTCAAAAGTTTTCAAACCATTTCCATTAGTTTTCTTTATAATTTAAAAATGACGAATTTGCAATAATTGTTTTCAGTGCAGTTTTTTTGTTATGTTATGCCTCTTTTTCCACTCTTGGTTTCAATGTAACGGCCCTGAATCCGCAAGAGACATGGTTTAGCGCATTTGTCCTTGCACTGGAAGTCTTGTGTTTGAATCCCCTTCGCTTAAATATCGCTTGTATAAAAAAATTGCGGCTATAAATCGAAAGAAAGGACTTTGTGAATAAAATAGTTTAATCCGTCTATGAAAAACTTTCAACATAATACAAAATTCAGCTCCCTTTACTTGAGCTAAAATTCACACCCCACAATTTTGAGACTCTACTAAATCTGAAGGCATACACCATCGAAGAAAAAAGTACTGTAATCACCCCTACAACCCTTATCTTACTGAGACAAAAGAAGCGAAAACAAATCGAAAGAAAAACCGACTCATCTAACAGCACCTAGGCTCTGTTTGTACAACAAGAAAAGACTCCTGTAGAACACAAGTGCGAAATTGAACGCAAACTTTGCTGATTCATATGGTTTTTGGACACAGGGCTGCCTCTGACTAACTTCGGTCCTTCGTTCTTCCATTAGACACTGATGCCGGGCTCAGAAGTGGACTCTGCCACATGTGTTTCTGCTGGGGAAGGGAGTGCCATAAGCCGTCCCCTTTGGGCGCGAGGTGGAAGATGCTTTGCTGGTTTTCTTGACCCCCTGGTCCAGGGCAAGAAAACCCCGGTGCCACTTTGAGGAACTTTTCGAGGGCTCATTACCATAGGACGAACGGGGGTTAGCATGACCACTGGAGCACGAAGGACACCCCATTTGGGCATCACATCCATTGCCTCATAACCACTGAGAGCTGCTCCATCTGGCACCGCGTATGGGCTCACCATCCCAGGTTGCCATAGGGTCATGTCACCATTGTGTGTTGGACTTTGGGGGGACTGGAACTGGTTGGAGTCTACTCGGACTCTGAAGAATGTGATGCTCACCCTTCTGTTTGGAAATGGACACATCACATGTCGTGACATGTCAGCACTGTTTCCCCTCATGACCAAAAGAGACCTGCAGAAGTTAAACATTCAACGTTTTCGCTTTTCAATCACCGTGAAAAGATAAGTGAAACTGAAAGAACTAAGGGTACATACCCTTGTTTCAGCGATAGCATCAGCGGCCCCTTGTAGTTCCCATCATTATCACTCAGAAGGGTGCGCCCGAAAGCCATTGCTGATTCAGAGAGGAGAAGAGTGGCGATGGGCTGGTCCAAATGGGGTGGTTTAAGGAATGGCTGTGAATACTCTCCCTACAAAAGAATGATTGCCATTAGAACTGTTTCTCTCTTAAATTAAAAAGAAAGTGCATGAACAAAGATTCATAACACAAACCAATGCCGTGAAGCGCCCTCTTTGCAGCTATGTTCCTAGTAAACAATAACAGAGGCGGTAACATGACAATGCAGTAAGCAAAACATAGAATACCTCCTCAAAGAAGTTGATGATGCAACCATTCGGTCGTTTATACTCCGGAATTAACTGCCATAGTACAAAGTGATCAATCACATCTTCGAGAAGAGCTGGAATCGGCCCTATATTGCCTATAAACCCAAAGAAAACAAATTAAAGTTAGCTTCGGTATTTAGTTTAAGACTGTCTTTGAAATTTGACAAACTGAATGACATTTATAAGATAGTTGAAGTATGCATTACTAGTTTCGGTTATTACTTGTAGTGTCCTCCTTGATCTGCCCGAAAATTGGAACGCCAAACTGAATCAGCTCTCTCCTGTTTCCCTTAACCTGCTTGTTGAACAAAATGAAGGTCTCGCCTGTATTCAATCAAGAAGATAGAGTTAGATTTTGAATGAACACTGATAACTTATAGTAGCCTTTCCTATGTTAAAATATGAGTTAGCCTCGATAAAGCTACATGGAAATGATTTCGCATTGAAACTTCGGAAGCCAAATTTTTTAAGAACAAATGGATTTCTACAATTATCTCCATTAGACAAAACGACGTAATAGAACAATGTATAAGACCACATTGAACAAGATACAACCCAGGATGAGTTTCACAAACAAGGGATTCCTTTACCCGAGAGCTCTCCATTAAGTCCAGCCGCGTGGAGATCATTTACGAAGTCAGTCAATTTGCAGAGTTCGGTGTCAGTGAATATGTCCTCGTATAGCTTTAACCCTTTCACGACATTCACCTGCCAGTTTTGGTTATCTGCTAGTCAGTAACAGCGACCTGATTTTTTAACCAGAATAATCAACTCTTTCACTTCTCTCTTATACAGTAATATTAGATTGAAGAAATAACTCACCATACGCCCTCTGACCAACTCCTTTGCTGAGAAACCTTTAGTCAATTTGAACTGGGTACGACGCTCCTCACACTCATCATGATTAGAGCATATCTCCTCGTTTACTGAATTGAGCTGCGCTTCTTGTGAACCTGCAGTAAAAACAGTATGCAATCGAATTGTTAAAAGAAAAATGCATTCGGTAATCAAATGAACTCACTAGCAATAAATCAAAATCAGTAACAGTTGCACATGTTAAACAACCAATTATTCACGTAAACATTCACATACTTCAAAGGGGGAAATACAATGAGGTTATTTAACAAATGCGAAATCTAAGACAGACCAACTGATCCAAAAACCAGTTGGCTTATGTTGTTCCGAAGTCAGCTAGCGTATAATTAAGTAACGAACTAGAATCTATCTATGCCAAAATAGCTATCAACAGAAATGATGCAAAGTTTCCATCAAATTCGAGTCTACGAACATCACATTTGCAATAGATCAGTGATACTCATGTATTACACTCAAAGCTTTGAAACATAACAGAACAAGAGTGTTTTTTTTTTTACTGTTAATACCGTAAATCATGTATAATCTTCTCTATATACCGATTTAACTGTTAGTACCGTGAATCAGGCGGTACATAATAAACTAAACAAAGAATTTTTACTTCATTTTTAATTGATTTCCAAAACTAGACCTTTCACAACTGATAAAAAAATCCACAAAGAATTGAATTAGCTTCTATGATTGTGGAATGCGCATCTTGAACACAATTTCTAAAACATAAAAATGGTGATATGGGCACTTTATTCCTGATAAGCCAATGCTTCTACCTACCGTTCATAAGTGCTTTTACAAAAAGCAAAAGCTAGCGCTACTCACCACGCACAACCAAATAGCCAGGGCACAATAACAAACAAAAATGCAGTAAAGCTACACACAACGCAACCTCGCTCTTGCAAATTTCTTGAATAGTAGATTCGGGTGTCCGAACATAACGACACCCGAGCCACTCGAAACTTGTACGAACATAAAAAAACTACATATGCACGATTAACACATTAAATAGTCCTTTTAGTTTTGGCCAACATGTGCACGATTACATACACTACTCAAATTTAAACCCGATTCATTACTATTTTTCAATGTGACGGAACATGCCATAATAGAAATATTTACGACAGGTAATATGTCATTTAATGTACGGAGCTGCATTTCTAGCATTTTGAAAATCATTTTTCCAGGTGAAAAAGATTCTAGTCGGATTTTTTTCATAGGGATCCTAGAGATTCCGTGATTGTGACCGTTCATCGTATATCGTGTGGTAAAAAATCATTTCAAAATTTTAAAATTTAAAGTTAAATATAAATAGTACTTAACGAAAAACTGATGACATGATGTGCGATGAACGGTCACAATCATAAAATTCATTTTCCCAGAGGCTCGTATCAAGTCCGGGCCCACACCGAGATGAGCCCCACACAATAATGACTAATTAAACAATGTTTATGTTGGGATGACCACCCACACTTTGTCAAAGGGCACCTAACAACAAGACTGAATCAACAAACAAAACGCACGCGGTGACGTCAACGGCTCTAATCAAGCGCCGCCCAACCTTTAATCAAAGGGCACGCATCTCAAGAGCCTGAACTAACTATGACACCGAGTGCATCCAAACTTTCCCCTGGCCTCGAATTTCTGAAAGCGGAACAGATCTACAAATTCTTTGATTCCAGTTAGTAAGAGGGATCTTGAACTAAGAAATAGATTCTAGAAGCTAAAAAAGGGTATCCTGAGCAATTTCAATAATCGGGTTCATTGATATTCCTGGTATAATAGATGCTATCACACATACAATCATACTTAATTCGATGGAATTGTTTGATCTTAAAGGGGATCTTCTATAATTTCGCACGTGAGGGGTTATTTCTTCTAAAACCTCGGGAAAAGAATTCAGCCACAATAAATAATTTTTTAACTTCATTAATTCCCAATTATTTTCTTGGAAATTTTTAAAAATATCATATTAAAAAGAGAGATATTCATTGAGCTGGAAAAATTAGAAGTCAATCCGTCAAAATGCAACGTTGAATTCAAGGTAGACGAGGAAAAACGGTTTTTCAAGGAAATGTAAAACGGACTCCTTTTGAATCTCGGATCTGTTGGCGGGCGGAGAGAAAAACACGTTTTTATTTGGCTCCTAAAATAATGGACCGAAAATTATTAATTAATATAATAATATATTTTTGCAATCAGAGAAAAAATGATGTGGCAAAATCATTTTTATTTTCTCGGCAACCAAACACAGGAGCAAAAAGCTCTCCAGATTTTTTTTTTTTTTCTCACCAACCAAACGGACCCTTCAGAAAACAAGAAACTTTATCAGCTACAGTACGTAGCTTCAATCGGAAATAACACAGCTGAATCAGATTCAAGAAAGATAAAATATTTTCAGAAATTCGATCGCAAAAATTAAAAAATTCTACCAGTTCATATCAAATTTCAGAATCGTATGTAACAAATCCAAACTGTACAGGAAAGGAATCAGACCTGAATCAGTAATCTCGCTATCCGGCGACGCCTCTTCTTCGGCAACCTCATCGGCGGCGACAATTCCATTACTCTCCGCCACCTTCTCGTCACTATCCTTCTCTTTCTCCGCGTCCAAACACGACTTAACCTCGTCGCTCTTTTCTTCTGCTCTAAAAACGTCGCCGTTCTCCACGCACTCTTCCACCCTTGCCTTCTTCGGCCCTACGTTTCGGAGCTCCACCATCACATCGGCAATGGAGTGGTACTTTTGCATCTGGAGCACGGGGATCCAATTGATCCTTCGCCGGTGTATCGCAGCGAAAACAGAGGCGTACTCGGCGCCTCCTCCCCCGCTAAGCTGAGTCAGGTGGCCGCAGAGGGCATCGATGATTGCATTTGCCGCCGCGAACTCTCCTCTGTACCAGCCAATAATTGCGTCCTTCGCCAGCTGGTCAGATACCACAGTCACCGGAGCCTGCATCGGCATCATTGCTGGTCCCAACAAGGGCGCGGCTCCATCAGTCGGCGACGCAGCTGGCCCAACCGCCATCGCCATCAAATACCGGATGCTTTTTCCGGTGTTCGTCTCAGTAATCGTTCGATATTTAAGGAGGAGAGAGAGGAAAGAGAGGAAAGAGAGGAGAGAGGTTGAAGATTCACATGGAGGGGTTTGGGTGGGGAATAAATATATACTACCGGAGGAGTGAGAGTGGCTATGTCCTTGTCGGCGGGGACCACCGGTTGACGTGGCAATTTTGAGGTGGGGGACGTGGCGTTGAACGATGTTTAGGGTACCGTTGGGCCCAACTGCAGAGGCGGGGAAGGTGTGTAAGTAAACTAAAATGACGGAAATGACCTTTTTGTAATTTTTTTAAATAATCCAACATCTCGATTAGCTTTTTTTTCGTAATTTTTTAATAATATTTTTGAGGGGTTGCATGTATGTTCGATTTTAATCAATATATTTGTGTTACCTTGTTGTAGTAAATAGGCTCGTCGCAATAGCTTAAATTTGTTATGCACTTTGTAATGTTGTAAAACTCGCATTGAATATGAAAAAAATTAAAAATAAATTGGAGCTTGGACCGAAAGTGATAAGTTAATGCCATCGATGATGCCTGATAAATAATATGATGAGTAAAAACAGGTTAGGTTGAGGGTTCGAAACTTCAAAAATAAAAAAATTTGGTAGGTTTTTAATGCCGCTTTGTTTATCTTTGGTAGCTTAGTGCCATTTTTAACATTTCCAATTTATCTGCGTTTTCATTAACTTTTTTGGTCTTAGTACTTTTCTAAAAGTTTAAAATTTTATTAAACATGTGCCTTATTTTAAATGGTACCCTAATTTGGTAATTTGGATGAGTCTCAGCCTTATATAAGAGAACTTTAACGAAAAGCTTTCGGTACTGTTCACTTTAATGAAAAAAACCACATTTTTATACATAAAAAGTCAATTATGATATTATTTACTTTACCCTTTATTTCGTCCTTATCGTTAAAACTCAAAGTTTTCAAACTCTTTTCATTAGTTTTCCTTTATATTAATTCTAACCAAGTTCATAATTTTAGGCTTATCATGTATTGCAGAATGCGCGTATAGTTTATGATTTAATTCAAAGAATCCAAAGCGTATTGTATGATTGATGATTGATTAATGAGTACTCGTATACCCGTTTTATTTGATCTCACCATAATATAGAAGTGAGATTGGTAGTAATGATAATGGTGTAAGATAAAATCAAACTAAATAGATCGTAATAGGTACCCATTAACAATTCAATGGGTTGATTTGCCATCTCTCATGCTGAATGCCTATGCATAAATTAATGAGGAATTATGTAATTCAAATGTCTAATATTGGATCTAATTAATATGATCGTAACTAGTTAATTAATTAATCACTTATGACTAATTATTAAATAGTACATTTGCACCTAATTGTCATACGAACTAATTAAGAGCATCTCAACACTACCCTAACTAAATGAAGCTTTATGACTACTTTAACAAAAAATACAAAAAAAAAAAAAAAAGCTCCAACAGGCTGGCTAACTTTACAAACAATAATTAGCTAAATTTAGTTATACATTGGCCACCGAATGGAAAGCTCTTTGGTTGAGATGATATAAATTGGAAAAGGATCCTTTTCCTGGTGATCCAAAGGATCCTGTGATCGTGTCCGTTCATCGTATATCGTGCGATCATAAATTATTTAAAATTTAAAATTTAAAATTAAATATAAATAGTACCTAACGAAAACTGACCGCACAATGTACGATGAACGGACACGATCACGGGATCTCTCAAATCCTCAGGAAAAGGATCCCGCGAGAATCCTTTTCCATATAAATTATCATGTAATCATAGTTTATACATTGTAAAATGTGAATTCTTGTTTTTGGTTAATTACTCTGCATTTTTGTCTTAGATCACCATTTGTAGCCTATCAATCATGAATATTTTGGTTTACGAATAGTTGGCGTTGTTGTTTAAGGTAAGAAGAATATTAACGGATTAACGGTCAATTAGCGTATTGCATGCATGTAACGATTAATAAATTCCTTCACCTAAACGACAGTTACATGGACTCTGTTATATATTAAGTTATTGAAATCTTTATTTCTCCGTTACTAATAAGTAAACAAGCCCTTAAATGAATTGTAACGAGTAATCGATTTGCTTGATCCATCATTTTAATCGTCAACTAGTTATATGATAGTAATTTTCCAAGTATTCCTTCTATGTAACACTTTTAATCTATTTAGGATTTGTATTAGCACACTATTTTATACTAGTTCAATCCGCAATGAAGATACATTGACTTAATTTGATGAGATCATGGTTAGCTCAACTAGCATGCTAAAGCTTTGATGAGATCATTTACAATGAAGATTCATTGACCTAATGTTAGTTAATGAATACTCTTAACTAACTGTATTTATTTAAAGGTTTTTTATTTAAAATGGTCTTTGAGATTGGCGTAGCCTCATTTTTGGTATTTAAGATTCGAAATCGATAGCAGTGGTTTCTGAGTTTGTCCACCATCAACTATTTTGATCATTCCGTTGAAAAATTTATGTTTAATATGACAAAAATATCTTCAATTTAATGAACAATGGGTAAAAATGATTTGACAAATTGAGGATATTTTTATCATTTTATCTTATTTAAAGCAGATTCATGAAAGCACCAAAATGATTAATGGTAGACAAATTCATGAGGCCACTTATATATTTTTTAAATATCATGGACCAAAGTGAAGAGTTATGTTAATTTTAAGGATCATTTTAACTAAAAAAATCTTATTTAAACTTTAGAAAGAAGAAAGAAAATGCTGATAATCTATGAAAAAAACCAAAACACACCACAGAAACACAAGAGGTGGTTTTGCCCATAATGCTATTTGACATCACTACAAGTAGGCATAACAAATTTTATGACAAGACCGACCCAGAAAATGCCATATATGCGGTGCAGGGCAGCAACCCCATAACCAGGAAAGTTCGTTTTGGGTGGTAGGGTCCAAGGAGAGAGCTCTCCATTGTTGTTGGCTTGTAGACGAGGAAGGAAAGTTGTGTGGGTCCCAAGACTGTAGGGTGGTGACCTAAAGTTTTAGGGTTAGCATTTTGTGCGTTCTTCTTTGTTGTGTCCACAGACTCCACTCTCCACCGAAGACATGGATGGATGGACGATAGCTTCTCAGCAGTTGCCACCACCATAAAAGACAGTAGTGGACTGCCAAATAATTAAGCCGGCTGGCTGTCTGGCTAAAAGCTGCTTATAACAAAGCCACTTACCAATCCGCTTATTGCTTTTTTTTTTTCCTTCAGTTTTTGTGTTATTTTAGGGCAAGAAACTTTGTTATTCTTAATAAAGGTTTGCTGTCTAATTCTCTGATTCTGCATGAAAACAAAATAAGCAGCTTCTTTCATAAGCTTGACGTTTACCTGTCATCATGTGAGTTTATATCTTTATGTCATACTAATACTAATAATGCACGTAAAACATCTGATTGACATTAGATCCACATGAGAACATATCCCATTTTGTTTTAATTAGTACGTAACCCAACGTAGACTTCATTTCAAATTCAATTATGTGGTCCTTAATTGATACTCTAATGTTATCATAATTTCTTTCTTCTCTTTTTCAAAAAGGGACCGGCTGTTGGCTTTATACGACAGTTGATTACTTCGGAGGTCGAGAAGACTCACATAGATATTTCAGCCTCTTCTTGACCACCATCGTGTGATTCACCCACCGCTAGAAATTGAATCCAGAACAATGCCGCGTGGAATACGAGCCTGAAATTCGTTGCAACCACTGAACCATCATGTGGTGATTCTAATGTTATCATAATTAAAACTTAGAATATGCATCTTTTTATTGAGCAAGTGAAATTAAAGTGAGGGGCAGGACGGAGGGAGAAGGGACGGTATGCATCTTTTTAACAAGAGCATTTTCAGTCGTGTCAACTGCGCACTTTAACATATTTTTATTGAGTACTTTATTTGTAAAAAGAAGGGTTAGAGAATCCAATTTGGGTAAAAACATCTACACCTGTCTCAAATTCCTCAATAGTACGGCAAATTTTAATCTTCCAATTAGGATAAAAAGTTCTTGTTTCTAAAAGGAATGACAAAGCCATCGCCTCTTTAAGTAAATTAAGAGGGAATAAATTAACTTTAAAGGCTTTAACCTTTATTAGAATCTGTGTCAATTGAGAGTAACTTATATAATATGAATTCAACATTACTGTGTTTTAATATTATATCATTGACATAAACTCTTTAATAACGATGCATCCGTGACAGTGGCGCAGCCACCAAGTGACCAGAATAGTCCATGGCCGATCCTATCTTTTTTCTTCTTGCTACTGTAAGAGGTGATGTTGCTGCACATCAATACCCTTGGAATTAGAGTGTTTTAAATTCAAACTATTTTCCGTTCCAGATCAGTCCTCATTTTTCTCTTCATCCCTCTTATTCATTCTCCCTCCTTATTCTATCGACTTTTCTTTGGCTTTAACTTATATTTAAAAAAATTCTTGCTTACTCTTTACCTCATATTTGAGTTTCTAAGTTTGTGCAATGTTTTTAGTTCTCTCCATTGAATTTAGGATCTTTCAATTTCTATGCAAATTAGTCCAATCTCTCATATTTTGAGTTCAAACTATCTATGTATATGAGCGATCCTTCCACACATAAAATTCTAACTCTGCCACTGATTCGTGACATGTAAAAAACCTTTTCATAGTAATGGTAGATTTGTAATAAAATAAAAATAACTACGTGGCCAAGTTTTGCAAGGAAGCCAAGCTTAAGCTGAAACTATATAGTGGGGGAAAAGGCCATGATTCGATTTGCCTTTTTAGCTCCAAAACAAGGGTACCCATGAGACTTGAGAGGTCCATGTAAAATGGAGTTCCAAAAAAGTGTGCCATTTGGATGGAGACCCACAAAATCACTTTGTAGACAAGTCAAAATTCAATTTCAACTTTAACGCAATTTGTTATCTTCAAACCTTCATGCCAATAGAAACTCAACATGTACATCTCACGCTATGAAAATGAACATCAATATTTTTCAATATAATTTAGCATATACTTAGAGGAACCATGTATTCTTGATGCTCTTGATAATGAGATTAATCTATATATCGATATCGTATTTGTACGTACATCTTCACTATGCATGCCAACTTTTAGGGTTCCATTTAGGATGTGACATTTCAAGCATGAAAACTTTAGTTACTTATGCTCCACTATAAAGAAAGATATGAGTTTAGGTCAAATAGTTGGATGCAAATATTAATAATATTATATAAATATCTAGGTGTGGTGAGGTGGTTACTACATATTTTCCACATTTTAAAATAAAAATTATGGTATTTAGTCGAGGATCGATATTATGTACCTATAATTAAACCTCTAAATGGATCTTACCTACAAAAATGGAATCCAGGAATTTTCTCAAGGGTGGGTTATAATTTATTTATTTCGAAATGCTCCCATCTAGTTAACTGACTGGGGTCTTTTTGGGAGCTGCTTTGATGTAGTTGGCTAATTTTTGCTTGGGTGAGATATCTAATTTTCATTGAGTGAGACGACCCAGTTTCCTGTAAATTAGCAATTTTGTTTTTCATAAACACAATTGGATTAGAACCAACAACCCTAACCTAGGGATTTAAAAAAAAATTATTATTAAGGAAACGAGGAAGAGTTTGAAATTATTACAATAATTTATGA